>OZ008371.1:129381629-129981629 GCA_963931995.1 Phaonia tiefii
GGGTAGATATTATCCTTGCTTGTGTGTGTCGGTCACACGTTGTATTTACCCTTGCATGCACAAACACAGCCACATATTTTGGTCATGTTACGAGTATTCTGGGTGAGAGATGTTGAGTGAATGGAATAGAATGGATTGAAATGGAAGCATAATGTAGCGGAGGAACCTTTTCAACCAGCAACAACCACAGCAACAACATTGTTGTGCCATAGCATCAATATCAACCAGAACGGCAACAATATGAACGACAGCATCAACACCGATATATGGCCAGTAACAGCAATATCAGCATTCCACCTACCTCCTCAGCATTAACAATCAATGTAAAGGAGCAACAACATTTTCGGGAAAAAAGAAAAGGAATGAACAACAACAAGCAAACTTAACTGACACTTCGTTCAAACTGTCTGACTGTTAAGAATTTCGAAGCAATTCTAGAACCTATCACCATCTCGACCATCACCAACATCTTGCCAGCAAATGCGAGGACATTTTTTCAGTTGGAATCTAAACTCAATATACTTAATTACTTAATTGGCCTTGAACAACCCAGGGAGCTGGAAACGTTACAAAACGAAGATAAAATATTTCTCCAACCGCCTCGATCTTTTGAATTTTCTCTCCACCAAGCTTTCGCAGGGATTCGTTCACCTGATCCTTCCAGCGGTGTCTTTATGGTATTATTTTTCGGCTTCCTTTGAGTACGTCTTCGATTTCGTTTTCGAGTATGTTTTCGGATACGTCTTCGAATACCTTTCGCGCTGGTACATTCATATCCACCCGTCAGTGGTGCAATGGCTAGTGTGCGCGGCTCTTGTACATGAGAACATGGGTTCGATCCCTGCTCTAACCACTTTACATTTCCTTCGACGACGGCCACCTCGCTTAGTGATGGCGACACTATCGAGAACTTAGCCATGAAAACGCTTCTCTAAATACCGTTCGGAACCGGTGTAGAACTGTAGGTAGGAACTGGTTTGTGCGAAGCTCTCCCCAAGCTCTGGGAAATGGTTTTTTTTCATTCACTTCCATTCTATAGGAATAGCATAGCCAGCGTAATCGCCTTATTTTGATTCCCTTAACTACGTCAATGTCAGCATTCAATTCATACAGCTAGTAGTTCATACAAAGACCATACTTGCCGTTGCCTATTTTAGGTCCATATATTTTCCGGACATTCCCAGTGCTGTTTATTCAGCTTGCGATAGGATCAAGGATGCTGCAGAATAAAACAAAGCAGGTTAGGTTGTATGATATATCTGGAATTTTGTTTCTCGAGGGAGGATTTTATTTCTGAAGTACTTGCTTAGTCGAAAACAACTCTGATTAGGAAACACAATTCTCCGCCTGGTCTCGTGGCTGACGTTATTGTTTATTTTTTATCGCAAATTCGATGTAAATAAACTCACTCGAAGTTATAACGGTGATAACCGTCCAAACTATTGCAGGCTCTGCTAGTTAAAACCATTAACTTGGTCTTGTCCCCACTTTTGTTATCCCATTTTTACTAAATCTTTCTCGGTTCTCGAAAATACTTCGTCATTCATATACACGAGCAGCATGTGCCATTTGTTGTAGCATTCCTTTTTAAGGTATCCCTCCATAAAGATGATGAATACATCGCTCAATGAGATGTCGCCTGCTAGCAAATGGTTCAATAAGTATGATCTTTTCCAACCTTCACTAAGAATTTGGAGTCGGTTAGTGTCACTCTATGAGGTCAGCAGGGATACCAGATTCTGTCTTAGATTTTTAAAGTTTTCTCCGTATCGGTCTTCTAATCAACAAAGAAATGGTCAATGTCGATTTGCTTCTCACGGGTGTTTTCAGAATATGGCGTATTTTGAAAATCTGGTCAGTTGTGAATCTTCCAGGTATAACACCACACTGCTCTGGACCGAACTGGGCTGCAGACATTGTCTGTAGTCTTTCAAGCATTGAGTTCGAAATGGTCTTGTAAAAAAAATGGTGTCCCATAACATTTCATGAAGGGATTGGGGAGAGCTTCTCACAATCAGTGAGATGTGCGCTTTCTAGTTTTTACACTCACTGATTGGGACCTACACCGGTTCCGGGCGGTATTTTGAGAAGCTTTTTCATAGCTAAGTATTCGATAGTGTCGCCATCAATAAGCGAGGTGACCGTCGTCGAAAGTAATGTAAAGTGGTCTGAGCAGGGATCGAACCCACGTTCTCATGTACCGGGCACACTAACCACTGAAAAAAACGTCTTCAAACGTCTTCAACTGAAAAAAACGTCTTCATTGTTTTCATGAATTGAAGATATTCTGCTTTTTTGTTTGTTTGTTGTTTATCACGTTTTTGTTTTCTGTAGTTTTCAACAAACAAAGCCAAATTTGAGTTACAAAGACATATAATAATCTACTAATCATTGTGTCACAAACATGTAATATTGAAAGCAAACACAATCACCCCTATTCTGCATTTCGATTACGCTCCCGCATTACGTTACGCATCGATCGAAAATTGGTATTCCACCAAAAAACCTAATCGAAAGAATAAGAAGAAGACAAGTGTGTTTTCACAATAAGCTGTTAGCCTCTGGAACGTGCGAGATCGAAACAGAAAACAAGCAATTTTGTAAACAATGTAACAAAAAGTTAAATTTGTACAAAACCAAAATAAAAAGGGAAGAAAATTAAACAGTGATTTAATAGTGAAAACAATTTAAACATTGTGAACTTTAATATACTTTAATATAAAACACAGCAGGTGAACTTTAATACAAAACACAGCAGGTACGTATAAAAGAAAAAAAAAGCAGAACCTAAGGCAGTGGATTTTGTGGGCAAAGTATTCTAGTATGAAGAATACTTCGTGCCGGAGGCGATATTTTCATTTGTTTAATATCATTGCAGCACAAAACTATTTTTTTTTGTATTGCAATAGAAATGGAATTGATTGCAGCGGCGGTTTTGTTAGAAGAGGAGAACAACGTGCTCCAGAATGCAGAGATAAGGATGGTAATGAGAAAATTGAGGGATAGTTCTAATCCGTTCGAGATGACAGATCAAAGGTAGGACAGTTGTTTTAATTTAGTCATTTTAATTTAATTTACATTTATAGATTCAAAAAAAACTTTCGCTTAAACAAAGACGCGTTTAAGTATGTGCTAGACACTTTTGAGCACGAAGCACGGGCGACTACGTTAACCTCTCTATCACCGCTGAACAGAGTAGTGGCAGCTTGGAGGTTTTTTGCTGAAGGAAGCTACCAGCACGGAGTTGGAGCAGACTTTAATGTTGGCATGGCTCAATCGACAGTGTCCAAGTCACTAACCCATTTCCGCGACGTTATGCAGCGAAAACTTTGCACTCAGTGGATAATGTTAGACCAGACTGAGGAGGAAAAGATACAAGCGAAGCGAGCATTTTATCAGAAGACGGGCTTCCCAGGCGTCACTATGTGTGTTGATGGCACACATACATCCTTTTGTGGTAACCACTAGCAATGCCTGTCTTGGTTGCCAATAAATTGTACAATTCCTCATACTGCTGTGGTGTTGTTGTTTTTGGAACTGCAATTGAAAAAAAAATATTTATAAACATCATAAATAAAACCCTTAATTGCATTTTATACTTACATTATTTTTAAATTACACAATTTTTCAAATTAAAAACACAATCGAAAAATTCTCCGCCACAGAATAAACAACTTAGAAAAACGTAGCTACGATCGTAATGCAGAATACATACAATCGAAAAATTTCCGCATGCGGAACGGAACGGAACGCAGAATACCAAAGTTGCCAAAACGGAGAAAATTCGATCGTGATCGAAATGCAGAATAGGGGTGAATGTGTTTGGACACAAGTATACTATATTTCCGACAAGATACAAACACGTTATATTTGCATCCAAACAACAAAAAATTCAGGTTTTCACCGTATATGCAACGGATAAAAGGTTTATTTCATGCCAGTTGGAACATACTCTCGGGTCACCCATTTAAAATACTGGACAGAGTACTCTGAGACTCCAATCGCCACGCATGCATTCGTCCAACCAAATTCAGCATATGAGTCGGTACATGCACTTTGCCAGCGGGTCGTATACCGCCTTGAACAATTCGTCCGATAGTCCATCGGTACCTTCGGCATTATTGTCGAAAATTTCTGGTCTGACCTCGTGTTCATCAAATTTATGAATTCCTTCATCAAATTAATGAAACATTTCCTCATTTTTCAACCTACGGCACATTTCATTGAATTTATGAAGAACATTTGAACAATTTGTCATCCATATTTCATCAATGGTTTATGTTGATTCAACGACAACGTTACATCTAGTTGATAGACTTGTTTCATAAGTTTCCTGTTCATTTTTCATCAATTAGATGCAAGGTTGTCAAATTCTTTTGGACTATTTTTCATTATAAAAAATTCACAACAACAGGGTATAAGATAAGAGTTTGTTTTCTGTCCATTACACTTTTTACTTTATGTACTTTATTTATTTTAAATTTTCTCCTATTTTTTTCTCTTTATCCTTTCAATACTACGTCTATATTTTGAATTCATCCCACTAAATATTTCTAAATTACAATGATAAAGACTGATGTAAAACAGATCATCAATTCAAAGAAGTTGAAAAAGGTGAAGATATCACAATTTTCAAATTGAAGAACCTTTTCACTAAGTTGATGAAAATTGTCATCAATTCAATGAAGAACAATTGATGAACATTTATCATCGATTCGATGTAAAGATTTTCTTTCAGTGTACGATCTAAACCCCAATGACTAGTTTTTAAGTGGGTAGTAACTATCGGATTACTTAATCGTAATTGATAGTTAATTAGAGGTTAACTTTGAATTTTGTTTTTCAGTGACGAGTTAATGTACGCCGTCATATTGTTAACGATGATGGCAACCCTTGTACTCTAGTGAAAAATCATATGTTTTGGGCTTAATACAAAAAAACCAAAATAGAATTATGAGAAGTAGTTGTTTTAGATCCTCGTTATGTTTAAAGTTGTAATTTCCTTTTAAGGCTGTAAGAGATCATGTTTTCTCCGGTTAGTGAAAAAAAATGTAAATGCCGCGGGTGGGATTCGAACTCACATTCGCTGGACGATCGTTTCGATGTTTGTGAAGCATCATCTTCAGCAGCGTCTAGCCCATTAAGTCACTGCGGTGTGTATTTACACAAGACATTCTGCACACAATAAATAAATGTCTTCGGTTAGTGACTTGTGTAAATACACACCGCAGTGACTTAATGGGCTAGACGCTGCTGAAGATGATGCTTCACAAACATCAAAACGATTGTCCAGCGAATGTGAGTTCGAATTCCACCCGCGGCATTTACATTTTTTTCACTAACCCGAGAAAACTAACCGGAGAAAACATGATCTCTTACAGCCTTAAAAGGAAATTATAATTATGAAAAATTAGAAATAATGCGTAAAATGGAAGTAATTGTAACAAAAAAGTATAAAAATAAAATCAATGAGTGTTCGAACTCACGGGCGATGAGTTAACACATTTTTGTTACACGGTACTCCTATGAATACATTGGTAAATGTTACATTAGAAAATAAAAAAAGAATAGTTTTCGTGCTGAAAGCTCCTTTGCTATTGCACTTTCTATTTTCTTAAATCTGATTTAACATTTGATGTAATATTGTTAAAATAAATAAAGCAACATTTAACCCACTGAAATCATTCTTTTTGTTTTGTCATAAACAGAGCGACGACAAAAAGTATTGAATAGTATAGAGAACTTATTGCACTCTCTTTCCGGTCCCATGTAGAGAATGTGACTAAAAGAGCATACACGAATCTTATTCTCTTTATAGAATATTCCAATATAGTGGCACCATTTCGACAATGTTATCGACAATACAAAAAGCATAAATGTTTCAAAAGGCAACAATGTTTCACATCAAAATTATGAATGAACCAAGTTATGACAAACAGAGAGTAATACGTTTTGAATCATTCGACAAATGTGGCCAGTGCTTTTCCGTCATACAATTCGTTCCATGAGGTCTCTATACTATTCAATACTCTTTGGCGACGATGACCTGCTTGTTTGTTCGATGCATAGACTAATACTTATAGTAAACCTAATAGTTCTCTCACCAAATTGATGACAGTTGGCCTGGTGTGATATTTACATTCGATGTTGAAAAGAATTGTTTTACTAATACCAGATAGAGGCAATGGTTCAAAACAACGAACATAATAACATGTTTTAAAATTACTGTGTTAAATACAACACAAATGTATGCTAACAATAACAGCCAATAAAAAAGTTTAAAACACATTTAAATTTCACAGTTTATCACCAAAACGACATGAACAATTAAAGCAAGAAGTTATTGTAATTCCATCTGGTGTATGCCACTTTTCGTCCAACATCTCTCTATCACACCGACTGCATCAAGAAGAGTGTGAAAGGAAGCGTCAGATGAGCCAAATGTTATCTCTAGTATGAGATTACTCTATGGTTCGCTGCCACTACATCAATACCATCATACATATTGCCAGTCAGAGATTATGATGCGTATGTGATGCTAACGCTGTGTGTTGTTTGCATGTGTTCACTTTGATAGATTGCTCTACCAGTGCATATAGATGTTAACACATCAAAAACTTTGTGTACGCAACAATTTAACGGTCTAGGCTCAAAGAATCTACACAAATACTCAAAACAGAAACATGTATTTTATACAGTCTTACATTTCTCATTTTGACAATGTGAATGTGAATGTCGAAGTCATATGGCTTGGACTACAGGTTAACCAACCAAATCTTTGTTAATCATCGTCTGATAAACTCAATTCGATGTTTAACCATTATTTAAGTATGAAACGAAGATGAACACTGACTGAAAAACTGACCATAAGAGTTTGAATTCTGTGTTCGTAATCTTAGCCGAAGTCGGAGCATTAGAGTCGTTCTCTTGAAGTCGATGAGTGTGAGTTTGGAATTGTTGCAGGATGTTGGAATATGAATTGAAAATGCATGTAGTCTGATTTTCCCACTAATTGGCTTATCCGCATTCGCAAAACTATATCTCAAAGTTGTGTTTTGATTGCAAAGAGGTTCATGGTCAGACAGGTAATTGCTTAACTCTATTCTCTTAAGAGTTTCCAACATGGTACAGTGGTTATATGAGATGTGCATTGTGTCCCCACACCTCTAGAATAGGTTCCAGTAGAATGACCATGATTTTATTCATTTCATTTTACATATTTATATTTATGATCATCGGTGGTGCAATGGTTAGTGTACGCGATTTTAGAATATGGGAGCGTGGGTGCGATCCCTGATCCAGCCACCTTTCATTTCGACGACGGTCACCTCGCTTAGTGACGGCATAAACCATGAAAAAGCTTTTGGAAAAACCATTCGGAATCGGCGTAAACCTATAGGCCACAATCAGGCCCTTCATGGTATGTAATGGAAATATATTTATTTATTCTATTTATAACTAAATAAAATTTCAGCCATTACCATTGAGTTGGTTCTAAATCTTTTGCAGCAATAATGACATTACCAGCCATCCCAAACAGAGATAGTACATCCTTCATTGTTCATTGTTTTAGTTGTAGGTCTACATAAAAGGTGTGATTAACTATGGGACAAGAGAACATTAAAATAAAGTTGGCAACAGTGTTTATCATTATAACTACTTTCCATCTCACCGTGTATCCTTACGCTTAACATTCCCTTTTCATCGAATTTACTCCACTCAAAGTGGCTTAAGGAAAACGAAAGGTCCAGGAATATGTAACATTTGTTTGCTGCCTTAGTCAGCTTTATCGATGAAGACCAAAGATAAAATGAGGATACTCGAGACCCATTAGATGGGTCATTGTTAATCATCTACCTTGATCTGGATATAGAGTTTGAAGCGATCCGTTGTTCGTTAATTACTTGCATGTTGTGGTTTCCACTCAAATCTTAAATATGAAGCTGATGCTAGAAAGCTCGCGGGAAGTTTAAATATTGCGAGTTGAGAACTAAAGTCAATAAAAAAGGCTATGGCAGTTATATTTACCATAATTAACCTGACCAACCGTCCCGCTGTTTGCGGGATTGTCCCACTTTTTGCGGGATTTTCGCGCATTTTGTCGTCTCATCCCGACTTTAAAAAAAAAAATATATGGTTTCCGATTACATCCCATGAATGAATTTGGGAGAGCTTCTCACAACCAGTGAGCTGTGCGCTTTATAGTGTTATACTCACTGATTGGGAGCTACAGTTTTTACACCGATTCCGAACAGTATTTTGAGAAGCTTTTTCATGGCTAAATACTCGATAGTGTCGCCGTCACTATGCGAGGTGACCGCCGCCGAAAGAAATTTTAAGGTGGTCGGAGCAGGGATCGAACCCAGGATCTCCTGTAAAAGGGGCGCGCACACTAACCATTGCACCACCGACGTTAGTCTATAATAAGAAAATGATTGTATATGAAATAAGAGGCTTTGTTTTACATATTTAGACATTTAGCATTTTTACCTATTGTGTCCCGGTTTTTGGTCACAACCAGTTGGCCAGGTTAACCATAAGAACGTACGTATAAGATATCAATTTTCCTGCCTAGGACTTCCAAAAACTAGTTTTCCAAACCACTGCCGATTTCCTATAATATTCAGGTCTACCGACACCCTTAAGGTGGTTGCCGTCAGTCCTAGGAATTCGGGTTTTTCGAAATCCCGATCCCGAAATCCCGGGATTTTAGCGATCCCGGGATTCCCGGGAAATTATCGGTTTTTGTTTACTTTTCTCAAACAGAAACAAAATTATTTTAAAAACATCGCGCGATTTTTCGAATATTTTTTTTAAAAATTATTTAAAATTTTTTTTAAATTTTTGTTTGAGAAACATAAACATCCGATAACTCGATAACTAAGCGACTTATCGAAAAATGGTACAATATTTTTTGAGTTTGTTACGACTTGTTTTATACAAAAAAGTGATATCAATGGCTTTACACGGCACGTTAGTGGAAAAACTATCCGAAATATCTGGGTCCATAACTCCGAAACTATGCATTTGCCCCGATTTTGTTATTTTACTTTCTTTGCTTAAAATAACACGTTCTACCCGACGCAATAAATTTTGTAATTTTTGGAGAGTAAGACGTATAACAGACATACATGTGCCAAAATTAACTTACGTTAAACCTTTTGTACAGCCGCCATTGGTTTTTAAACCCTTTTTGCACAATTTGCATTCTGCTTGAGTTGCACCTTTCGACTCTTCCAAAAAATAACACCACACTGAACTCTTTCATTGTTTTTAGTTTTATGTTTTTCAAAATTATTACTAATCCCGAAAAACCCCGGGATTTACTTATTTAAATCCCGACATTCGTCAATCCCGAAAAATCCCGGCATTCGGGATTTCCCGTTTGGCATCCCTAGTCAACACCCATAGAAAAATTCGCTCATTATCTTAAAAATAGGTGTTTGTTGAAAACATGCAATTCAAAAATTAAAATATGGCTGAATTTTACGGTCTTGCCCCGACCCACTGAAAGATAAACAAAAATGTAATCCACTTACAATCACACCCAGTATAGGAAATAGGCCAGTGAGACAGTATCCGAGTAGCAGTTTCTATAATCACACCTGCTGTTCTTTATGAGTTCAAGCCCAAAGGTACTCAAAAACAGGTCTACCGTAGAATACTGGCTTCGTATGGGAAAGCTCCATTGAAGTCATAATTCTATTCATTTCAGTACATTCCCGTTCCCTTTACTTAGAGGATACGTTTTTGGATTTACCCACGGATCAATTTCTCCATATTGAATATATTTTTTCAGTGTTTTGGCGAAGATCGGTAAAAATTTGCCAACAAATTTTCACTTACCATATTTACTATTAACAAAAATAATATTCAGATTATAAGTGCAATTTGTCTTATAAACAGGGTTTATATTTCGTGGGTAATGAGTAACCCTGGGTTACCCAGGGTATCCTATTATTTTTGCCGTGGAAATGGGTAGCGATCGTTTACCTATTACCCACAGGGTATGGGGAAAATAATGCGTAGCTACTCACGAAAATGAGTAATTACCCATCATGATTACCCATTACCCTCAGGGTATTTGAAATGAGTTCGGTCACAGCAACCGAAAACCAAATTATTACGGTTGTTGTAACTGATTTAAACCAAAATTCGGTCGCCGTAACAGAATTAATGCGAAATTCGGTTGGGGTAAAATTTGGTTGTTGCAACCAAAGTAATGAATAATTCTGTTGATGCATGGTAAATAATTGGAAATTCGGTTGTCGCAACCAAATTTATTATGGAAACAGGTTGTTCCAACAGAATTTCAGTTATGGCAACCTAAATTCGGTTGCGAGAAAAGCAATTCGTTTGCAACAACCGAATTTTTCAGCAGCTACTCTTTTTTAAATGGTTGTTCCAACAGAATTTCAGATATGACAACCTCAATTCGGTTGTAACAAATGCAATTCAGTTGCATCAATCGATTTTTCAGCTGAGACAGTCTCTGTTTTAAACAAATAGCTGTGAATGAAGAGTTCTTAGGGGCGCCTTGGTATTTCCTCCGGCACTAGTGTTTGACATTTTTAAATTAATTTGAAAATTTACATTTCATAAACTGTTTTCTAATTATAGCAGTTGAATGGTTTTTAAATATGAAATGTTTACCGTTATTGCGATTAGTTCTTGTGTTTAGTAATTTTTATTTATTTATTTATTTCATTTCATCTACAGAATTAAAGGTTTGTAGACATATTTGTCAACCGATTTGGTAAATTTTGACCCATGATTACACGATATGGGTCAAAGTTAATTTAGCCCTTATATGAATTGCATTTTTGTTATCCATTTCAGATAATTGCCCTATTTCCATATTAATATGTTTCAATTTTACAAATAACATCTCCAACTCCTACACGCATTTAGTCGACTCTGTCACAAGTGTAATATCCCATTCTTCCCTCTGTCCAAAATGTTTGTGTTCTTCTTTTTAACCCCAAACTTTTTATGGAATTTCATTACTCACTTTTTCCTCTAACACTCCTATGATGTTATCACACTACATTTTATATATGTATTTGAGATAACGCAATTTTTATTGTTTTCCATTTGAATCGTCAACATTTTTTGTTTAACTTCCCCAGCACATGGAAGATGGACATAGTGACAAAGCAGCAATAGGACATGTGTAAAGTTGAGAATACCTAGTAAAAGTTTATACTTATATATACTCGCACTTGGCCCCTATATATTTGTTTTCAACAGATTTAATAGAAAATTGTATTTGTTTTCATTATTTTATTTAGCACTTAAGAAATTAAGTCATTGAGCGTGGTAACACTTTACTTGTCTGCCAAATCTTTTTCGGAGTAATACGAGGGATGCCACTTAAGTTTTGAGATGCTGCAATACCGCAGTAGAGTTGTAGGATCTGGCATCAGCATCGTTTGACGCTTTAGAGTTCAAACAGAACCAGACACGCTTCCGATAACGACGAAACAAATATCTAGTATCTAAACGAAATGGGAGAGAGAGCGCCTGGCGACTTCAGTTCATTTTTTTCTCTGCGTCGTATAAACATTCGACTCTTTGAAAGTTTCGAAATATAATATATGTGGATGTACAGGATTTAAATAGTTTTTACTGGTTTTAAAAATTTGTTATTCACATGTTTTAAATTAAGAAAATAAGTCATTGACCGTGGTAACACTGTACTTGTCTCCCAAATCGTTTTCGGAGTCATACGAGGGATGCCACTTACAATTTAAGATGCGGCAATACCGCAGTAGAGTCGTCGGATCTGGCACCAGCATCGTTTGACGCTTTAAACGAAATGGAAGAAATAGTGTCTGGCGACTCCAGTTGATTTTTTTCTCTCTGCGTCGTATATACATTCGGATCTTTGAAAGTTTAGAAAAATAATATTATAGATGTGTAGGATTTTAATTGTTTTTGCTGGATTTTTTATTCACTTTTTTTATTGTGTTTAACAGGAAATCATTTTGAACCATTTTCTTTAATTTTCAGTTGTATTCACATGAACCACCATATGCATGTGTTGGTTACTCTTACGACTTTCATGAAAATCTGGCAACTTCATTCTCTCAATTGAGAGATTTTGTGAGAGCGACGCCAAGAAATTGGAAAAGATTCTATTATAGCGGCGAGTCGTCAGCCGCAGCGGATTTTCGTGACCAATTTTCCCTGCCATAAGAAACCTATGTAGAAAAAACGTCGTTGTCTGTAGCGTGTTTTATTATGTTTAGACACTTAATTGGTTCACGTGCCCACAACGTATTGTCATACGACTGCTATGGGCGTTTTTTTTACAGAGAGTTGAAAAAATAACCTCGGCCAAAAAATTGAATTACATCGTGAACATTTTCGTGCGATGATTTTGTGTGCGGATCAACTTGTTCCGATTTTTGACGATAAAGCCTTATACCGGGCCACCGTTTTTCATTGGTTTCCCGAATTCAAGCCTGGTCGTCGTTCGCTCCAGCACAAATTTCGTGAAGGTTGTTCAAAATCCATGTTTGGGCATTAGTACACACAGAGAACTAATTGTTTGAAAAGAGGTTGTAGCAACCGTAAATTCAGATGTTACCACCGAATTGACGTTGCCACAACCAAATTGAGGTTATTACCACCGAATTTAGTCCCCACAACCGAAATTCGGTTGAAGCAACCTCGTTTCATAATTGATTCGGTTGTGACAACTGAATCTTCAGTTATATTCGTTCAGTAAACTAAATTTTCTAAAATTTCGGTTGGAACAACCTCTAATGAGGTTGTGTCAACCTCCAATGAGGTTGTGTCAACCTCCAATGAGGTTGTGTCAACCCCCAGTGAGGTTGTGTCAACCTTCTGTGAGGTTGTGTCAACCTCTAATGAGGTTGTGTCAACCTCTAATGAGGTTGTGTCAACCTCCAATGAGGTTCTGTCAACCTCCAATGAGGTTGTGTCTATCTCCAGTAAGGTTGTGTCTATCACCAGTAAGGTTGTGTCAACCTCTAATGAGGTTGTGACAACCGCTAATGAGGTTGTGCCAACCTCTAATTCGGTTGAGACAACCTCTTAATTCGGTAACGGCTAATTCGGCTGTCTCAACCGAATTTTTCTGTGAGTGTAGTTCCACTCGCAGTTCAACATTTGACATTCGAGAAATGCTCTTCGCGTTGAACACCACATAATTTGACATTCGCTTAAAATAAGGCTTGTGTTGATTGGTCCGAAGTACTCGTAGTATTGAAAATATTCGACGTCTGTTTACAAGTTCGTGACAGACGAACGGTTCTAAGGGTTGTACAATGCATAAGTATCTGTGAACTGTGAAAACCAAACAGCAGACGTCTTTCAATATCCAACAAAAAATGTTCGCGCACGAGGCACTTCTAAGCAAATGGTCGCTAGTTTTCGGACATGTTGCCTCCGTATCGTTAGATCAAGGTAGAACGGTCAATTTGGAAACGTACAACACAATTTTTTGCCAGAAGTCTGTGGAGCAAAAAAAGACTACCCCCATGTGTAACTCATACACATCGTCGTGGGGAATGTGTAATGAATGTTTACCCATACCCCCACAGGGTATGGGGAAAATAATGGGTAGATACCCACGGATATGGGGAATTACACATGTCGATTACCCATTACCCACTGGGTAATGGGGAAAATAATACTTAACTACCCACGACAATGAGGAATTACCCATCTCGTTGAGCCATTACCCACAGGTTAATGGGGAAAATAATGGGCAGCTACCCACGACAATGGGAAATTACCCACCACGATTATACATTACCCTCAGGGTAATAGGGACGGCGATCGGTAATGGGTTACCCAGAGTAACCCATCCCCATTTTTGATCGAAAATATGAAAAAAATAAAAAATGCCTATATCTCGGAAATGGAGAGTCAGATCGGAAAAATAAGCAATTTTTGAGGGGTTCTAAGGGTTGTTGATAGAATTTTTGGTCAAAAAATCGCCAAAATAAAAAATTCTCTAAAATAAAGAAGTGGTTATAACTCGGAAACGGTGCATCCAATCAAAAAAAATAGTAGAAATTTTACTTCCATAGGAGGCTTTAACCTGTAAATAGCGATTTTTTTTTAGCGATTGGGAATATTTTAGTTTTAGCCATTTTTGAAGACACCCATTTTTTAAAACCTCTTGTGGGGGTAAAATTTGTATTATTTTTTCGATTGGACGCACCGTTTTCGAGTTATAGCCACTTTTTTATTTGAGAAATTTTCTTATTTTGTCGATTTTTTGAAAAAAAAATTCTTCCATACGAATTGGACAACTTTATGAAAAACCCTTAGTAACTCAAAAATTGGTTATTTTTCCGATTGGATGTTCCGTTTCCGAGACATATACGTTGTTTCCTTTTTTCATATTTTCGATCAAAAATGGGGATGGGTTATCCTGGGTAACCCATTACTCATTGTCGTGGGTAACTACCCATTATTTTCCCCATTACTTGTGGTATTGTGTAATCGTGATGGGTAATTCTCCATCGTCGTAGATGGTTACCCATTATTTTCCCCATACCCTGTGGGCAATGGGTAAACGATCGCTACCCATTCCCCAAGGCAATAATAATGGGTTACCCTGGTAACCCAGAGTAACCTATTACCCACGAAATACGAACCCTGGCGAGCTCTCGCAGGTCGGCTCAAACAAGTGACTTTTTGAGCTCTAAAATTGATGGAACATCCGTCGTCAAGCTCAGATTTGGAACCCAAAGACATAATATATATATAATTATATATACAATGTCCCTTATTTATTTAAAGAAAGTAATAGTATACAATAATAATACAACACAAAGTTTAACTAAAAGGTTGGTGAAAAACATAGGACCTCAATGAATTCTCTCCATCGATTTGCGTTTCTGACAAGGGATTTAATTTGCTTATATTCCTTTTCCAGGCAGCGCTTCCATCTATTTGGTGGTTTTCCTGGCCTTCGATACCCCTGCGGGTTCCATTCAAGTGCCGCTCTAACAATGTATGATGTTGGGCGCCTAAGTATATGACCGATCCAAGTCTATTTTCTTCTCCAATTCAATTAGACTGTTACATGTACGTCGCCGGCGTAATTCATTCGAAATTGTCTTGGACCAGTAGATGTGGAGTATTTGCCTCAGACAACGGATTGACAAACCTTTGGAGCTTTTTCATTGTCAGTTTCGTGAAGCTCCAAGTAGTACAATCGTACAACAGTACAGACTTCACACAGCAATTGAACATTCGCAATTTCGTGTTTCCGATATCCTTTTATAGCGCCAGATTTTGTGCAGATTTAGGAATGCAATACGGGCCTTATTGTCCCAACACTTATATCCGTCGCAGAGCCACCAAGGGTAATCTTGCATCCTAAATAGTTGACTGATTCCACGTCATCAATTAACGAACCATCAACTGTTAGTGGAGTATTCCGTTCTGTGCGTATACGCATAAGCGTTGTCTTTTGTATATTCATTCTCAATCCTACTCGATGCAATAAAATTTGTGGGTCATAAGACACACCGATGGTGTTGCGTAAAATGAGTCAATCTGCTGTTTCCAATTGTCTGTAAGATTTTCAAAGATAATACAGTAGCAAAGAAAATATGCCTTAGAAACTCTTCGAGCAGAATTTCGTTGCAGATCGACCTAAGCAGTTTCGTCCTTTTGACTTGTGACAAGGTAAACAAAACCAGACTGACTCCTGTAAAAAAATGCAGATTGGCCCTTTTTACGCAACACCACCGATATGTTATCTGCGTAGTCGATATCATCTAGATGTTCATACATACTCCACTGAATTCCGAACGGTGCTTCTGCATTATTACCATTACCTCGTCCATAAGTAGAAGAAATAATATGTAAAACAAGACACATCCTTGTCTAACTCCCGCAGATGGGTTGGCCTTCCTTTCCATTAAAATGAACGTTATACACTGCATCTCTGTATAGTTCACGGATCATGGAAACTATCTTGTCCGGTATCCCGTTTTTGGTCTATTTGAACCACATTGTGTTACGTTGTACACAATCAAATGGTTTTTCAAAATCTACGAAAAGTAGATGCAGAGGCGAGTGTAGGTCAACTGATTGTTCTATAATTCTACGGAGTGTATTTACATGGTCGGCACACAAGCCTGCTTTTTTCGCCAAATTTGTTCCACTACCGGCGAGATCCCTTAACGTATAAGGGCGCCATAACGTTGCCTAGTGTATTGAGCAATGTAATACCTCTCTAGTGGCCGTCGGTGGTGTAATGGTAGTGTGCTCTTGTACATGAGTACGTGGGTTCGATCCCTGCTCGGACCAAGTAACATATCTTTCGATGGCGGTCACCTCGATTAGTGACGGCGACAGTGTCGAGTATTTAGCCATGAAAATGTTCTCAAAAATACCATTCGGAACCGGTGTAAAACTGTAGGTCCAAATCAATGAGTGTAAAACTACAACGCCCACAGCTCACTGGTTGTTAGAAGCTCTTCCCAATCCCTTGGTGTTTTGTAATGGGAAACCATTTTTTACTTCCTGCATAGCGTTAGGTCACCGTTTTCGGAATAGTGATAACCACTCCTCTTTTCACCCCGTAGGCGTCTTTCTCTGCGGAAAGACTTCTCTTTCCCCCACAATACAAATAAATTTCGAAGCTTAAGAAGCGGTTGGATGCATTTAAAAATCATTTTCTGGAGTTACCTCGTTCGGAGTGGAAAAACTGTTACGAACATAGGGTCAAATGTAAATAAAAAGTGTATCGATCACATGATTACATGTTTTTCTCACAACTTAAATAGACGCCCTCGTACAATCTGTGAGATGTATAACAGCAGTATACTCGTTTATTTTCCCGCACTCTGGGGTTTGTGTTTTACTTGATTCCATAAGAATTTTTTGTACATCAATCCCTTGGCTGGATGTTGGTGGGAACATCCATGTTAAAAAGAACAGCCATGCCAAGTTATCGTAGATAAGCTATATATTACCATGCATATCCGAATGAGGGTAATAAGAAGTGTTAAAACTTTTCCAATTTAACGGGTGGACCATTTAAACCTTCCGTATCTCCCAACTTAACGGCTCCACACGTCTTCCTGTAGGGTTATTTGAAATCCCAAGTTTATGTCAACAAACCACGGACCCTGGAAGCCTTGAAAGACAATGTTCTACATGAACAGTCCGAAAGACTACGAAAAGTAATGGAAAATTCGGAATAACTAGCACATAGCGCCATGCGCTCTGGCGGCGACCATTTACGTGCTATCATATTCCACAAGTAATCCACACAAATGTGCTGAAAAAACCGGTCCCACCATCATATTGCAGGAAATATGTATATGTTTGCAAGCATTGTTTTCATGAATTGAAGATCTGTTGCTTTTTTGCTTCTATGTTGTTTGCCACGTTTTGGTTTTCAGCAGTTTTCAACAAACAAAGCTACATTTGGTTCACAAAAACATATATAACGGGTTTTTCAATAAGAGCGCTACAAAAGTTTTTTTAAATAAAACAAAACCGGTTTTAGACACCAATGAAATTCTTTATTCCTGTGAAAGTGCGGTCGATGCCATTATTTATGGAACTCGATTTCTTTTGCATGGCCACCACGGGCACGCTTGTAGAAGTCCAGACGCTGAACCCAAATTTCGACGATTTTCAAGTATAAATCGGCCGATACTGCTGCAATTTCACGTTCGATATTCGTACGAAGTTCATCAATCGTCGCTGGCTCGTTGGCTTAGACCATAGACTTGACGTAGCCCCACAGGAAATAATCTAACGGCGTCAAATCGCACGACCGAGGCGTACAATCGACTGGGCCATTTCGTGAGATAACACATTCACCAAACTTGGTTTCCAATAAATTGATTGTGGCATTCGCTGTGTGGCTTGTGGCGCCGTCCTGTTGGAACCACATGTCCTCCAAGTCCATATTATCCAATTGGGGCCAACAATATTCGGTTATCATTAAACGGTAGCGGTTCGCATTCACAGTAATGTGCCGGTCTTGATCATCACGGAAGAAGTACGGCCCAATGACGCCGCCTACCCATAAACCGCACCAAACCTTAATTTTTTCGGGATGCAATGATGACTCATGGATTACGTGTGGATTGCTGTCTGACCAATAACACATATTTAGCTTATTGACGAAGCCATTCAGGCAGAAATGAGCCTCATCGCTGATTGTTGAGGCCTCTTAAAGTTGGCCTCTTAAAGTTGAGGCCACTGACTCCAAATTTCGGTAGTAAATTTTAATAATTTCGGCTCGTTGTTGGCTCGTATATCTTTCCGTGATGAAATGACAAACCTTACTGAAGAGAAATGTCAAAAGAGCGGGAAAAAATATGGCGTTGTTTGCTGTCCCTATCGATTTACTTTTGTAGCGTCTCTGTTGAAAAACCCTTTATTATAATCTAATATTCTTTTATGTCTCAAACATGTTATATTGAATAGCAAACATAATGTGTTTGGACACAAGTATTTTATATATGCGACCAGCTCATCACGTTATTTCGTGTTTCTGTCTCGCACATTACACCGAAACTTCACCGAATTCCCCGCTTACCTCAAATCATTTGCCGAATTTGTTGTCTTTGAATAATCGCAGGCAGTGGCGAAGTCAATGACATAAGTTTGAATGTATTAGTAAAAAAAAGTTTGATTGTATTGCTATTGTCAAAAATTGTCTCGTGTAAACGCCAAGTAAAGGTCAGGGCAAATTACTTCCGTAGAATTATCTCAGATAAGCGTAAATACATATAAACTTGAGCTTGTTGGAGCAATATAAATGGTTCGCCGCATGGAGTAATGACACCTAGAGGTACCATCTCTCTCATCTGATGTTTCGTTTCACACTTTTCGTGGTGAAGTCGGTGCGATAGACGTTAACTGACTTACACCAGGTGGAGTTACACGAACTGTTGACTTAAATTTGTTATTTTGGAATTTTTTTGCTATCTTTTATGGTTAGTATAATTTTGTGTTGTATTTTACACACAACATTTTAACACACAAAACGAAATGCAGTTGTTTTTGCTTGTTGGTTGTTTTGAACCATTGCCTCTATCTGGTATTATTAAAGCAATACTTTTCAATATGCAACGTCCATATGCAACCATAGATAAAGGAAATAATAGATATAGCGCGCCCATTGTCAACTTTGTTCACTAGGTGCTGTCCTGTATTAGTGTCACTTTCACTGAAGTTTCCCATAATTCTCATTAACGTTTATTCAAAATTGTGTTAAGTTTATCTTAAAGTAATTTAAACAAGGGAAATGTGACAAAATTTAAAAGATTTTATATAATAGCATTTGTGTCTTACATAAAACTATTTGAAAGGCATAAGGCCGGTGTTGGGATATCAATAGAAGAAAAACCGTAACACCGCCCAAAGATGGACATGCCGGAACGCCTTTTTAATCTCAAAACTTCCCCGCGCAAAAACTGTATCAACTTCTGTGGTCGCAGATGCCAAACTCGTTAGAGTGTCTGAGAACTCTCAACAAGGAATGGTAGCTGAACCGGAGGAAGAACCAATTTATTGGGACTTAGTCGGTGGTGTCATGGCTTTGTAATTCGACTGCCATGAGATATTCCACGTTAAGTAACATGTTGTATTCTTGTTTCGAAGTAATATTTTTATTGAAAATAATTTTTTCTTTTGATATGAAATTGTAGAATTTTAATGTCATATTTTTTGACTTTTTTTTTTGGGGGAACAACAAATATCCCATTTATTCCTTTAAACGACATCTATAAAATTGCCCATTACACTAAAATTATCCCAACACTTGTGCTTCATCTATTTGTTTACTTTATCTATGTATGCAACCACACTAAGCTTCCTAAGTTTACTGAGAGAAGTCGCTACTCTAGGTATATGATTACTCTATGGTTCTTCGGTGGGTTTTAATCATAGCGTAAATCATACTAGAGAGAATATTTGGCTCATCTGACGTTTCCTTCCACACTCTTCTTGATGCGGTCGGTGTGATAGAGAGATGTTTGACGAAATGTGACATACCCCAGGTGGAATTACAATAACTTCTGGCTTTAATTTTTCATGTCGTTTTGATGAAAAACTGTGAAATTTAAATGTGTTTTAAACTTTTTTATTGACTGTTATTGTTAGCATACATTTGTGTTGTATTTAACACAATAATTTTAACACACAAAACGAAATGCCGTTGTTCTTATTTTGTTCGTTGTTTTAAACCATTGCCTCTATCTGGTATTAGTAAAACAATTCTTTGCAACATCGAACGTAAATATCACACCAGGCCAAATGTCATAAGTTTGGTGAGATAACTATTACGTCTACTATAAGTATTAGTCTATGGTTTTAATATCGTTAAGAATGTTGGGTCTGTTTGAAATATTTTTGAGCATTGTTCCGGTGTATTGTTTAAAAGGTACCTTAGCACTTTTTGGTTACTTTACGTAGTCACATATTTCATTCAATCATGTCCAATTGTCACCAGATTTTATCCTCGTCGTATGACAAACCCAAAGAAGATGAAAACAAGCAAGCTAACAATGAAACAAAACAAAAGTTTTAATACTTAATTATTAAAAAAAATTTCTTTCTGCTACACAAGGAACGTGTTAATGTCATTTCCGTATACAGCAGCGATCCGAAGTAAGTTGCTGCTGTGGCAGCTGTGGAGTTTGGAGGTTTCAGTTTCTCTCTCTCGCTCTCTCCATCCAGCCATGCATACAATCTAATACGTCGTCATCATACTAAATGGAGGAAGGCACTCGCAATAAATTTTTGCTCTTTCTTATGAAAAAAGACTTTGGTATAATACCAACAAAAATAAAATTTATAACCAAATAAAAAAAAAAACCCAACAGTTTGAACGACAAAAAACAACAAAAACCTTAGCATTTATCATATCCCAAAAAGTTGAGGCGAATGGAAGCAATAGCACCAGTTTAGCACTAATGCCATCAATACACACCGTTTGTAAACATGGTACATACACGAAACACCACACACACACCCTCCCACCCACTATCTTGTGTGCCCCTACACACTGCACTCCTTCAAACATAAGCAACAGCAACAGAATGTCATGCCCTCATCCTCAGCAGCAACAGTCGCTCATATTACACGTCAGAGTTATCACCATCGTTGCATGCGTGTGTACTTCTTCTTACAACCCGTCCGCGCTTGTGGTTCGAGCAACATGTGAGAGTAAGCACCCGCAGCAGTAGAAGCTATTGCAGCATGGAGACCCCCCAAATAAGTAATTAAAACAATAGACCATTCAGTTATGGTTGAAAATTGTGTACGATCCAGTACGAGTATGTGCACTTGCAGATACTCGTACATGCATGGAGTGGAGATTTGATGCGAGTGACAAATATGACCATAGGTCATAGGCGATTTGGCGGACTCCTTATTGTGAGATGGTAGACATTTGAAAATTCAGAAATATATAAATGGGTCTAATGTTGGACTATTCCAAACATACGTCGTATGCGAAATTCACCTCAGCTGATAAAATAGCTTGAAAAACAGGTGAATAATTTTGCAAAACATGGGTCTGTCCGTGGAGGTGGAAAGTTTCTGATAGCCATTCACTTGGGAGTGGCCAGAAATGATTCCTTCATTGGGCAGTCCAAGCAGCTCACTACTTCCACGCAGTATGTCCTGGGCAATGGCTTTATCGGAAGCCTCCGTTAGCTAGCTAGAGTGAGAAGGCGAAAATAAATGAGCAGCCTGATTTGGTTATGCGATCACTGATGTGTCTCAGACTTAGTAGGTGACTGATGTCACTGAAGCTCATCAAGCTATCGGGCATATTCTTTTGTCCTGTAGAAGGCGGATGAGCCAAACATACGGGCCAACGGCGGATAGAAACTAAAAGAAGAAAATCCAGGTTCAACATACCGCATCCTGGTCAGCGTCTGATCCATAATGGGCGGCTGCAATCAAATATCCTGGCAGTAGGTAAAATGCAAAATCCCGGTAGACTGGGTTTGCCTGCCGCCACCGTTCATAATGGCAGTGAAAATACAAAAACGAAACAGAAAACATAAACAACCCCTATTTGTTGACGACCCCCGCAAACGTTATAAGGACCACGATTTACGGATGTGCGATACGGACATGGCTGCACACGAAAAAGAAACTGCGGCATATACTACAGTTGCCTTGAGAAAAAACATGAATTTGGTTGCGGATTTGTAGTTGGCAAAAGACTGCGACATCTAGTCTCTAGGTTGAATCCTGTGAGTGAACGTATTGCCACAATCCGCATAAAAGCGAAATGTTTTTATATTTCCCTAAGAGAAAGATGATGATGCCAAAGACATACTCTATGAGCTCCTACAGGAAACGTGACATTAAGATTGTACTAGGAGATTTTAATGCCAAAGTATGCAGGGAGAATGTGTTTCATCCAACTATTGGCAATTTCAGTCTACATACTGATAGTTCCGACAACGGTATGTGACTGATTGACTTTGCCGCGGCAAAAAACATGGTCATTAGTGGTACAAGATTCCAACATAAAGGCATCCACAAGGCTACTTGGGTATCCCCTGATCAAAGAACGAAGAACCAAATTGATCATGTGGTAATTGATGGAAGGCACTCATCCAGTGTAATGGACGTACGAGTGATCAGCGGAGCTAACATTGATTCTGATCATTACCTGGTAGCAGCAAAGGTTCGCACAAGATTAAGTAGAGCGAAAATCGTCCGAAACCAGACGCAGAGGAAGCTGGTCATCGGAAAGCTGCAATTACCAGAGGTAGCCACAGCCTACTCAAGGAAGCTCTCGCAACTTTTGGCATAAAACCCACCCCCTCCCGATAACGATCCTGAAGCTCAGTGGAAACCCATTTCCGACTCTATAAAAACTGCCGCAACAACCGTACTTGGTTTTGAAAAACCGCTTCGCAACAAACCATGGTACGATGAAGAGTGTCGCATTACAAATGGTGAAAAGAACGCTGCACACATGATAACGCTTCAGTCAATTGCAACGCGAGCTGCGACTGAGCGGTATAGGGAGAAAAGAAAGGAGGTAAACCGGCTCGGCAGTGGAGAAAGCTCGAGAGTGAGAAAATTGAGTCATACAGAAGGAAGAACGAAGCCCGAAAATTCTACTAAAAAGTCAAAAAACGGAACTAATAGACATGGTTCAGGGCCCCCCTCCTGTAAAGACAAGGACGGAAATCTCATCGCAGATGTGCAGAGTATGTTGGGAATATGGATAAATCATTTCTCTGCGCTATTGGTACATGAGATATCCGATGACAAGACAATCGATCTAAATTTGGACGACGACGTCGATTGCCCCCCTCTTAACCAAGACGAGGTCAGAACAGCTATTGCCCGGTTTAAGAACAATAAAGCCGCAGGAGCCGATGGATTACCGGCGGAGCTGTTTAAGGCTGGCGGCGATGAGCTGATAAGGTGCATGCATCAGCTCATTAGCAAAATTTGGTTAGATGAATGCATGCCCGGCGATTGGAGTCTCAGTGTACTATGTCCCATATTTAAAAAAGGTGACCCGAGTCTCTGTGCCAACTACCGTGGAATAAGCCTTTTATCCATAGCATATAAGGTTCTATCTATTGTGGCCATCGGTGGTGCAATGGTAGTGTGCGCGGCGCGGTTCGATCCCTGATCTGGCCACCTCAAATTTCCGCCGACGGAGGTCACATCGCTTAGTGACGGCGACACTATCGAGGATTTAGCCATGAAAAAGCTTCTCTAAATACCGTTCGGATCCGGTGCAAGACTGTAGGTCCCAATCAGTGAGTGTAAAACTAGAAAGCGCACATCTCACTGGTTTGCAAGAAGCTCTCCCTAATTCCTTCATGGGATGTAACGGGAAACCATTTGTTTATTTATATAAGGTTCTATCAAGTATAATGTGCGAAAGACTAAAACCGATTATCGCTGACCTGATTGGACCATACCAGTGTGGCTTTAGGCCTGGAAAATCGTCAACCGACCAGATTTTCACGCTACGCCAAATCCTGGAGAAAAACAAATCGACACCTATCATATATTTGTCGATTATAAGACGGCCTTCGAAAGCCCGATACGGGGGAAACTCTACGAAGCAATGTCTGAGCTTGGTATTCCTGCAAAACTCATACGCCTTTGCAGGATGACCCTGACGAACACCAAATCCGCAGTGAAAGTTGGTAAGGATCTTACCGAACCTTTCGAAACTAAGGGAGGCCTCCGGCAAGGCGACACCCTATCGTGCGATCTCTTTAACATCTTAATACAGATTATTCTGAGAAAAACTGCTGTCAACATGAATAAAACCAGCAGCAGTAAAAGTCACATGCTGCTCGCGTATGCTGATGATATAGATATCATTGGACGCACAGTTAGAGAAGTTACTGCGGTGTTTTCGAGAATTGAGAAAGAGTCAGGAAAAGTGGGTCTGACGGTAAATGAGGACAAGACAAAAAAATGGCCTCCACGCGATTAGACCAAAGCGTGAAAGTTGATAACCGTTATAACTTCGAGGTAGTGGACGAATTTATATACCTCGGATCTGCCGTGAACAAAAACAACAACGTCAGCCTTGATGTCAAGCGGAGAATTGTGCTTGCGAATATATGTTATTGTGGGCTAAGCAAGCACTTTAGAGATAAAGCTCTCTCTCGAGTAACAAAAGTCCAATTATACCAGACTCTCATACAACCTGTCTTGATTTATGGCGCAGAATCCTGGGTATTATCGCAAGCAGACGAAACATCTGTAGGAGTCTTCGGGAGAAAAATACTCCGAAAAATGTATGGCCCTATAGTGCACAACGGCGAGTATCGGCGACGCATGAACCATGAGCTGTATGAGCTATATCCCGACATTGACATAGTTAAGCGGATCAAAATAATACGATTGCGCTGGCTAGGCCATGTCAGTAGAATGGATGAAGACGAACCAGCACGAAGGGTTTTCGAAACCGAACTCGAAGGAAGACGAAAAATTGGAAGACCAAGACTCCGCTGGAAAGATCGGGTTGACGAATCCCTGCGTACACTTGGTGTTGCCAACTGGAGAGATATGGCAAAAGATCGAACTGGTTGGCGAAATACGTTATCTTCGTTTTGTCAGGTCCCTGACCCTCGGGGTTGTTCGTGACCGGATAAGTAAGTAAGTATTTAAAACATTTAGCAGTACAATTAAACTATTCTATCAAGTGATTATATTCACATGAAATTCAAAATTGATCTGTGTGTTAAAGATTATTTATCTTTATACAAGGTGGGGCAAAAGCAATCATCCTATTGGAAAACCCTATAACTTGTTTGGCGGCAAATGTTAATTCGGTTTTGACATTTGTGAAGTAAACTAACGTAGAATACAAATCGACAAATCATGATTCGGTTTACTCCGCAAGAACGCGGAATAATTGTGTCCATTTTTTTGCCCAACAATTCATCGGTTGTGTTGGCGCAGCGTGAATTTCGTCGCAGACTTCCTGGCCGTCCGACATCAACTGGACAAACACTGCGGCGCTTGACCACTCGCCTTGTAGAGACTCGGACAACACGAGATCTTTCCAAGGCTGGCCGGCACCGGAGCAGCTGTTCTGCCGAAAGTATGCATTATTTGTTTTTTTTTCATGAAGTGAGAATCTGCTGCTCTTTTGCTTCTTACTCTCAAGAGAGCATAAACAGTGCAACAAACACAGCTGTATTTGTTTCACAAACATAAATATATGTGGGTCGCAAACACATATATTATAACATATTTATCGGCGTGTCTCAAACATGTAATATTAAATAGCAAACACAATGTGTTTGTACACAAGAATATAATATTTGCTACAAGCTCCAAACACAATTTATATTTGCATCCAAACAACAAAAAAAGACAGATTTTTCAGCGTGTAGACACGGCCACATCCCATGAAGGGATTAGGGAGAGCTTCTCACAAACCAGTGAGCTGTGCGCGTTCTAGTTTTACACTCACTGATTGTGACCTAAAATTTTACACCGGTTCCGAACTGTATTTTGAGAAGCTTTTTCATGGCTAAGTACTCGATAGTGTCGCCGTCACTACGTGAGGTGACCGCCGTCGAAAGAAATGTTAGGGGGTCTGTGCAGGAATCGAAACACCGACGGCCCGATTTGTAATTAGTAGCATCCCAGTGTGCCATATGAATCCTTTTCGAATTCTAGACTTCAATATCAATATCTATTTGAATCCGATTCGTATTGGTTTTGTTTTGTATAAAATGGATTCGCGACGGAATCAGCTTTATCAATTTTTGCGAATTCAAAATGGGTTGGTTCTAATCCATTACTAAATTTTTAGGCAAAAATATGAGTGCTGGAGGGGGCGTGGGTTGGCCATCCCGTGACCAAAATACGAGTTTGTTCCCTCACGAGATGTTTGAAATTTCAAATTTGTTTCCCAACATTCTAATTTCGGTTTTTCATGTTTTTACGGACTCGTAACGCGTCCGCATCCGTTTTTGTGCACATTGGGATATCGGGTGAAAATGTATAGAGAAGGCAAATTCACCCACTATCTTCAATGTATGCCCAGAAATGGCTGATGAGGCAATGAACTAAAACTCTGACTCCTCTTTCTCAAACTAACTTAACTAACTCAAGGACCTTACAAACTGAGTTCAATAATACTGTTCGGAATCGGTCTAAAAACTGTAGGTCCCAATCAGTGAGTATACAACTAGAAAGCGCACAGCTCACTGGTTGTGAGAAGCTCTCTCCAATTCCTTCATGGGATGCAATGGAAAATCATTTTTTAACCGATTTTATGCATACGATTTTTCAATTTCAATTGATGTTTTTCAAAATTCAATTGACGTATTTTCAATTTCAATTAATGTGTTTCAAATTTCAATTGATGTGTTTCAAATATCAATTGATATCTTTTAAATATCAATTGATGTCTTTTAAATTTCAATTGATGTTTTTTAAGTTTCGATTGATGTACTTCAAATTTCAAGTAGAATTTTTACAATTCAATTGATGTATTCCAAAACTCAAATGGAGTTTTAAAATTTTAATAAATTTTTTCAAATTTCAATTGGAAATGGTGTAGGTAAACGTAAGCAAACGCAGCAGTGAATTGCACAATTTGAAAAAAATCAATTGAAATTTAAAAATTCTATTTGAAATTTAAAATACATCAATTGAAATTTAAAAGATATCAATTGAAATTTAAAAGGCACCAAGTGAAATTTAAAAATCTAATACATAAAATGGGTTAACAATTTTTAAATTTCAAGTGACGAATTTGAAATTTCAATTGATATATTTTAAATAATTTTAATTGACTTTTTTTAAATTTCAATTGATGTATTTCAAATTTCAAACATTATTTTCAAATATCAATTGATATTTTTCAAAATTAAATTGATATTTGGATATTTTAAATTTCAATTGGAAATGGTGTAGTTTCATTGATTGGTATTTCGAAAGGGCACCTTAGACCTGTGGACTTGTCGGCTGACTATTAGTCAGGACGTCTTTTTTGTCGGGCATTGTTTCGCCTTACACCAACCGAGTTTCCGGCCGACTTTCTGAAAATCAAACTACACCATTTTCAATTGAAATTTGAAAAATATCAACTTAATTTTAAAAAATATCAATTGAAATTTGAAAATTATATTTGAAATTTGAATTACACCAATTGATATTTAAAAATTCTATTTGAAATTTTAAATACAGCAATTGAAATTTTATAAACATCAATTGAAATTTGAAAGTCGTCAATTGAAATTTGAAAAGCATCAATTGAAATTTAAATTACACCAATTGAAATTTTAAACGCAACAATCGAAATTTAAAACACATCAATTGAAATTTGAAACACGTCAATTGAAATTTGAAACAAATCAATTGAAATTTAAAAGACATCAACGGAAATTTAAAACTCGCCACTTCAAATTTGTCACAAAAATTGTTAACCGATTTTATGTATTCGATTTTTAAATGTCAATTTGTGTCTATCAAATTTGAGTTGATATGTGTTAAATTTCAATTTATGAATTTTAAATTTCAATTGACGTGTTTTAAATTTCAATTGCTGTTTTTTAAATTGCATTTAATGTATTTCAAGTAGCATTTTTAAATTTTAATTGATGTATTTCAAATTTCAAATATAATTTTTAAATTTCAAATAGAGTTTTTAAATTTCAATTAATTTTTTTCAATTTCAATTGAAAATGGTGTAGTTTCATTGATTGATATTTCTAAGAGGCTCCGTAGACCTGCTGACTAGTCGGCTGAATAATACACTTACTGACTGTCTGAAAAGCAAACTATTTTCGATTTTTGCATGACTAGTCGGCCGACTAGACCGCACTTTACACTGGGAGTTGAGTCGGGCCGACCAGCCACTGGTCTAAGGTGCCCTTAAGTCACTAACAAATTAACCATTAAACTTGAATTCACCTACGGTAGCGTATGGAGTACTCGTACAATCAAAATTGTATTAAAATCTGAGGAGTTTTTTTTTATCCTGAAGAAGAAAATGAAGGAATAGAGAGGGGGCCAGTAAGAAAGTAGAAAACATGACGTATATCTGCATGTCACATTGATGAGGTGGACAAGGATGAAAGAACAAATCCCCCATACGCCGAGCCATTCGTTTTCGTTTACTCTGACCATCCGTCCCTCCACACGTTAAAACCAACAAATATGGTCACACAAAATGCAAACGGCGGCGGCAAACCATCCAGCCACACATTTAGGCTTGTGCGAACTAAAGTACGGGTGCCAGAGCTATAAGCCTCAGTTCGGTTAAGTTTCATCCATTCCAATGAGTCGTTGTTGTTCATCGTCGTTTACATTTAGTTAGCTAGAGAGAAGATGACGATGGAAAAGAGATGATCAAGAAGGAGACGGCGACGAGGAAGACGAAATTGTAGTGTTGATGATGCGGAGTGTGGCATTGATGCTGCTTATAGGAACATTGTCGCTGGCTTGCTGCTTTAGAGCATCGCAGTCGCAAGGGGTTCATATATTGTGTTTGTTTGATGATTTCAAAGCAGCGTTGGATGGATGTACTCCCGGAAAATGTACGAGTTAACTTCTTCTGTACTCGTACACGTGTGTTTCTACATTTGTATGAAACTCTTTTTGGGATGAGTTTCAAACTGCTGGATATGTATTCCATGCTATGTTGGTGGCATACATGTGTGTATGGCTATGTCGCTCGAGTTGAGTTGTTGCTGGCTGCTGGTGATGCCGATGTCGCGTCGCCGTTTCTGCTTATCACTGTGTGTTGTGGAATAGGATGAGGAGTTTGAGTTACGACCGCACTTTTTACTTTGTTTTGCTTATTGTTTAAAGTTCACACCGAATTGTTGTATCTCATTTCGTTTCATTCCAATTTTCTCAGTTCTTTATAAGTATATGTGTATTCCATTTTTTTAATGTTGGTGCTACATTTGACCTCCCCCCTTTCCGGGTACAAGTCTCTATATCCACAGCACAGTAAAAGTGTGTGTTCCTTGGAGACACTGCAACAAACACGGAAAGGCAAAAAAAAAAAACAACAGCAACAACAATTCAACGACTTCAGCAACTGTAAAGTTATGGTCGTTGGGTTCTTTTCTTATAATGTTGTTGTATTGGGTATGGGTGTTTCCATAAGGGTGGTCATATTATAAGGGCTTTAATAAAGTCCGTCTTAATGTGTATGATAATAAGTTACGGTGGTAATCAGGATTTCTGTTGGAAATATGCAACTGATTGCCCCGTTTAGTCCGGGGGGAGATTTGACTGATATCGTGATAACAAATGTCACCCCATGTACTAAAATGACAGTTAAATCTAGAGTTTATAAAAACAGAGCTGTATTTTGAAGCATTTCCCAAGATCTTCTTGTATAAAACCACGTAATACTCTGCTTCAGGTTGTTTAATAGGAAATCACGGATACATGAGAACGTGGGTTCGATCCCTGCTCTCAGACCACCTTACATTTCTTTCGACTACGGTCACCTCGCTTAGTGATAACGACACTATCGAGTATTTAGCCATGATAAAGCTTCTCAAAACTACCGTTCGGAACCGGTGTAAAACTGTAGGTCCCAATCAGTGAGATGTGCGGTTTCTAGTTTTTACAGAAGCTCTCCCAATCCCTTCAGGGGATGTTATGGGACATAATTTTTTTTAAATCACGGACTAGCGAGACATCCTGTCCGTTATTATTAGACTTTCAGATTGAGCAACTGTTTTACAATTAATTAAGTTAGGTTAGGTTGGACATTAAGATTAAAAGTATTAGAGCTTCGCCTCATAAACCATTTCTAGACATAGGTTAGTTTAGGTCGAAGTTGCTGTCACTGTTAACATTCTTATTCCAATGAGAATCCTTGCAGGAGGGCAGCCCATTATTGGGCCCGTTATTCGATCTTCTTAGCCCTTTCGGGTTTCACCATTCATCCTGCACATTTCGATTCTTTCACTCTCTCTCTGCTCCCACTGCCATTTTTTTTTCGCCTAAATAGTTGGTATTCCTCCCTTATCAGCTTCTTGTACCGTTCACTCGCAGCACGCGTTGTAACTGACTGTTTCGTTGCCATACGTGCAGCGTCTTTTTCGTCAGTTGCAATGCGACATTCTTCATCGTACCATGGCTTATCCTTCTGCGGTTTTTGATAGTCAAGTTCAGTCCTTGCAGCGGCTTCCAAAGAATGGGAGATGTGCTTCCATTGCGCATCTGGGTCTTGTGGTGGGGGGTATTCTGCTCTAGCAGGAGAGAGAGTTTCTGTCGATATGACATTGATATCTCTGGTATTTGTAGCTTGTCAGTATCCAGCTTTTCCTGTGTTCGGGTTCGTACGATATTTTCTCCTACTCATCTAAATTCCGGGCAGTACCATATGAGATGTTCGGCGCTTACAGCTACTAGTTTAGATATATATTTGCCAGGTGATCCTGCATTTTGTGCCACTAGATATTCATCTGTCAATCGCCTGTCTTAGAGCTTCGTTTTTAAGCAGGAACTTGCATGTAGAAAGCGGCATATCCACATGCTCCACATCCAGTGGAACATGTAAGTTAAGCCCTAATCTTGCCAGCTCATCTGTTCTATGTTTCCCAGGAATGTTCCTGTATCCCGGCACCCATAAAAGCGAACATCGAACTTAGTGGCCATCTCGTTTAGAGCTACGTGGCAGTTGTGGGCTTGGTTCCTGCAGTCAGAAATATAGATTGCAGGGATTCTATATACTCTAACAAAAATGACTCCAGCAACATTTTGCAGAAACCATGTCATACACGCTGAAAAATAACGGCCTCTCTAACATATTTTCCCAAACATATTCTGCAGGAACCATGTATATGTTTGAAACACACTTCAAACATTCATATGTTTGCAAGTCCCAAACTTACTTGTATTTAAATGCACAGTATCATGCTTACTGACAAACATGTATGCTTTTACGTGGAAACATTTGCGTTCTTAATCCCAAACTTCCATATGCTTACGTGGAAGCATTCGAGTGTTTCCCCCAAACCTACATATACTTACGTGGAAACATATGAGATTTTCCTCCCAAATATAATAATATTTAGAAACGTATTATTGTTCGATTTCAATATATATGTATTATTTATTATGGCCGTCGGTGGTGCAATGGTTAGTGTGCGCGGCTCTTGTACATGAGATCCTGGGTTCGAACCCGGCTCTGACCCCCTTCAAATTTTCTTTCGGCGGCGGTCACCTCGCATAGTGACGGCGACACTATCGAGTATCTAGCCATGAAAAAGCTTCTCAAAATACCGTTCGGAATCGGTGTAAAACTGTAGGTCCCAATCAGTGAGTGAAAACTGGAAAGCGCAAAGCTCAGTGATTGTGAGAAGTTCTCCCCAGTCCCTTTATGGAATGTAATGGGAAACTATTTATTTATTTTATTTATTTATTATAATTAATTTAAACAATATAAATCCACATTTATAAATAATTAAAAAAAAATTTATAGATTTAAAACGGTCATTTTTACATTTATTTGCATTGAATACATTATTTGTTTTTTCATGAAATGAGAATCTGCTGCTCTTTTGCTTCTCCTTTTTTTGTTGTCTCTCACGTTTTTGTTTTCAGAAGGTTTCAGCTATGCGTTGGTTATCACTATGCGTTGGTACGTTAAGGCTCGGACAGACACAGGGCTTCACGTTGTTGCCCATTCCAGTTTCTTTCCTCAAAATCGTTTCTCACTTTGGTAGCACATATACATATATACGAAACACATGCACAAAATCCAAAGTAACATCACAAACCATTTAACCGTCCGAGCCTTCGTTTATTCTTTTTTCACTGTTCAATCGCTTTTGATATCCTCTGTCCGATGAACCATTGTCGACTGAATACATGAAACTAAAAGGCAATACATCAGGCAATATAAGAAACACTTCGTCTGAAATTTGCACGCACATACAGGAATATTTATGACTCACTGCCTGAGAGAATACTGCAAAAATACAGATACACACTTCCAAGATAGACTTTCTCGTTGTCCCTTTTTTATTCTCTCGCTCTCGGGAGAGCATAGACAGTACAACAAACACAGCTGTATTTGTATCACAAACATAAATATATGTGGGTCACAAACACACATATTATAACATATTAATCATTGTGTCTCAAACACATAATATTGAATAGCAAATACAATGTGTTTGGACACAAGTATATTATATTTGCGACAAGCTCCAAACACACTGTATATTTGCATCCAAACAGCAACATGTTTACAAGCATTGTTTTCTAGAATTGCAGATCTGCTGCATTTTTGTGTCTTTGTTGCCTGTTACGTTTTTTGCATTCTACAGTTTTCAACAAACAAAGCGACATTTGGGTCACAAAAACATATTATAACGTATTAATCATTGTGTCTCAAACATCTAATATAGAATAGCAAACACAATGTGTTGGGCCACAAGTATACTATATTTGCAAACACGTTTTATTTGCATTCAATAACAAAAAATATAGATTTTTCAGTGTGTAACAGTCTGAATTTCAGAGTAGATGTTGGTATCCCAGGATGACGTTGCGTACCAGCCAAAGTGCAACTTCTCCGAATGTTATGACTTCTGCCTGATTGACACTACAGTGGTATGGTAGCCCTTGTGCAAGGTCTGGAGCCTCGTCTTTAGAATAGATGCCACACCTTACTTTGCCATCCAATTCGGAGCCATCAGAGTAGAAGCCTAAATTACTTCTGTAGCCTGGTATGCGTCCCTTCCAGTCATGCCTGTCCGGGATATGAGAAGTTTCTCTCCAAAGCAGGTAGAACGTGTCATGTAGACTACTTTTATTGTGGATTACCGCAGATCCCTTAAAATTTACCCATGACCATATGGGCCAGTAAGTTAAAAATTTAAGTAACTTAAAAATGTTGGTAAGATTCTTCAGACTAAATATAGGGATTACAGTCAAGTGTTACGGCCAATCCGAACAAGTGTTAGATTCTTAGATTTGGGGATATCTGACGGGCGTGATAATATCTACTATGTTGATAATGGACGACATAGTGGAAAGGGCGCAGTTGGGGATTTCTCGAAAATAATGGAAATAACTCTGCCGGTTCTAAAAAGCTGGATCAGTATGAAATTTCATATGGGCATACCTGAGGTCTTATGTTAAAAAAAATTACATATTGAATTGTTCTAGACCCCACTAAGATGGGAGACTAACATTGACTACTTCGACCATAAAAAAAATTTGAACCGTTATAAAACTTTGAATTTTGTTTTTATTGAAAAATTTTTTTATATGTTTGTAGCACAACTAAAACCCTGCAAAAACATGCCGCTAGGTTTAGATTTGCTCCTATGGTTCTCGAGATATTTCTAATGGTAACAGGTGGAGGAGATATATTCTTGTGGCCGTCGGTGGTGCAACGGTTACTGTGCGCGGTTCTTGTATATGAGAAAGTGGGTTCGATCCCTGCTCTGACTACACTGAAAGAAAGTCTTTACATTAAATCGATGATAAATGTTCACCAATTGTTCTTCATTGAATTGATGACAAGTTTCATCAATTCAATGATAAAGTTCTCAATTTGAAGATTGTGCGTTTATTCACCTTTTTCAGCTAATTGAATCAATTCAAAGTATGGATGTAGTATTGAAAAATAAAGCGTTAAAGGGAAAAAGTAGTAGAAAATTGAAAATAAATACATAATATAAATTAATGTAATGGATAGAAAATATTATCTACTCTCTGAGCATTATTTATGTGATCTAATTCCCTGTTATTCTGAATTTTTTACGATGAAAAATAGGCCAACGAGTTTTGTTACTCATTAACTAACAATTTACATAAAACTGATCACCAATTTACATAAATTTGGTGACAAACTTACATTACATTGATGACAACCTAACATCTAAGTGATAAAAATGAACAGCAAATTTACGAAAAATTTACATGAAAATTGTGAAAAATTTACTTCAACTTGATGGCAAACTTACATCAAATTGATGGCAAATTTACATCAACTTGATATAACATTGTCGTTGAATCAATTTAAACTATTGATGAAATATGGATGAAAGATTGATGAAATGTCCTTCATAAATTCAATCAAATGTGTCGTTGTTTGGAAAATGAGGAAATGTTTCATCAAATTGATGAAGGAATTCATAAATTTGATTATACTTTTTTTTTCAGTATACCTTACATTTCTTTTAATGACGGTCCCCTCATTTAGTGATAACGGCACTATCGAGTACTTGACCATGAAAAAGCTTCTCAAAATACCGTTTGGAACCGGTGTAAATCTGTAGGTGTCAATCAGTGAGTCTAAAAAACTAGAAAGCGGACAGCTCGCTGGTTGTGAGAAGCTCTCCCCAATCCCTTCATGGTATGTAATGGGAAACCATATTAATTAAAGGGTGGAGGATAACCCTCAAAGACTTAGTAGGGGTTGTGCTAAGGGCAACCATGGTACACACCATTGTCATTCTCTGCAGTTTTGTCAGAATACTTATGGAAGTGTGTTTATCGAGTACCAGCCACCAAACAACAATGCCATACTACAATATCGGGCGGACAACAGCTGTATATGTATATCCAGTATTTCTAGGCATACGCATACGCCAGCGGATCAGCCTGCTGTGTAATCTTTGTAGTCCCAAATGTACCACAAATTTTTGGTTGTGTCAGAGATCGAGTCCTCGGATTTGGCACCTGAATTGAAAGGTTGACGTAACGTGAAGTATTATCCGGAGTCCGAATACCCTATCTCCAGACAAGTTTGGGGGAGTTAAGTGGCCAAGTCGCCCATCTCTATTGACTGTTCGTGACTCACAAGAATATCACTTATCGTATATTCAGTCGGGACTGAGGTTAAACAAATTTGTTTCCCATTACATTCCACGAGGGCCTTGGGGAACATTCTCAGTGATGCAATGGGTAGTGTGCGCGTCTCTTGTGCGTTATAAAGTAGATTCAATTGTTGCTCCTTGCATATTTCTTTCGACGACGGTCGCCTTGCTCAGTGACGGCGACACCATCGAGTAATTGGCCATGAAAAAGCTTCTCTTAAATAATTGTTGGGAATCGGTATGAAACTGTAGGTCCCAATCAGTGGGTGTAAATCTCCCTAGCGCACAGCTCACTGATTCAGGGAAGGGGTGTAGTGCGCAAATATTTAATTTTTTATTTAAGTTCACATCGATTTTCTGTTTATATAAATAATGGACACATAAATATACTTATACATCAGTTTTGAATTTTGAGAATAGATTGCATAGAATAACACATACTATAGAAGTTTTTATTCGCTCAATAAATTAAACGTCATAGGTACGATGGAAATTACACAGTTGAGGGTGGAAAATATGGGTTCAATAATACCAGATGGTGGCAATAGTATACAGCGATCCGCAAAGGAACTACACCCGAATTTCGTGTTTTTGTGGCAAACTAGTTGTGTTAAATACAATACAAATGTATACCAACGATAAAAGTCAACAAAAAAGTGCAAAATATATTTACATTTTTCAGTTCTACACCAAAACGACAGGAAAAAGTTAAGTGAACATATTTTGTAACTCCACCTGGTGTAAGATAATTTTAAATTTAATTGCTCTCATTTCCACAAACCTACGATGAAGAGTGTGAAATGAAACGTCAGATGAGAGAATAAGTTCTTCTATAGTATGTGATATTCTATGATAGATTGCGCTTCAAATCATTTTTAATTTAAACTGTCTATTCATAAATGTATGTGATGAATAATAAGGTGAGACAATTAGGTGTTGTAATTGTAGGCAACAACATGCATGTTGTTCTTGTTTCGCATCTATGTAGAACATGGAAACATTCGCAAACTTGGATAAATCCAAAATACTTGTGAGATTGACAGTTCCCAGGTATAACGGACTGAAACAATTATATGTATATTATATGTATATTGTTTTAAATATTTTCTAAATATACTACATACATGTATGTACATATTTTCATCAGACTATATTTTCATGCAAATAATATAAATTTCCTTTTATTGATTCTTTTCAGGTCAGTACTCCCAAAATTGGTTTGAATTCATCCAGAACATATTTAAGGTAATTGTAGTACATTGTGAGGTTATATTTGTATAGCAATTCTGGCGTCTATGGGTTGGTGGTTCGTCAGATCCTAAAGAAACGGGTCACTGCTAGTTAGAACTTAGTTTGTTTGGATCATGAACACATAATTTCAGTTTTTGATTAATGTTTATACAGCTCATCCATCTGCCCGAGATTCCAATATTTGTGTCAGCAGATATAAATTGGGGGCGTAGAGAAATAACTCCCCACGAAATAACTCCCATGAAATAACTCCGAACGAAATAATTTCCCACCAAAAATGAAATAACTTCCAATAACGAAAAAATGAAATAAGTCCCACAAAAAAAGAAAAAACTCCCAATAGCAAAGTGAAATAAGTCCCAAGACTTCTCCTACAGCACTTGTTATATGGACCTTGTACAAACGGTCATTTTTTTTGGGAGTTATTTCATTGTCATAACATTGGGAGTTATTTCATTATGAAATAACTCCCACCAGGAAAAATGAAATAACTCCCAAAAAAATTAAATAAGTCCTACTAAAGTGGGAGTTATTTCATATGAAATAACTCCCACTTTTGTATGGAAAATTTTTGGGACTTATTTCATTTTTCTGGTGGGAGTTATTTCATGTGGGAGTTATTTCGCTACGCCTAAATTGGGTTCTCTAAATCTCACTTGTTGCCTGATATAATAGTGCCCTAACACTCAGATAGACCATTCGACCTTCATTTCCAGAGGATCTGAATTCACACTATCCTCTCCGAGGAGAAAATTTTTAATTGAAACAGTTATATCGGCTGTCTAAACTTTACGCTTACTGGCATGATTAGTTGCGAACTGAGGGACAAGCTCATCTTCAGATATCCAACTATTGCGCCTGAATTCACACTATGAGGTTCATTAATTCGTATATATAAAAACTCCGAAAGAAATGTACATACGCGAAGTGTATCGATCAAAGATCACTTAGCATCAACACTGAAAGTCAATTATTCCAAAAACAAAGGTGATTTTTTTCCACCACACTATTTTTTGTCATGTTATGAGCACTGTCTTCTGACCTTTCGAGATTAGTTTTTATCTATAACATGACCGTGATTCCTTGGTGGTGCAATGGTTAGTGTGCGCGACTCTTGTACATCAGAACGTGGATTCGATCCCTACCACCTTACATTTGTTTCGACAGCGGTCACCTCGCTTAGTGACTGCGACACTATCGAGTACTTAGCCATTAAAAAGCTACCGTTCGGAACCAGTGTAAAATTGTAGGTTCCAATCAGTGAATCTAAAACTATAAAGCGCACAGCTAACTGATTGTGAGAAGCTCTCCCATATCTATAACATCACATTTTAAATTGTATGAGCATAATTTTAGGCGCGGGCTAATACGTAAGTTATTTTTTTTGAGTTTTACATTTCACTTTTAAAGTACAAAAGTTTGAAAAAGTGTTTCAGAGTAAATTTAGGAGTTACAGTCAAATGCTATGGTCAATCCGAGCAAGATTTTGTTTCTTAGATTTGGAAGTATTTGCAGACCCTGTCGTTCATGACTCGCCAATATCACTTGGCAGTTCCATATAGCCTTAAATTCTGCTATATACCCATCTTGATCACTGTAGAGAAGCCAAGTAACTTCGTGGAGTCGGATAAACGCCCGTTCGTCAACGCCAACTGGCCAGGCTTTGGGAAGGTTATTGATGAATCCCTTCATCATTTGCAGCTACCTTCTTGCGCCAGACAGGGTGAGTAGATTCTTAGGGATAACATACTCAAGTCCGCAAAGCGTTTTATCCCAGCTGGTACAATTCCGAATTGTAGATCCAGCCACCAGTCTGATGCGTGATCTCAAATGGATGAGATTAATTTTCTCACTAATCAGCACCGTCGTGACAGATGGCTAGAACATTTGGAAAACTGTAATATTGGTTCGAAAAGATTATAGTCTACAATCAGAGATTTATCAGCTCGTCGATCACCAACATGGCTCCGGACAAGCGCATAGTACTTCGATGGCCTTAAACAAGATAACTACCCACATCACCAATGGCCTTAATCAGAGCAGACTCGCTGCCTTAAGCATTCGAAACGGTCGATCACTCTACTCTGCTCCAGGACATCTTGAACTTGTCCTTTCCTAACCTTACGTAGTGTGGGCTTGGTAACTATCTCAATGGGAGACAATCCAGAAATCCCGATATTGGGGTTGCTACAAGCATTGGGTGTGCCACAATAAAGATTACTGTCACCCATACTCTTCCACATTGATCTTGTGAACCCTTCCTGCACCCCCTCTTGGAGTTCGTATTGTGTCGTGCTTCGATGATTGGACGATCATCTTCTCGGCCGTAACCGTAGATGACATACTATGTGCCAAAAGTAACAGCTATCTTGCCACCCTCACTAGCTTCCCAAAGGAACGGAATTTACAGTTATCTCCGTCGAAGTCTTCAGTAACCCTTTTTACTTCTTGGACCAAAGAAGTAGGGAAATATTACTGTCAACGGGGAGTTTATACCCACAGTCCGTAACCCTAAAATTGTAGAAGTTATTTTCGATAATCTCTTTACTTTCTCAAAACACGCGGAATACATTAGGAGAAAATATCACACCCGAAACAAGGTTCGAAAGGCCCTTGCAGGGACAATATGGGGCAAGAAGGATATAACTGTAGTGACTTATAAAGCTATAAGTCGCTCGGTCTTCAACTATGCCGTCCCAGTACCTCATACCTAAGTGATAGCCAAGGTAAAGCTCTGCAGAGGATCCAAAATATGTAGTGCACTTCGAATCGCTACCGGATGCACACAAATGACAAATGTGGATCAGTTAGTTACATGAGAAGACTAAGATGATTGATGTCAGTGCAACAACATAATTTGTTTTTGACAAGACAGTTTATTTTGGTTTGTCATCTGTCCAGTCACCCCAACCTTCAGATTCTGATGCAGAATCGACTTCCTCGTCACATCCGGATGGTCATCAGCCGCTTCTGCACGGACATCTAAGATGTCATTCCATCTCACGTCAACAGACTATCGATAACAGTAGCCCAGAAAATGTTGGATAACTCGGCGGTGTCAGAGGCCATAAATGGCTATGCTAGCAACAGGAACACCCAATTCCGAATAATGAGAGACTTCTTCCTAGGCACACCAGAACTTTTCTGGCCCAGCTTAGATCTAGTTGAAGATCAATTTTGAATTCATACAGATCAAGGATAATCCCAGGCACATTAGACCAGTGCCCACACTGGCTACAAAACCCTCACGACAATATTCATATTTTTAAATGTTCTGTGGCCGTCGGTAGTGCAATGGTTAGTGTGCGCACCTCTTGTACATGAGATCCTGGATTCGATCCCTGCTCTGACCACCTTAAATTTCTTTCGGCGGCGGTCACCTCGCATAGTGACGGCGACACTATCGAGTATTTAGCCATGAAAAAGCTTCTCAAAATACCGTTCGGAACCGATGTCAGTGAGTATAAAACTAGAAAGCGGACAACTCACTGGTTATGAGAAGCGCTCCCCAATTCCTTCATGGTATTTAATGGGAAACAATTTTTTTTGATAGGCCTACTGATTTGCGCCCAGTAGACCTATGGGTCAGACCAATGAAGGTGGCAGAATTTCTCCAGCTCCCCACCGACATCTCCGGTGACACGTAGGGGGAACACTGACATTGATAATTTGTCTTCCATGGAAGAACGCGTGGAAACAGACAATCTGACAACGAGCTTAAATTCGTATTAGACTATTTCAGAAATCGTTCGATATATCAAAGTTTTCATTTGCGGAGAGTGCATGGAGTAGTGTAAACTTTAGGAGATCGTGTTGAATTACATTTTTTTTTTGGCAGATCTGTTGATTTCCCTTAAAACAAAACAAAATCTATTCTTTATTATTTACCAACATTTGTTTTGTTGGCCACTTGGCAAAAATATGTTTTTGCATTCTCCCATTCCATTTACTTTAATTTTCCAAAATCATTCACCCAACTTGAGATTAAATTGACATTTCAGGTAGAAAATTTCTGCTTAGACCAATTTAGAGCAACTCTGTGCCGAGACCAAATTATCGAAAACGGCGGCACAACAGAAAAATTTAATTTTCGGCTCTTGGTTTTGCCAGGTTTGCACAAATTTGGGAGGTATTGGAAATAACTGTATCTTTAGTATTGGATCAATCGGTCAAATCGGGCTAGTCGGTCAAATCGGCTCACATGTTAAACGGATGAGAGCCAATTATATCAGCGTCGTCGCGAGCTGAAAAACATTTTTGGTGGCGGCGTCGCGTCGGAAAATTTTCGATCGGTTTCCGTCTGTCAAACGTTTGATTTTTTATGCGTGTTTTTATCATGATTGCACTTTTTTGGTACTTACCAGTGTTGTATCAAATTGTGCACCAGTTTAAAATGAGATTTACAATTAAACTTCAGTTTTTACAGATTACAATTGTATGAGTAATCTTCTGGGTTAGCGCAACCTTCGAAATGCGCTAATCGTGGTCGGTGTAAATGCCGTATAACAGGGCTTTTGAATGTATACCAAAAAATGGGTCATCAGGCGAAGCATCTTTATGCTTCGAGTCATCTTTCCCAAAATTAACCTAACAAAATATTAACGTCATTTAACCTCTCGCTTTCTATACAAGTCTGACCCTTATCGGAGCAGATATAGAGGTTAGAGTGATTGCAGTTTAATCTGATCTTAATCTGTTCAGTATAATCTGATCATAGGTCAGTTATTAGTTATTATTTTATTTCCCTAGGTCAGTTATGTGCAAACTTTATGGATTCACCCACATTTTAGCTACAAGCTATATGTAACTGCTCGCTGCCTGTAGAGTTGATAATACGTTATGATTCTCCGGTTTATTGTACGTACATAAGTCGTCATCATTCTCAGTGTTCTGTCTGTTGCTTGTGCATATATATAACCCAGCATATGAAACTTCTCTGGTTGATAAGTCCGTGTGTGTGTGTGTGTGCCCTCCAAATGATGTCTACAATTGTTGGTGCTGCTGCTGTAGGAGCAACAAGAACAACAGCAACACCAGCAGCAGTTACTGCTGAGTTTATGGTTGCGCTCAGTGAGGCAGATGTACATACATATGTATGTACGAACTCTAAAGAATGGGATTGAATGGTTTGTTTCGTGATTTTTATGCGACTTTTTTTCTATTTCTATTTTTGTTTTTATTTTACATTATGTCGTCCACATTGTTGTTGTTTGAGCTTTTGTGTTTTGTTTTATTATTATTATTTTTTGCTGTTTCTTTTGTGTTAAAATACTTGAATTTTTTGCTTTTGTACAATTGTAGGTACATACGTTTGTCCTGTCCTGGCCGTCTATTTGTATGTCTGTCTGTTTAACCAAGAGGACAATGACGCTTACGTCTACAATATGGCAACATTGTTTTGCCAGTGTTGTTGCTACGGCTGCTGCTGCTACAACGACTGCTGCCGCTGCCAGTGTTGGTTAGCGTCAGCATTTACCAGTCAGCCAGCCAGGCCTTTGACTTGTGTAGCTCCGCGTCTGGTTTTGTAAATTTAGTTTTGTTCGGTGATTCGTGGCGTTAAGCAGGGAAAAAAGTAGTGGATTATTTAGCTAACAATTATTGTAACAAAATTCGCATTACAATTTCAAGATTTCTTTGTGCACCGCGCGCGGTTTTTTCTGTTTTCGAATGTGCGGCGAGACTATGAAAAACATTAAACAACACGGTGACAACGACACCGGGATTTGGGAGCTCGTCGTAAGAGCTCCATCACACACACACGCACAGAGTGAATAGAAAGAGAGCAAGAGAGTGAGAGAGTGCAAAGCCAAAAGTGAGATTTGTTAGAAACTCTTGAGAAGAGTTATGAATTAGAGCTGTTGTGCTGAGCAACAGAATCGTCAATAAGTGTGAGTGTGTAATTTTATTGGAAGATAATATTAATGAAAAGAGTGAGAGTGTTTTTTGTTGGTTTGTACGTTTAGTCAACGTTGACCAATATGAAGGAGTTTGGCGATTATTGCAATGTGCCCCGCCAACAACCCCTTCCTCCGAACACGACCCCATTGCCCTTAGGTAATAAATATTGACCATTCGAAGAAGTAAATCGTTAATGTTGTAGTCGTCGGGCTCGTTCAAAAGTGGCGGTGTTTTGTTGTCGGTAATTTTCGGGAAATTGTATCTATCGTTAAGATTGAAATGGAATATATTTTAGAAGCCACCTTTCGAGTCAGTAAAATGACAATTGTTTGTGGCAACGTAAGAGGAGAAAGTGGTGGGTGTATTAAGGGGAGCAGAAACAGATTGAATCGAAAAAAAACGTGTGTGTTAAAATTGATTGGAAATGGTGGATTCAAACGAAGTGGTGTATAAAAATAACATTTATTGTGTGGCAAAGAAAATTTAGGCGAATCAAATGTTTTATCCTTAAGTAAAAGGAAGGAGAGAGGAAAATAAGCTTGTCATACGAAGCAAAGCCAAATTTTTGAAGTGTAAAGGGGTGGAGGTAAAAATGACAAACATTTAAAGCAAAGAGCATTTTGGGCAGTTGTTTAAAGGAAACTAAAAAGAAAATAACTAAAGAAAAGAACTTCTGAGATCCAATTGATTACGAATAAAAAACAAACAAACAAAACTTAATGACAACTTTGCGGTGCTAAGTTTAGGTGGAAAATTCTCGTGAAACAAGTGGTAGGCTAAATAAAGCCTTAATTTCCTTTACTAATGAATTAGTTATACTAACACCACCAGATATTCCTTCGTTAAATGAGCGGTGAAAATGTCATTTCACTAATTGTAAACGCGCACGAATTCCACTCGCCTCTTGCCGCCCACTCCAAAGCAGGAAGAGGTGAATAGAGCGCAATTTTTACAATATGAAATTCTAATCTCATCAGCAGCAGCAGCACCAGCCAAACAACCAGCCCTTCGTTGTAGCAACTGCATTTTAACTACCTTGGCGTAGAACAACATTGCATTATGTGGTTGAACTAACTCTCTGTGGCGGTTCTTTCTTAACATACAACAGTTTCGAAAGAGTTCACCTTTTCCATGATCTGGGATAAGTGTATGGATATGCATTATTGCCATTTTGTTGGGAGAGAGTTGATGATGCTTTGTACTTGGAAAACATAGATAATGAATACAAAATATATCTGTAACAGCTTAAGTGGAAATCCTCTAAATGCAGAAAATGAGTTTAAAGTTGCAAAATTGGAATTAAAAAAAAAAAAACAGTTATGGAGCAAATTTCTTTTAGCAGCAATATTGGATTTTGTTAGTTTTTTTTGCCTGGTAGAGCATTAAATGCGGATTTAAAAAAAAAGAAAAAAGTTTGCGGAAGTCCATATTTTCCGAAATATAGGTCTCCAAAGCTTGAATGTATAATCGCGCATAACTCTGCCATTTATTATCCGATCCTGATGAAATAAATTTCATAAATCGTTAAATTTATATTCTAACTAGTCGCCCGGACGTCCGGTCGGGATCAGGCAGGGAGATCAAATTCCCTCTGTAGCTTAAGTCGATGTGTGGCAAAATCAGATAAATCGCGGGAGTTTTTAGAAATATTTTTTTTTATTTTGGTGTGTAAAAACTACAACAAGGGACAACAGAAATAAAACACAACAACGATAAACGACAACAACACCAGAAGACAAGAACAACAAGTTGATTAAACCAAAAAAGTGAGGTTAAAAAACATTTTTTAAATGAGCCCTCAATGGGTTAATAAAAGAAAATATATTTATATACAGAGTTATAGAGTTTCACAAAGGCTTTGTAATGATACATATTTCAAGCAGATCCGATTATAAATACCTGAGATATGACCGATTATATACTCAAGCTTTAAAGGCCTATATCTCAAGAAGTTGGACCTAGCGCAAAAAACAAAACTTATTTTTCAACTCAGCGCAAAAGCCTTTACCGTTGGTGAAATTTTTGGGGCAGATCTGATTTTGCTGCTAAACTAGTTTTATGCCATAGTTATTAATAGTTAGTTAAGAACTTTGTAACTCTACGAAATTGGAATTTAAGGAAATAGTTAGTTATTTTCAGCTCTTATGTACATTAGTTTGAGCCTGAAACAATGCATAAAAAAGTAACCTCGATAATACTGGCATCAATGCCAAACATCTCGAGGAAAAGAAGAAGAGAATGACAGCTTTCAGAGATTGGCAATTAGAGATATTCGCTAAACTCATTTCGCATGTCTAAATTGCATTGGCATTCGAATTTATGACCTACCGATAGTATCAATTAAGGCTCAGTTGAAAGGCTTCCGAAGAGGAACTAGTCAGAGTTCGAAACTAGCCGTTTCAACGTGTGTGTTTTTCTAAATTGTATGTTAATTCCAAACAAGAGAATTTTTAAAAAAGGAAACGCACATTGTTGTTAATTTTTTTTTGGTAGAAAGTTTGCGATTTGAGCAGCTGTCAATGCCTGTGTTGAAAGAACACTGAGTCGATAGAGGACAAAAATTGGTTTCCTATTACATCCCATGAAACGATTGGGGAGAGTTTCTCACAATCAGTGAACTGTGCGCTTTCTAATTTTACACTCATTGATTGGGGCCTAAAGTTTTACACCGGTTCCGAAAGGTAGTTGAGAAGTTTTTCATGGCTGAGCCCTCGATAGTGTCGTCATCCCACGTTCTCATATACAGGAGCCGCGCACACTAAACATTCTACCACCATCGGCTTGAAAATCCTCATTGATAGCCAAGCGGTGATCAACGCGATTTCATCGCTAGGAGTGGTATTGCTAGCGATACTCGAGTGCAAGATGGAAATAAGCAACTTCACCATTTTTGGTATCCTGGGATCATATGGACACCTGTACACTGCAACATCTTGGGAAATGAAAGGAAAGTTGAGCTGGCTAGGACGGTAAATCTGATAAATCAATCAATAGTTTAAAACTGGGGCAATAACAACCCATAATAGAACATGGGAAGCATCAGAAGGGACCGTAATGACAAATACCATAGAATAATGACGTATAGACCTGTCATTGTTCTCATCTGACATTTCCTTTCACACAATTCGTGGTGCGCTCGGTGCGACAGAGAGTCATTTGACGTAAATTGACTTACAACAGGTGGAATTATAAAAATTGGTGACTTAAATTGTTCATGTCGTTTTGATGAAAAACTGTGAAATTTACACGATATATTGATATATTTATATATTTTATTGTTAGTATATTTTTGTGGTGTATTTACACAAAAATTTTAAAGTACAAATCGAAATGCCGTTGCTGATTTATTGTTGGATGGTTTCAGCCATTGCCTCTATCTGGTATTATTAAAGCAGCACTTTCCAACATCCAACCGCCCATCTGCAATACACCAAATGTCATAATTTTACTGAGAGAGTTGGCGTCTCTATACGTCATTACTCTATGGCAAATACCGTGAAGGGCGGTAATAAATATATAAGTATTTTCCCATTACATTCCATTAAGAGACATGGCTGAACTTCTCATAATTAGGCAACTGTGCACTATTTAGATTTACACTCACTGGTTGAGAGTTTTGAGAAGCTACTTCATTGCCAATTACCCGATACTGTATCGTCACTAAGCGGGGTGGCTGTCGTCGAAAGGAAAGTAAGGTGGTGAGCAGAGGGATCGAACCGTTCTCATGTACCTGAACCGCATACACTAACCATTGTTGCACCTTGCCAAGTAGTTCTGTCAGAAGTGCACCAACGTTAGCTGAAAATATTGTATTCATGAATATGAAACACATCATAGATTCTATAAATTAATTTTCAGCCAAAGAAACATTTCATAGAATCTATGATTCAAGCATTCTACAAAATGTATTCACAGCAACTATTAAAATTTGTACATAGATTCTACAAAACGAAATTTATTAAATTTATCTATAACATCTATGAAACATTTTCATAGATTTTATGAAACCTGTCATATAATTATGACATCTTTACGATCGCTTCCAAACCTGTATACATATTTCAGATACAAGATCCTCCTCATCGATTGTTCTGAATGATGCAATTAAAAATGCATCATGCTATCTCCATCGACAGCTCTCTAAATGCGATGACAATTCTGTGGTATATAATTGTTCGAAAAAAATGCTGACACCCAAAAACACGAGATACCAAAAACTAAAATTGTTCATACATTATTTAATAAAGAATATTTTATGAAATATGTTTTTAAATGAGATTCGTAAACATTAAAGATACAAATTCCTTTTATAAAAGTTTACGAAAATCCTTTAAGGATTAATGAAGTTTTGTATAACCGATAATTTTTTCGCTGCTGCAATGCCTTTTGATGAAACTTTTTTCAGTGTAGCGAAACATCACTCCGATGATAACGTACAATACCAGGGGGTTTCTATGGCACAACTATTCAAAAAGGTACTAGGGAAATGATGTACTTATAGAATGAGAGCCCAAAGAAGACATAGAGATTATAGACCATGCAGCAAACTAAGTTTAAATAGTGTTTGATTGATACAAATGACAGCTAAATTATGGTTTATGTTGATTGCATCGATCGGAAATACGCATTCCCTTTTATTTCTGTTCGTATTATGTCCAACCAAAGACAAAATGACAAACGCAACTCGAACTCGATGAAATGGCCTACTACCTCGTCGTCGTCAATAGAACGTGAAGAGAGGGATAGAGGCTCTTGTCTATTTCTCTATGACAATACCCAGTTGTGAGCATTTCAGAGTTTTGAATTGTGAAATTTGTTGGAATTTTCGTGGAACATTAGGCCACGACCTACTGGCTAAAGTGTTTGCCCAGGCATAACTCATAGGATGAATCTCAAATGCTTCGACTGCTCTTTCTTCGCCTAGTCCAATCTAATATAGTTCTTACAGACTTGGCTTGAGGTCAAATAAACAGTTGAAAACGTTTAGCTTTCCCATTCTCTGGATAATTTTGTGCGCATTTTTGATGCAATTACTTAAAGATTCCAATCGATACTATGGTGTCCCAGGAAACAAATATGGAGTGTGCCAATATTTATGAAGAGATTCAATTTCCTATTTTCTCTGAACTTTTAAACGATTTCCTAAGACAAAAATTCCAGCTTAAAAGCCGAATTTAAAAGTAGAGGTCACTGTTTTAATTATTGGAGCGGTCAATCCGTATTCTTCTTACCTCTGGAAAAGCTGGAATTTTACATTTGACTTATTTGGGTTATTAGAACAATTTCCAATTAACTTAGGGATATATAGGAAGGGAAGGCCTGCTTACACATTTCCCTTCTATTTTCCATGCCTGCTAGCTGGCCAGCAGAGAGAATGCTTCCTTCCTGCAAGACCATTTCATTCAAACGCTCTAGAAAGTGGACTGCAATGCAAAGGTAGGCATGCTAGGTCACCAACAAAAGAAGGCGTCCTAAAAGGGGTCTTTCAGCAGGCCTGCTAGAAGGCCTGCAAAAGAACTCAAGTAAAAATAAAAAAATATATTGCCGACCTTTGTACTTATGCTTGGCTAACGCATAGATTAATTTATACATAGATATGTCATGGATAAAAATGGAGAATTTTGACGAAGTTGCTGAGAGAAGTCTAGTGTAAATTGAACTGATCTTTTGGAACCCTTAGAGGAAGCCTCTTTCCAGGCCTCCATCAGGAAGTGGGGAGTGAATGTGTATCAGATTTGTTATCAGTCTAGAGTAAAGAGGCCCTAGTGCCTGTATGTACGGCTGCTAGGAGAAGTCTAGTGTAACTCGAACTGATCTTATGGAGTCCTTAGAGGAGGCCTCTTTCCAGTCCTACTTCAGGAAGTGGGGTTTGAATGTGTATCAGATTTTTTATCAGTCTAGAGTAAAGAGGCCCTAGTACCTGTATGTACGGCTGCTAGGAGAAGTCTAGTGTAACTCGAACTGATCTTATGGAGTCCTTAGAGGAGGCCTCTTTCCAGGCCTACTTCAGGAAGTGGGGTTTGAATGTGTATCAGATTTTTTATCAGTATAGCGTAAAGAGTGCCTAGGGCCTGTATGTACAGCTGCTGAGAGAAGTCTAGTGTAAATTGAACTGGAGGCCTCTTTCCAGGCCTCCTTCAGGAAGTGGGGTGTGAATGTGTATCAGATTTTTTATCAGTCTAGAGTAAAGCCTAGAGTAAGAGCAACGTCGGTGGTGCAATGGGTAGTGTGCGCGCCTCTTGTACTTGAGATCCTGGGTTCGATCCCAGCTCTGACCACTTTAAAATTTCTTTCGAAGGCGGTAACCTCGCATAGTGACGGCGACACTATCGAGTACTTAGCCATGAAAAAGCGTCTCTAAATACCGTTCGGAACCGGTGTAAAACTGTTGGTCCCAATCAATGAGTATAAAACAAGCTCTTCCCCAATCCCTTCATGAGATTTTATGTGACACCATTGTTATTGTTGTAGTGCCTATATGTATAGCTGCTAGGAAAAGTCTAGTGTGAATACGACTGATCTTTTTGAACCCTTAGAGGAGGTCGCTTCCAGGCCTCTTTTAAGGAGCGGGATATGAGGGTGTACAAAAATTTTCACCAGTCTATGGTAAAGAGGTTATAGTGCCAGTATGTATGTATGCCTGTTAGGAGAAGTCATAGTTGAATGTCAACAAACTGTCTCAGAAGGCATATTTTGAGAATGTCTCAGCGGTTACCACCCTGCTGGGAAGAAAGTAATTTTGAGCTTTACTGGTTGGTGTTAGTTCACAAGTCCATTTTGGCTGGTGTACTGAACCCTAATCTGGATACCGATTTATTATGAAATCGCCGGGGTTTTCATTCGTTTCTTCCCACAACAAATGTTGCTGGCAATGTCAAGGCAATGCAAATATGTGAGGCGTTGATCTCATAACTACAATCAGTACATTACGAGATATCACATCAATATTCCCTAACCACATTCCTTCAAATACAATTCATCAATAGTTTGGCGGAATATCCCAATCATCACAAATGAATCCCATGGCTTTCTTCTATGACTTTGAATGTTCAAAAGGACATATGCCCACAATGGCGTATTTTGAAGCCCTCAGTATCGTTGGACAGTCATAACATTGTTTTATCACTACAACTGGAACAGTCCGTGCGTAAATATTTTAGAATGACCCTACTTAAGTATCTGTATTCGCCACACATTCATCATTTTGTAACTGACAACGAGAACAACTCAAAGCCACAACGAACCAAATTTATTAAAAAAAAGAACCTTTTTGTGTGCGAATATCTACAGAAAAACGTAATGGACAAAAGACAACGACAGAACTGGAGAACAAAATGGAAAAATGAAAAAACTCCCAACTACAAGAAAATGAAAGGTTAAGGAAGGCCTTGCTCCTCATCGTCATTCGTCGTATGATGATGGTGCTAGTGATGGTGGTGGTGGTACTTTTTTCCAATCAACAAAAGCTCGTGTGTGTATAACTTCAAGATACTACGTTGGTTGAGTCCAATACTTACCACGAGGCCATAACCAAAATATATGACGCCACGTAAAGTGTCCCCCTGTGTTGAGTCTCTTTTTGCTCGCCGCTCTCCTTCAAGTGAAGAAATAATAAAAAGAAAATCACTTGAAATCTGCGATACAAACAAAAATACGAAATAAAGGAAAAATAAAAAAAAATCAACAAAAAAAGAATCGACATAAAAATTTATAGCAATCAATAATCTGTATGGTGTATCTGAAAGAGAAAAAACAAGAGAAATTTCTTGTGAATCTCGTCCCCCTCCTCAGAGCAATTCGTCGAGGTACAACACCTTATCCTCCCCTGCCACACACTACACCCCCTGAAGCGACTCAACAAACATTCAGCCATTCATCTCGGCAAATATTCATCTTCTGCCTTCCCAAGCCAACCAACCCAACCATCACCATCACAATTTCCACACCAGAGTCAGTGTAGCATCAACAAATCCAATCCAATCCAATCCAATACATTTCGCAGTCAGTATCTGTATCTGTTTCTGCTGTACTCATATCTCTCGATACGATTCTTTTTGTTGTTTTTATTCCTCAACGATTTTAGTGAAATTATGTTATGGCGATGCGATGATGATGGCGGGCGTATGGCGGAGACGTCTGACGTGGGGTCAGTTGGTCGCTTATTTGGTCTTTCGTCGCATGTGATTTTCAAAATAACCATAAAATTGTGTCTCATTGTAAAATTGAATTAAAAAATTTGTTGGTGTTTTATTTTGTATTTTTGTTTGCAGTTTTCAATTTTATACGATTTAGTCGAGCAGAAAAATGAATACATCACAACCACAACCAACAACTGCCACCAACAAAATATTTTGATGATGTTGATGAAATATGTGCAATAAATGTGATGTGAAATGAAATCGAAAATCATACATAATTCATGGAAATCAATTAAAAACAACAAGAATTCTAAATTCAACGAAAAATACAAAAAGAGCTCAAAAAAAGAAGGATGTCGTCGTAGTTAAGTGAATTCATCTCAAAATTTTCAATATAGAATAAAACTATTTGAGAAAATCTTAAAATTTAACAAAAATATATGAGAATAAAAAAAATATACTTTCTCACAAATTGAATAAATATTATACGAAGTGAAAAATATCTTGATAATTGAATCGATTATAAAATCTGTTTCTGTGGAAGAGTGTAATCAAATTCCTTTAAATTCTTCGACAAAAACCTGTTGTGAGTGTTGCAACGCATAACTTTTGTTTGTGGGAGATTTTGCTCAGTGTATTGGCATATTTATGAAAAACGGATATTAAATTGGAATATTTCAATCGTCAGGCATCACAGCGATTCAAAGGTAATTTTAAGTTTTCCCTTTTTTTTTAAATATTTCAAAAAAAATTAATAATAATTTTGAACAAAACTGTTTCCGGTTTATTTAAACGCAGAACCAATTTTGCATCCTAAAAGTATTAAACAATTTTCTGATTGAAAGTGTATATAAGTTCACTAAGAAAAGAAACATCACCGAAGATTTCAAAAAGGTACCTTCGGGTACCAAGGTGTAAAAGCTAACAACCACAGGCGGTGTAAGCATTACCAGTGCGTACATTGTGACCTTGTGACGATCTAAATATTTCTCAGCCAGCTGCGTATAGCGATATTGATAGAATTGCAGTCAACATGGAACTGAATTTGTAGACGAATTGTATATACAGTCGAACTTCCATAACTCGAACTTCTTTAAAGGGTCTTTTGACCTGGACGACACAGTGTATATTACGGACCAGTAGTGGCACCTCTTACCGTAGGTAGGGTTGTGAATATGTATATAGTTGTAAATATTTGTAAATAGTAGTTTTAGTATATTAGTATTTTAAGTTTTAGTAGTTAGTTGGATGATTTTTCCCCTTTTTCGTAGTACATTTTTGGGGAAGCCTCCAGTGGGCAGTAGATTGTTTAGTTTTTTCGTCACGATTGTTTTGTATGTAGTTGCTGCAACATAAGTTAGTGTGAAGTATATAGTTCTGTAAATATTATTAAATGTAGGAAAATAAGTAATGATAGATTTAAGTTATCTTTAAGAGACTTTATTGTAATGAATTTTAGGGACATAATAAATGAATTATAAAAACTGCCGCAACAACCGTACTTGGTTTCGAAAAACCGCTTCGCAATAAACCGTGGTACGATGAAGAGTGTCGCATAGCAAATGACGAAAAGAACGCTGCACGTTTGGTAATGCTTCAGTCAATTGCAACGCGAGCTGCAACTGAGCGGTATAGGGAGAAGAGAAAGGAGGTAAACCGTCTCTTTAGGCGTAAGAAACGGCAGTGGAGAAAACCCGAGAGTGAGAAAATTGAGACATACAGAAGGAAGAACGAAGCCCGAAAATTCTACCAAAAAGTTAAAAACGGAACTAATGGACATGGTTCGGGGCCCCCTTCTGTAAAGACAAAGACGGAAATCTCGTCGCAGATGTGCAGAGCATGTTGGGAATATGGAGAGAGCATTTCTCCGCGCTACTAGTACCTGAGATATCCGATGACGATGGGACAATCGATCACAATATGGAAGACGACGTCGATTGCCCCCCTCCTAACCAAGACGAGGTCAGAACAGCTACTGCCCGGCTTAAGAACAACAAAGCCGCAGGAGCCGATGGATTACCGGCGGAGCTGTTTAAGGCTGGCGGCGATGAGCTGATAAGGTGCATGCATCAGCTCATTAGCAAAATTTGGTTAGATGAATGCATGCCCGGCGATTGGAGTCTCAGTGTACTATGTCCCATATTTAAAAAAGGTGACCCGAGTATTTGTGCCAACTACCGTGGAATAAGCCTTTTATCCATAGCATATAAGGTTCTATCAAGTATAATGTGCGAAAGACTAAAACCAATTATCGCTGACCTGATTGGACCATACCAGTGTGGCTTTAGGCCTGGAAAATCGACAACTGACCAGATTTTCACGCTACGCCAAATCCTGGAGAAGACACACGAAAAACAAATCGACACCTATCATCTATTTATCGATTATAAAGCAGCCTTCGATAGTCCGATACGGGAGAAACTCTATGAAGCAATGTCTGAGCTTGGTATTCCTGCAAAACTCATACGCCTTTGCAGGATGACCTTGACGAACACCAAATCCGCAGTGAAAGTTGGTAAGGATCTTACCGAACCTTTCGAAACTAAGCGAGGCCTCAGGCAAGGCGACACCCTATCGTGCGATCTCTTTAACATCTTAATGGAGATCATTATGAGAAAAGCTGCAGTCAATATGAATAAAACCATCAGCATCAAAAGTCACATGCTGCTCGCGTATGCTGATGATATAGATATCATTGGGCGCACAATTAGAGAAGTTACTGCGGTTTTTTCGAGAATTGAGAAGGAGGCAGCAAAAGTGGGTCTGACGGTGAATGAGGACAAGACAAAATTAATGGTTTCAACGAACAGGGCCTCCACGCGATTAGACCAAAGCGTGAACGTTGATAACCGTTATAACTTCGAGGTAGTGGACGAATTTATATACCTCGGATCTGCCGTGAACAAAAACAACAACGTCAGCCTTGAGATCAAACGGAGAATTGTGCTTGCGAATATATGTTATTTTGGGCTAAGCAAGCACTTTAGAGATAAAGCCCTCTCTCGAGTAACAAAAGTCCAGCTGTACCAGACTCTCATTCAACCTGTCTTGCTTTATGGCGCGGAATCCTGGGTCCTATCGCAAGCAGACGAAACATCTGTAGGAGTCTTCGAGAGAAAAATACTCCGAAAAATGTATGGCCCTATAGTGCACAACGGCGAGTATCGGCGACGCATGAATCATGAGCTGTATGAGCTTTATCCTGACATTGACATAGTTAAGCGGATCAAGATAACGCGATTGCGCTGGCTAGGCCATGTCAGTAGAATGGATGAAGATGAACCAGCGCGAAGGCTTTTCGAAACCGAACTCGAAGGAAGACGAAAAATAGGAAGACCAAGACTCCGCTGGAGGGATCAGGTTGACGAATCCCTGCGTACACTTGGTATTGCCAACTGGAGAGATAAAGCAAAAGATCGAACTGGTTGGCGAAATATGTTATCTTCGTTTTGTAAGGTCCCGGACCCCCCGGGGTTGTCCGAGACCGGATAAGTAAGTAAGTAATAAATGAAATGAAATGAAATGTCTATTGAAGAAAAGTATAAACTATTAAAAGAAGTCGAAGGTGGCTTAAAGAAAAAGGAAGCAGCTGAAAAATATGGTATCCCAGCCAGTACGGCGTCAACGATTTTTAAGAATAAGGAATCAATTATTACGTCGTATGAATCTGGATTTCGTCTGGGTAGTAAAAGGATTAAAACCCCAGTATTTCAAAACATCGATAAAGCAGTCCTCGATTGGTTTAAGGCAGCTAGACATCAAAACATGCTTATATCTGGAGGAATATTAAAGGAGAAGGCAAAGGAGTTTGCAAAGCATAATCATTTATGGCAAGCACAGGTTGGCTTGATAAATGGAAGCAGAGGTATTGAACAAAACGTTCAATTGGCAAAACTTTCAATTTATACATAAAATAATATGTGAGCTTTTTTTATTTTAGATATGCTGTGGCATATAAAAGAGCGTGTGGTGAAAGCAATGACGTTAGTGAAGTGGACTGCGAAATGTGGAAAAAATATGTTTTGCCGAATTTATTAAAAAAGTACTGTGAACGGGATGTTTTTAATGCGGATGAATCTGGGTTGTTTTTTAAATGTTTGCCAGACAAAACATTGACGTTTAGAAACCAAAAATGTCACGGAGGCAAGAATAGCAAGCAGCGGGTTACGTTAATGCTGGCAGCAAATATGGATGGCTCGGAAAAACTTAAAATTCTATTGATTGGAAAAAGTGCCAAACCGCGGTGCTTTCGTGGTATTAAGTGGTTACCAGTAGACTACAAAGCAAACTCCAAGGCCTGGATAACTGGCCAATTTTTTGAAGAATGGGTTCTAAATTTGGATAAGCGCTTTCAAAGTACTGGACGAAAAATTTTATTGTTTATTGATAATTGCCCAGCACATCCAAAAGACGTACAAAGCAAACTGAAAGCCATTGAATTGACATTTTTTCCACCGAATATGAACTCTAAATTGCAACCGCTGGATCAGGGAGTAATTCATAACTTAAAAGTTATTTATCGTAGCAGAATGGTATAGAGGCAAACGAAAAACAAGATATTACACTTATGGATTGCATCAATCATGTAACAAAAGCTTGGGATATGGACGTCAAAAATCAAACCATAGCAAACAGAATAACTTGCAGTGCTACTCTTCAGGATTATATTGCAGTAGATAATGACCTTTGCACAACTGGCTTTCCTACAGATGATGATATTGTTGAGAATTACTGCCCTGAATTAGATGATCCAATCTTAAGCGGAACGGATCGGTGCGAGGCGAGGGATCGGTGGAAGAAACTATTCACCAGCCTTCCAGAAATGATGTAGAAAATGCTTTCCGAACATTGAGTTTATATTTGCAACCGAATGACACTACATCTGATGAGCACTATACGGCTTTAAACAAATTAGAGTAATTTTTTACTGAAAATTAACAAAAAAAATTAATTTTCAATCACTAATTTCAGAATATTTTACTTCACTGTAACTTATTATAGTTTTCTGTAATGTGTGTTTTAACCAAAAAGAAATATATATTCGTCACTTAATATACATACTTTAAAGTTGTAATTGAGTATTTTTTCCAAAAAATTTTTTTTCTATAACTCGAAGTCTCCGTAAGTCCAATTTTTTTTGGGATAATGGTGATTCGAGTTATGGAAGTGCGACTGTATTTCGTATCGTTGATGCCCTTGTGGCCGTCGGTGGTGCAATGGTTACTTACTCCTGTACATGAGAACGTGAGTTCGATCCGATTACATTACTTTCGACGACGGTCACCTCGCATAGTGATGGCGACACATCGAGTGCTTAGCCATGAAAACAACTTCTCAAAATACCGTTCGGAACCGGTGTAAAACTCTAGGTCCCAATCAGTGAGTGTAAGAACTAGAGAGAGCACTCCCTAATCCCTTCACGGGATGTAATGGGAAACCCATTTTTTGTTGTTATTTAATGCCCTTGAAGATACTGGCCGCAAATAGCTACCTCGTTGGAAAAAGACCCGTTGCCATCAATACCCTAAATCGTCTTATAGACGAGACGCAAAAGGTAGTCAGTCACCCATGGGGTATTACTAACACCAAACATACAGTTGAATTATTTCCCAGCAGTGGAAATCAGAGGTATTCTCAGAATAGGCCCGCTAATATGCCTTTTGAGGTAGCTTGTTGGCATTCAACTATGGCTTCTTCTAGCTTGCATATATATTATATACCTTCATTACCCCTTCCATTAGAGTGATGAACAATTCTATACACATTCACAGCTCCTTCCGATCCTTATGCAGGTCTGTTTGCCGGCTACACTCAAAAAATTCGGCCAACACGAACAATTCGGCTGAGGCAACCGAATTAGTCGTAACCGAATTTAGAGGTTGTCACAACCGAATTGGAGGTTGTCACAACCGAATTAGAGGTTGTCAGAACTGAATTACATGTCATAGTCGAATTAGAGTTTGTCACAGCCGAATTAGAGGTTGTCACAACCATATTAGAGGTTGTCACAGCCGAATTAGGGGCTGCCACAAATTTAGAGGATGAAACAACCGACTTAGAGGTTGTAACAACAGAATTTTAGGGTCCCACAACAGAATTAGAGGTTGTAACAACAGAATTTTAGGTTGCCACATCAGAATTAGAGGTTGTCACAACAGGATAAGAGGTATACATACAATGAAAACTCAGCCTTCTTAAACTTGGTCATTTCTCAATGAAACTCTTGGGAGGAACCATAAAAGTCTACTGACAATCAAGGATCAGAACGGGGATGTGATAGAGAATGATGTGGCAAAAGATGAGGCACTTAACAAGCCCAGGCTATGATAATATTTCGGCAATGGTTTTACGCAAAGGTATGCATTACGTCACGCCATTTTTAGTGAACATTTTTAATAATATGATCCTTAGCGGTACGTACCCCAATGTTCTTAAAGTGCATAAAGTCAAACCGATTCCTAAGGAAACTAAAGCTTCAACTGCTGATAAATTCGGACCTATTGCAGTTTTATCGTTAAGTAATAACATATTTGAATGAATTATATTCAACCAGATTACAGATTATTTTGATAACCATTTGCTGAGTGATAATCAGTATGGATTCAGAAAGGGATGTGGAACTGAAGAAGCTGAAATTAATGTTGTGAACTCTATTTGTAAATGCCTGGATGATGGGAATAAAGGCGCAGTCGGTGTGTTTTACGAATTTTCTAAAGCCTTTGACTTGATAGATCATGACATTTTACTAGAAAAGCTGTAGTATTATGGCATTCGTGTGAGGGAACTTTCTCTTATAAAAAGCTACTTATCTAATCGTCAACAAGTTGTGGAGGTGAATCGGCACCGAAGCTCCCTAGGCCCCATTGAATATGGAGTACCCCAAGGAAGTGTCCTTGGCCCTCTACTCTTTAAAATATATCTGAATGACATAGCTAATCTTCAACTATCGGGGAAAATGTTCATTTATGCTGACGATGTTTGCTTAATTTATCCATTTAAACACGATGCAATAGTAAAAGCATACATTAAACGTGATGCTGCTATAATTTGCGAATTTGCAAGAAGTAACAAATTATTTTTAAATGCAGATAAAACCAACATTATACGCTTTAAGCCATATGGCTACGAAACTTTTTTTTCTGTGTTTGTGGATGGTAAGGAAATCATGGAAGTGGACTCTATTAAGTATTTAGGACTGCACCTCCAGAGCAACCTTTCGTGGGATGTACACATTCAGATATTGAGGAAAAAGGTATCACAGGCAATAGGTTTGTTGTACAAGTTCAAGAACAGATTTGATAAGACAACAACATTTTTAATATACACGCAAAGAAAAAAAACGTTTATTGCTCGGTTGCCACAACAATACTTTGATTGATTTGTATTAATTTATTAATCGCAACCGTTTATGTGGTTCTCCCAAATAAACTCATATATCGCAAATGTGTATCATGTTGTTGCAAACGAGATCTCGTTTGCATTAAACGAGTACAAAATTACATTTGTCGCAAGTTAAAAACCGTTTGCGATAACTGAAATTAGCCATTTTTCTAATGAGTACGAAGAACGTAAATTTCTCTCATTCTCTCTTTCTGTCGACTGTATACACAGTCCACTCGTTTGACATATCTTGGATGGACAACTGGCGCGTTGTAGTTTGCTGCGCTTTTAGTTGTTATTTCAATGCAAGTCGAGACGGACGTGTTCGTAGACACTGACAAGATAGACAAAAATTCCAACTGTTTTTAAAACAAACTTTATGGGTAAAACCAAAATCATAAAAGTTGGAAATTTACACAAAAAAAGATCGTATGGAAGCCATAAATATAAATTTTAATGTATAAGTAATGTACTGAATAGAGTAACTACAACTCGGTTGTGTGTAACTACAACTCGGTTGCTGTAACCGAAAGAACAGTTGGTGGAACCGTTTTTCGTTTATCACAAACGTTTTTTCAGCTTTAATTTTTTATAACTCGTTTACTGCAAACGTTTTTCAGTTCTCGCAAACGTTTTTTTTTTGTTAGGATCAACTACAACTCGGTTGCTGTAACTGAGGGAACAGTTGGCGGAACCGTTTTTCGTTTCTCGCAAACGTTTTTTCAGCTTATGTTTTTCATAACTCGTTTGCTGCAAACATTTTTCGGTTCTCCCAAACGAAAAGATATGTATGGCTTAACAGAAGTTCGTTTCTCCCAACTACAGTCCCCAAACGAACTTCAGTTATCTGAGATTTCGTTTGGGAGGAACGAGTTTTTTCTTTCCGTGTATCAAGCACTAGTACTAGTACGTCGAAAATTGGGTTCTGCGTCTGGACTTCTGCAAGCGTGCCCGTGGTGGCCATGCAAAAGAAATCGAGTTCCATACATAATGGCATCGAACGTTCTTTCACAGGAATAAAGAATTTCATTGGTATCTAAAACCGGGTTTGTTTTATTTAAAAAAACGTAATCGGCCTTATTCCCGTTGTCGTCGTCGACGTCGTCATCAGATTTTTGCCAACTTTAGAACGTTATAAATGTACTGTCACATCGACAACAGCAAAGTTTTTGATGTCTATGATCCAAAAACAACCCTCTTAAAACATTACGCAAATTTTTTTTGTCCAAATGCCTTCAAGTCGCCAATAAAAATGGTGTCGATATTGTATTGGCGTCGACGACGACAACGGGAATAAGGGCGAATGTTAATCTTGTTTCACAATTTCATCAACATAAAAATTGGTAAATGAAATCATAATAATTCGTAAACAAAGCAATTAAAGATTGTACACCCCAGACTGTCAGAGCTGTAGGGATGGAAACAACTTCAAGACCCGATGTTTTCGCGTTCAATAACTCGCTGGTTTTAAAACTCTAAATCCGAGTTCGACTCGAACTCGTGAAGAAGATTTTTATCGAAAATTATATTTTTCGACTCGCGAGCGAGCGAGCGAGCTCTACCTACTTTTACTTCGAGCTAGCCGAACATATTTTGTGAGCGAGCGGAAAAGAGTTTTACTTTTTAAAATCGCGATCGAGGTGAAGTAAAATCGAGAGCGTGGGGAAAATTGCGATCGCTCGAGATTTATTAATTGGCGAGCGGGCGAAAACGAAGCGGAAAAGAAGCGCTTTTCGTACTTTACTACTCGATTCCCATGAAATGTATTTTGACGTGTGGGAGGAATTTTCTGTGTAGGCTCGCGTGCGTCTGCGATTCCTGGTTATGGTGATCAAAACTTGAATTGTGGGCACAGTTTTATGTATTTTACATGTTCCTTATAAAGATGATTTGACTGAGACTCTTATTGGACAAGTGTTTCCAGGGCATTATCTTAGTTTGGGTTAGATTAGTTTTCTCGACTATATCCTAAAGCTACTAATCTACTTACAACTTTATAGAAAATCTAGAGTTCGGTAAATTTATGACAACTTTTTTACCATGATAGAAGTAGTTCGATTTGAAAATAATAATAAAAAAAAATATCTAAAATTTCCATATACGGTAAATGTTGCGTAAAACGCTGGTGGTTTCTTTGCTGCAAAACAACTCATTTGTGGTTAACGTTAACGTAATAATAAGCCAACATATTTTGACTGTTAACGTATTAAAGCCAAATCTGCAAATCGTTTCTTATTAAAAGCAAATTGGCAACAACAACGACAAAATCGTGGCGCAACATACACATGCGGCTTAAACAAAAGTTATCAGTTATTAAGGCATAATATGTTTTTGTTGGTTGTCAAGACTACGACAGCGACAGCGACAGCGACAGCGGCAACGACGATGACGATGACGACTACGGCGGCCGCTTGAACTGAACCTAAGCGATGAAGACTGCTGCTGTGGTGGATGGATGTGGCCAGTCGAACGACGGATGGACAATCAAATTTTTTGGCTGAGTGGCTGGGGAGTTGGTAGGTAGGGTTGGTTACTTTGCTGGCTGATGTTCATGTATCTGAGAAGACAATGAAGTAAATGAATGTATGATGGGAAGAAAAACTGAAACTCCAATTCAACCATCCAACATACAACAAAGGTACACACATTGAGACAATAATAACACCACCAAGTTTGGAATGAAAAACACATCTGAAGAAAACCAATAAGAAACTTAAAACACTGACAGACAGACAGACACGGACGACCAACCATACATATGTATAAACGAGAGAATAAGGGGTGGACGGACTCACGAATAGACTGTTGGGCACGGGCACACATAAATGTAGACGGCGAGGCAGGAGAATCCAACTAACAGCCACCACGGCAAGATGAGATAAACTTATAAATTAAACTTATAAATATCACAAGAAAATGGACAAAGAATGGACGAACGCACCGCACCAACCACATAACGCTCAAATAAAAACCTGGAAATTAACAAGCGTCAACGTCGTCAGATCAAGTAATGTTTTACTTTGTTTTTTTTTTCGCTAAATCTGTGTTGTTGTGTTGTTGCTGCTTTTGGTGCTGCTGATGTTGCTGCTTCAACGAATGCCCCAGCATTTTGAGCTTTTGGACATTCATTACTATTGGGAGCTGCGGCCAGCAACAATAACACACCACAACACAACACTGCCTTCTCCCAATGTTGTTGTTGGCTGTTCATTTATTTCTACGATACATTTTCATGTGCACCACCAACAACAAAAAAAGACGTTTTCATCTGGAAATAAAGAAGAGAGACAAAAATAAAATTTATAAAAAAATTAAAACGCAAATGAACATTGCAAAAATTGTGTATTGTACTGCAACAACGCGCACCTTCCCGTGCACAGTGGCACAGTTTTCGAAAATTTGTACTATGGAAATCACTTGCAGATTTCACCATCAACAAAAACGATGATCGTTTTCAATATTAAGTGTGTTTTTATTATCCCGCTAAAGTTAATTATACTTATAGCTTAATTTTGGCGGGGGAGCTGAGCGATATTAAGCGTCATTTCAAGTTCCCACTTAAAATCCGACTTAAGCAATGACACTGTTGCCAGATGTGCAATTTCAAAAGATGGCAACAAAAGTTATCTTAGATAACTTTTTTTGTATCATTTCTTGTGAATGAAAATGTTATCAAGAAGGAGAGACTCGAAAATATAAATTTGCTAAATGGCTTACAAATGCTAATTTCATTAAAATTATTCTGTTTCATGGAAAACTACGTATATTTTTATTAGCCTGTTCAGCGTATTTTTTTGTGTAAGCAAACTTGCGATTGCTACCCAGGCGATCAACTCCCCATTTAGATTATTCTTGTCAGGCTGCAATTATCACGCTATTCTCTTTTAAAAAGCCTACGTAAATCACGGTTAAATTACATTCTGCGTTTTGACTTGCAACCACCCCTGCAGTTTTTGACTTTTAATCGGCTGATCTCATTCATTCTTACATTCGTAAAAATTTGTAAAAATGTTATATTGTAATTAAATTTATCAGAAATGGAAATTCTCTGTTTGAGTTCGTTGTCTTGCATTCGTAAATGTCGTAAAAGTGGTGTATTCTCAGTTAATTTATTAAAAATGAGATATTTGTACCGATCGGATTACACCTTTTCACTTCGAAATAAGAATTAATATGAATCGAAATGGCAGAAATACGAAAGTGAAGTGAGAGACAGGTCAAAACTCCCCACAAATTTTCGTATCATGCGTGAAAGTCTACCTCGACATCAGCACCACACCTCTCACCCACAGAACGCGTTAGGCACGTGTCGAACACGCGTGTGAAAGCCATAGTGTAATGATGCTCCAAGTTTATATTTGAGTTTTTGGTCCCTTTTTCGGCCCGCAGTAAAAGCTCATTTTACTCGCTGCCGCCCTCATGTCAAAGTGTATTGTTGTCAATGTGTTATTTTTTGGTGATTTCAAACGCCGTTTCTATTTGAAAATACCAAACTTTTGCAAATCTTATAATCTGTTTTAGTGAATACAGCTGATTGCAGCCAAAGGAAAAATATACAAACAAAAATACAAAGTTGTAAAGATATATTAATGGAGCACATTTACTTTAGCATCGATTGCCCCATATTGACGTAGAATACGTCTTACCTTACGGTATGAGAAGTCATGTCAGGTTTTTATTGTTGTAATCTTTATTTCATTGAATTTGAGGAAACGGCTAGATGAATTTTTTTAAAATTTTTTTTTCTAGGTAAATAAAGATGTTATCTTTCGTTTGATATACATTTCATATTGGTTGATATATTTCTAGTATTTTAATTTCTCAAATGAAAATTCTTTAAACACATACACTCAAACATATGTGTGGTGTTTGGTTGAGTGTTTTTGGTTGCTCAACATTGCTTAGGAACATGTATCTAGTAAAAAGTGAAACGAACAGCAAGCTAATGTTGCTTGGCAACATGTATCTAGTAAAAAGTGAAACAAACAGTAAGCTAACGTAATAAAGCTTTTTTGCGAAAGCTTCAATAAAGCTGTTGTAACATTAATTTTGAATTGTAATGCGTAAAGCTTTCACACAACCCTCGAATGCTAATGCGAAGACTCGATAAGGTAAACCTTTTTTAATATTAGGGCGGCCCTCTCAACATTCGCCGAACTTATTTCAATAAAAATATTAATTAAAATACATAAATTAAATTAAGTTTAAAAAAATTGAACATAATATTTTTTTTTTAAACGGACTTGAATCAAATGCCGTTGGTAAATATAAAAATTACAGCAGACAGTTGTCCGAGGCCTTCGGCCACGGACTGTCCCTGCAGGCTGTGTCAGAGACACGGCCATTAAGTTTAACGTAGAATACGCCATCCGATAAGACAGAAAACATATATAACAATAAATGATAAATAATATAAGCAAATGAATTTATTGTTATATATGTTTTCTGTCTTATCGGATGGCGTATTCTACGTTAAACTTAATGGCCGTGTCTCTGACACAGCCTGCAGGGACAGTCCGTGGCCGAAGGCCTCGGACAACTGTCTGCTGTAATTTTTTTTTTAACTTTTATGGTTCTTTACATTCCCTTATTATGTTATAAGGCGAATGATTAATCTTGTTGAAATAGTTTCTATTTAATCGATTTACGAAGTCGGTGAACAATTCATACCCTGTTTCGTGCGTCAGTGGAATATCGCCAAGGTTTTTTATTTATCATTTTGAGGCATTTGTGTATTATCTGTAGGCGTTTTATATGGCACTTAGCTGAGTTGATCCATATGGGGGATGCAAATGATAATATGGGTCTTATAACACATTTGTAGAGTAAGTTTTTGTTGGTGTAGCTTAGTGACGAGCGCCGATTCAGGAACGGCCACAAAGCTCTAAACGATTTCACTGCTTTCTCACCTGATGTCTCAATGTGCTTACGGATTGTAAGTTTTTTGTCCAATATAACCCCGAGATATTTTACTTCGTTGTTGATGTTTATAATGTTGTTATCAAAATGTATTTCTCTTCTTGGAAGTCTCTTTGGCAATTTGTTGAATGTGAAGATTATGCTTTGAGTTTTCTGCTGATTGATTTTTATTCTCCACTTTTTGAAATATTTGTTACAGCTGGCTAGGCTGCCCTCCATTTTTTTCAAGAGGGCGCTAGTTAATTTGCTGGATGAGATAAGAGCTGTATCATCTGCATAATATGCAGCATTTATATCCTTTGGAGGCTTAAAGTCTGAGATGTAAATTGAGTATAATATCGGGGATAAAATTGAACCCTGGGGCAAGCCTGCACTCACAGAAAAATTCGGTTGAGACAGCCGAATTAGCCGTAACCGAATTAAGAGGTTGTCACAACCGAATTAGAGGTTGGCACAACCTCATCAGAGGTTGACACAACCTCATCAGAGGTTGACACAACATCATTAGAGGTTGACGCAACCTAATTGGAGGTTGACACAACCTAATTGGAGGTTGACACAACCTTATTAGAGGTTGACACAACCTCATTAGAGGTTGTCACAGCCGAATTAGAGGTTGGCACAACCTCATTAGAGGTTGACTCAACCTCATTAGAGGTTGTCACAGCCGAATTAGAGGTTAGCACAACCTCATTAGAGGTTGTCACAGCCAAATTACAGGTTGTCACAGCCGAATTAGAGGTTGTTACAACCGAATTTAGATACTGTCATAAATGAATTATTAAAGTTTTTTTATTAAGTGCTGATTTATTTTCTTGTATTTTAAATTAAAAAGCGAGAAAATAAAGTCGTATATACGGGGTAATCTATATAAGCAGAATAATACATTTAATTTACATGCCTCTTCCAACCTTTATTGAAGTCCCGGCCATCATGGGACACCGCACTTATTCTGACGTGTTGTATCGGTTGCTCTAGGTCCAAAGCCGTTTTGTATCCAGACTACCGCATATATGTATATCTGCTGTTGATATCTGCTTAAATAACATCTGCAAAATAACACGGTTTAATACAAAATATATTTTACTTACCTTTTTAAAATAATATTTGATTATAAAATTTTAAACGTCAGATTTTAAATACATAGAATTATGTTGTGGTAGCCGAATTAAAAACGATTTCGGTTGTACCTACAGAATTCATGAGAAATCCGGTTACAGCAACAGAATTGACGCCAAATTCGCTCGTTGCAACCGAATTAAGTCTAGATTCGGTTATTGTAACAGAATTGAACCAAATTCGATAGTTACAACCGAATTGATGTCAAATTCTGTTACTACAACCGAATTAAGGTTGGTTAAGACCAGATTCGGTTACCCCAACCGAATTAGGTACCAATTTCGGTTGTTGCATCCGAATTAATTTGAAATTCGTTTGTTTCAACCGAAATTTTAAATAATTTAGTTGACTGAGCGAATATAATTTGAAGATTCAGTTGTCACAACCGAATCAACTATGAAACGAGGTTGCGTCAACCGAATTTCGGTTGTGGAGACTAAATTCGGTCGTAACAACCTCAATCCGGTTGTTGCAACTTCAATTCGGTTGTGGCAACCTCAATTCGGTTGTGGCAACCTCAATTCAGTGGTAAAGCCGAATTTACGGTTGCTACGACCTCTTTTCAAACAATTAGTTCTCTGAGTGTGCCGGTATGGGTTTAAGGGATGAGGTACTGTTATTAATTGATACTGCAAATTTTCTGTTTTCTAAGATATCTGCAATAATTTTACATAAATACATCGGGGTGTTTACTGATGCTAATTTATAGAGAAGTCCATGGTGCCACACAGTGTCAAATGCTTTTTCGATGTCCAGAAGTATTCAGCCGGTGGATCTTTTTATGCGCTTGTTTTTCAAAATCTTGTTTTTGATTCTACCAATTTGGTGGACTGTACTATGTTCCGCTTTAAATCCAAACTGTTTTTCAGATATTATCCCAGAGTCTGTAGCATAATCGTTGAGTCGGGAGTGGATCAGTCTTTCAAAAAGTTTTCCGACATTGCTCAGGAGGCTTATGGGTCTGTAGTTCGTGGGATTGTCTCTTGGTTTGTTTGATTTGTGGATGGCAACTATAGGCAACGCAATATTATTTAAACGTGCATTATTTAAATTTTTTAAATTTGTATTTCTTAGTAGTAATTGTAATTATATACTTATATATAAAGGGCCCGCCATCTAACGTTTTTGTTTCAACTAGTGCTTATTTCGTGAATGGTAACACTTAGCTCCGGTCTGATTTGACAGATAATTAGTTTTATCCTTCCGCTGAACGAATATGGCAACAACGCTGGGAAATATTGCGACATTACTTTGAAAATCATGGTAATGCTGCAGAATGTATGCGAAAATTGCGTACGGATTTTGGAAGAAGAGAAGCACCGTCAGCTCCGTATGTTCGTTATCTTGTGAAAAAAATGAAAGAAACTGGCATCCTCATCGATAAACCAAAGCGTGAAAAGCCAAAAATAGTGCGTACACCCGAGAATATTGCTGCTGTGGCAGAAAGTGTGCGTGAAGCGCCATCAACATCAATTCACCGTCGTTCTCAACAATTGAACATTTCGGAGACATCATTGAGACGAATTTTGCATAAAGACCTTGGTATGACGCCATACAAAGTCCAATTGGTTCAGGAGTTGAAGCCAACTGACCATCCAATGCGTTTTCGCTGCGCTAAGTGGGCCTGCGATCGACTTACAGAAGATGCCGATTTTGCCAAAAAAATCATCTTTTCAGATGAAGCTCATTTTGATCTTGGCGGGTATGTAAACAAGCAAAATTGTCGCATTTGGGGCACAGAAAACCCGCACGCCATACATTGAAAAGCCGATGCACCCAAAACGAGTCACTGTTTGGTGCGGATTTTGGTCCAGAGGCATAATTGGGCCATTTTTCTTCGAAAATGAGCAAGGAGTGACCGTTACAGTCAATGGCGATCGTTATCGGGCCATGTTAAACGAATTTTTGTTCACAAAAATTGAAGAGGAGGATTTTGGCAACATTTGGTTTCAACAGGACGCCGCTACGTGCCACACAGCCGAAGCTACACTCGATGTTTTGCGCCCTGTTTTTGAAGATCGAATTATCAGCCGCAGAGCTGATGTCGTTTGGCCACCTCGGAGCTGCGATTTGACACCGTTGGACTATTATTTGTGTGGGGTGCCCTCAAAGATAAGTGTTACGCCGACAAGCCAGAGACAATTGACGCTTTAAAGCATAATATTCGTGAAGCCATTGGTGAAATACAGCTGCACACAATCGATAATGTGCTTAAAAATTGGACCGATCGTGTAGGCTTCTGCATGGCCAGCCGAGGCAGCCATTTGAATGAAATTATTTTCCATTATTAACCGGAAGGATTGTACTTTCAAATAAAAAAAGAAATTTGAGAAAATATTCAGTAGTTTTTTTTTATAGCATTTTCAAAAAAAAAAAATTATTTGGCGGACCCTTTATAATTATATAGTTTTTAATTATGTTATTATGTTCCTTGTTCTCATCTATGATATAATATACCATTGTAATTCATGTACTTTAATTATAAGATTTATATATCTTGTTGTATGTGAAACCATTTGAAATAAATAAATAAATATTTCGTATAATACGCGTATTCACCAAAAACCGTTCAAAGACCGGAGATATTGAAGTTCAAAAGTAATGTTAACATTAAAGTTCATAGTATTTTTGTGTTATAAAACTGTCAGCGTGACTGGCCTTCGGCCGGGTTTAGGGGGTTTCTCCTTGAGGTGGGTCCAACACCGGCTTCGCGGCTTCGGCATACTCGTAATATTTTTGTGTTAAAAGGCTTTCTGGGTGGCCGACCTTGGGCCAGGATTACGAATATTCTCGTCTGGGTAGGTCCAACACCGGCTTCGCGGCTTCGGCATAGTATTTTTGTAGTATAAGGCTTTCTGCGTGGCCGGCCTTTGGCCGGGATTAGGGATTTTCTCCTCTGGGGCAGGTCCAAAACCGGCTTCGAACTTTGGCATTGTACTTTTGTGTTAAACCGCGCGATTTTTTTTTTATTATTTTCTCTATTTTCCAGTTAATAAGATGGCAACGATACAATTTTGACACAATCGTTTATTTCTTATTGTTTGTCTGGTAAATATTATAGCGGTAGACATCCGGCACTGATTTGCTGAGGCCTTTATCAACTTAAACCTCACACGTAGCGTCAGTCACCAAGGTTCTTTTTAATTTTTCCACAAGGATGTTCAAGAGACAACAACTGTGTTGCAACTGTTGCCTTGGCTTAGGCTTTTCTTGGTGTCTAATAAATTTGTGTACGATCTTGTTCCATGTTCTCGAATTCAGGCAGGGATATTTATCTTTTAGTTGTCTTCACTACAATCTTCCAGAGATTGCAACAAGCGACCGCTTAAATACGACAATTTAAACGACGCCAATGATGGACTGGCACCTTGTCTGACACCTCGTTAAAATTTTCGAACTCTTATTTTGGTATTCACTAGAATGTTGTTCACTACAATAATAGAGGCTATGACCACGTTTGGCATCCAATGATAATTTACACTAGAGATGAACAGATTGCAGCGGTAGACTGCTTGAAGACGGAAATTAAAAAATTTCAATTATGGACTGTTGCTTTGTCTCATACCTCCTTGGACATCCAATTAATTGGTGGATGAATTTAAAACAGATGCAATGTCGAATTCTTAATTTTGTCGTCACCAGGATGATGAAGACAGCATAATGAAAGAGACTGAGACCACGTTTGGTTGGTATCCAATGATTCACTGTAAGATCCCGACCAATTTAAACAGAACACCTAATATCAGTAACCTATGTTTGATGTTTCCATAAAGATGTTGACGAGGTGGCAACATACATAAATCGTTTTGTATCAAATTATATGTGTGCTTCTTTAAAATCTGTGGCCTTGGTCTATAATTCAGGTACTGCTATTTATTCAGGCTCTGCCATATTAATTCTATGCCAGAAAGTTGAAGTGACCGAAACAATTGACTGCCTAAAAAGATGTCTTAAAGCTATTTGCCTGTTGTTTTGGATTCTTAGTTATGTACCCACTAGGAAGTTGAAGAGACTGCACTGCTAGAGCCTTGGTTTCAAACGAGTCAGTGAGACCTTTAACAATTTAAACTCGGTACTTGTAGTCAGTCTCTAACATTCCTTTCATATTTCCACAACGGAAGTTCAAGACATGACAATGGTGTTGCGCCTGGTTGGAGACTTTGTTTAGTGTCTAATTAATAAGTGTGTGTCATATGATTTTTACTTTTTGTCCTCCCTAAGAAGATGAAGAGATTGCAACAATAAACTGATTGACGACTGAATTTGACTATCGCCTTTCCTGAGGCCTCGTTATAAAACAAACGCTTTCGCTTTACATATCAGGGACAGTGGAACAGTGGGGAGATTCCTACAGTCAGTAAGGTTTAAGCGTACTACTTGTACACTTACTGATTGGAACTTACAGTTTAACTCTGACTTTTTTGTGAAACGAGCGCACACTAACCATTGCACAGCCGACTGCCTCGTTAGATATCCAATTAATTCTGTGGTCTCGTATTAATTTTTTTTGCCTTTACCAGGATGTTGAAGAGACCGCAATCATACTACGTTTGATGTTCAATGATTTACTCTGGGGTCTTGGCCAATTTACCAGAGTACTTGGTGTCATTCACTGTCTGCGAAAGTTTAGATAAGGAGGGTGGAAAGATGAAACCCTTTTGCAGAACCAGTCGCCTTGCCTGACACCTCGCTTTGTATCAAATTGCTTAAATAGTTGTTTGCGGTCTCAATTTTAGACAATTACATATATTTTTTATTATTGTCTTCCCTATGCTGTTAAAGAGATCGCAATAATAAACTGCTTGCAGACTGAAGTGGAAGAGTTGACGCCGATGGATTTTTGGTACAAATTAATTTGTGGGGATATTGAATATAATTTTCTGTGGTCTCGGATTCTAATTTTATTAAAAGAGGTAGCAACAATCAATTGACGCCTAGACTCAGGCCATGATACTTGGGCCTTTTTTCAATTTAAACGGAGCATGTGTATACAGGGTGGTTCAGTCACGACTGGACAAATTTTACCAACGTATTCCTTGGCTCATTTCATGAAAATATGTCCATCTATGCAAGGGGCGGAATGGCAGCGGTTTGAAAATTTTCGGATTGGTGATCGGAGGGTACTAGGGTAAAAAAAACATAAGTTACCTGCCATCTGGATGAGAAAATTGAGGTTATGTGCACGTTCTTATGTCTTTTTTTCAATTTTTTTTGAAAGGTTTATACCTAGAAATGTGTCATGACGTTATGCATTGGTACTTCGACTCCCCTTTCTCAACATCACCTAACCTAAGTAACGGTTCGAAAGAAATTGTTAAATTTCTGCCACTTTGGGATAGTTTGTGGACCGGTTCCAGCCCGATTTTACTATATCACAAATTAATTGACATTTCACTACACCATTTCCAATTAAATTTTAAAACAATCAATTGAAATTTAAAAAGTCTATTTGAAATTTAAAACACATCAATTGAAATTTAAAATACATTTCTTGAATACCCGCGGCATTTCCTTACAGGAAATTACAACTTCAAAAATAACTCGTATCTAAGAAAACAAAACTTGGACATGAATTGAAAGATGATGCGTCATAACGCCCATGGACATAACGCCCATGGGCGTTGTGTCCATTTTAGGTGTGGACATAAAGCCAATGGGCGTTATGTCGCACCAAAAATGGACATAAAGCCCATGACCGGTGTGACATAAAGCCCGTGGGCGTTATGAGCATTCTAGGTGCGACATAACGTCCACAACTTTGTAAATATGGTCTACATGTAAAAAGGTGCCGTTACTTTCAATATTTACATACAAAATTCTTTTACTTTGAAATTATGTAAAAGGACGTTATGTCACACCTAAGATGGACATAAAGTCCATGACCGGTGTGACACAAAGCCCATGACACATTTTAGGTGCGACATAACGCCCATGGGCTTTATGTCCATTTTAGGTGTGACGCGTCACCGAATTGAAATTTTAAAGAAATCAATTGAAATTTAAAAATCTAATAAAGGGGTTTTCAACAGAGACGCTACAAAAGTAAATCGATAGGGCCAGCAAACGACGACCTATTTTCCCCCGCTCTTTTGACATTTCTCTTCGGTAAGGTTTGCCATTTCATCATGGAAAGATATACGAGCCAACAACGAGTCGAAATTATTAAAATTTACTACCGAAATTTGGAGTCAGTGGCCTCAGCTTTAAGAGGCCAACTTTAAGAGGCCTCAACAATCAGCGATGAGGCTCATTTCTGGCTGAATGGCTTCGTCAATAAGCAAAATATGCGTTATTGGTCAGACAGCAATCCACACGTATTCCATGAGGCATCATTGCATCCCGAAACAATTACGGTTTGGTGCGGTTTATGGGCCGGCGGCGTCATTGGGCCGTACTTCAAGACCGGCACATTACTGTGAATGCGAATCGCTACCGTTCAATGATAACCGAATATTTTTGGCACCAATTGGATAATATGGACTTGGAGGACATGTGGTTCCAACAGGACGGCGCCACAAGCCACACAGCGAATGCCACAATCAATTTATTGGAAACCAAGTTTGGTGAACGTGTTATCTCACGAAATGGCCCAGTCGATTGGCCGCATCGGTCGTGCGATTTGACGCCGTTAGATTATTTCCTGTGGGGCTACGTCAAGTCTATGGTCTATGCCAACAAGCCAGCGACGATTGATGAACTTCGTACGAATATCGAACGTGAAATTGCAGCAGTATCGGCCGATTTATGCTTGAAAACCTTCGAAAATTGGGTTAAGCGTCTGGACTTCTGCAAGGTGGCCATGCAAAAGAAATCGAGTTCCATACATAATGTCATCGAACGTACTTTCACAGGAATAAAGAATTTCATTGGTATCTAAAACCGGTTTTGGTTTATTTATAAAAACTTTTGTAGCGCTCTTATTGAAAAACCCGTTACATGAAGTCCGTAGATAATTTTTTCAACTGACGAATGTTAATTTTCAATTCATGTTTTTTAAATTCCAATTGACGTTTTTTAAATTTCAGTTGCTGTATTTCAAATATCAAACGATGTGTTTTATTTTCAATTGATGTCTTTTAAATTTCAATTGCTGATTTTTAAATTTCAGTTGATTCAAATAGAAATTTTAAATTCTAATTGATGTATTTTAAATTTTAAAAATAATTTTAAATTTTATTTGATCTTTTTCAAAATTAAATTGTAATTTTATAAGTTTCAATTGGAAACGTTACGAGGACGGTCCCAAAATTAGCCGACCTAACAAAGAAGATACAAAAAAGTTGGAAAAATTTTCTTTATTTTTCAACATAATCTCCTTTTAGCTCGATACACTTTGTCCAGCGATATTTAATAGCTGCGATTCGCTGTTTATAGTAAGAACTGTCAAACTCCTTAAAATAGCTATCAACCGCAGACTCCACCTCTTCATTGTTAGCAAATCTTTTACGACCGAGCCATTTTTTCAAGTTTGGAAATAGAAAATATTCCGAGGGAGCTAAATCTGGCGAATAAGGTGCGTGATAAAGCAATTCGAGCTTTAATTCATTAATTTTGGCCATGGAACTAGTAAATGTGTGAACTTGAGCATTCATTGTCTTGATGAAACACACTTTCTTTTTCACCAAATGCGACATTTTTTCCACAGTTTCAACAGTTAAACGCTGCAATAAATTAGCAGAACATTCACCGTTGATGGTGTATCCTTTCTGAAGATAATCAAAAAAAAATTATCCTATGCGCATCCCAGAAAACAGACGACATGACCTTGCCTCCAGATGGAACCGTCTTCGCCTTCTTTGGACACGATTCTCCCATTCCAGCCCTCTGCTTTGACTGTTCCTTTGTCTCAGGTGTGAAGAGGTGGATCCATGCCTCATCATGACCACACATCGATGCAAAAATTCGCCTTTATTGCGGTGAAACATCGCCAAACACTCTACTGAAACATCTTCACGACGCTGATTTTGCTCTATTGAAAACAAGCGCGGCACCCATCTTGCGCACAACTTTCTCATTTTCAACTCTTTGCTCCTCCACATACAATGTACAGCACTTTTTGAAATGTATATCATTTCAGATAGCTCACGCAGCTTCAGCCGACAATCATCCACTACCATTTTGTGGATTTTCTTAACCGTGTCTGGCGTGGACACCTCAATTGGTCGACCACTACGATGTTCGTCTTGGCAGCTCGTACAGCCTCGTTTAAGCTCTGCTACCCAATATTTTACAGTTGTAAACGAAGAAGTAGACTCACCCAGAGTAGAATCTAACTCGGCTTTAATATTGCTTGGACTGAGACCTTTTAAATGGAAATATTGAATTACATACCAGTGACCAATTTTTCCCATGTTTTCAAATTCACTGAGATCGTTTACTTTTGATGGGTCAAGTAAAAACAATAAACAACGTCGCGCCTTGAAACTTAAAACATATGTTTTACAAGGTTGCCACCTTGTACCAAAATATTTTTTTAAAACCATCTGTACGTCAGGTGGGCTAGTTTTGGGACCGGCCTGACTATATCCGAACTCCGTGGCAAGTTCATCCTTCCAATGCCCAATTGTGTGCCTTCCATTAACAGTTCGTTCGGTTACGCAAACGAGTTATCTTTACGAGAACCGAAAAATATTTGCGTCGAACTAATTGTCCGTTAACTCAAACGAGTTTGACTTCAGTCAATATGATTTATTTTCGATGCAACTGTCCCTCAATAATTGCTGTTATTTTTTTTTTAATTTTAAGCCCGGTATTCAGTTTTTATGAAATTTTCATTGCCATAAGAAAAAAGTGTATAAAAAGAATCGAACATTTCATGAACCGAATATTTCGTTCACTTTTCATTGGCTTAGTACTCAGCTCTTGGCGAACATTTCGTACGCAAAATCAAGTACAGGGTTGTTACGCGAAAGTCATTTCGTATAAAAATAATTGTTTGATAGTTGTTTGGGAGCGAAATTTTTCAAATTTCCATTATTTTACCACACAAAAGTAACACCACATGCGTTAAAAATAAAATGGAGTATGAAGAGGAATTATTAGCGAACGATTTGCCAGGTAAATTAGAGATATGTGGTAACTCTTTGCAACAAAATTCTACGTTTAGAGATATAGCCCAGTATTCAGTTCCTGCGAAAGTTTCGTTTCGGAGAGTTACCACCTATCTTTGATTAACCTTGGAAATTTTCGATTTACAATTCCCCTACCCACTCCATTTTATTTTTAACGCATGTGCTAAAATGTTGCTAAAATTATCGAAATGTCAAAATTCCGGTCCCAAACAAGTATTAATCTATTGTTTGACGTAACAACCCTGTACTTGATTTTGCCCACGAAAGTTTTGCAAAGAGCTGAGTACGAAGCAAATGCAAAGTGAGCGAAATTTTCAGTTCATGAAATTTTCATTATTTTTTATACACGCATTTCTTACGGCCACAAAAATGTCATAAAAACTGAATATCGGGCTTTAATGACAAAATTTCTTACGGAAATTTCGCAATAACTGAATACTGGGCGTTAACTAGAAGTTTAATTTAGTACTTACGCTTGAAAAACTGCATTCGGTAAACATTTTACTACACTTTCTGCACTTTTTTTGTACACATTATGTACTTTATTTTTTGGAACACTGATGGCCTAATCGCACAAGTCACATTGACTCCACTTGGCATTTTTGACGCCACATAATTAACAAACTAAGTACTTGCTGTAAAATTTAAGTACATTTTTATGTATAAATGAACACATTGAATACACATTTTAACAAAACGCATACGTTAGGTTCTTAATTTAGTCATGGGTTGAATTTGCAAGTGACTTATATGATCAGGCTCTAAGTACTTGTTAAATTTTGGATAGAATTTATGTACTTTTTGACACAGTTTATAATGTAGTTTCTGGAACATGCTATATACTATGTGGCAATTTTCAAGTACGCTTAGGTACATATTATGGTCAATAAATGCATTGTAAATTTCATTTACCTTTTGGTACAAATTGTGGTGAACAAACGAGAATACCAATCCACCACATTAATATTTTGGAACAATGTTTTGTAACTCTCTCGTCTTGCGGGCGATACACGAGCTGTTCGTTTTATTTCATTTGCAACGGAAAGAGCTCGCTGAGAGTTTGTATGTGAAATATAAACAAACGCACGCAGCTTGGTCGCGGTTCCGTGACTGTTTTGTTTTCTTTTTCGCACGTGCTCTCGAGTCGTACATTTTGGTTTTGTTTTAACATCCCTACTCATCAACTAATGAGTAGGTGCGTGTTTCTACTTTTGGCAGGCTGTGAGCGTACGTTTATGATAGATTTGCATAGTTCATGAGCTGCATGCATTAGACCGACTCACATTGTATGGTAGGGAAAAAAGTGTTCAATTGTATCCATTGTCTTTAGCTAAAGTCAAAATTTCTTTGAAAAACTAAAAAATACCGTTTTTAAAAGCGGTCTAGCTCACAGGATCGAAATATTTTGGAAATCATCATAAAACAGCCAAAGGTACATTTTGAGGGGTTGAAAAAAGTACATTTTTTGTGAGTCGGTCTAATATATTTAGTTTAACAATTTTCTTAAACTGGCGATTTTTGGAAAAAAAATCTTCCATACAAATTGGACCACTTTATCAAAATCGATTGGATGCACTGTTTTCAAAAAATAAGATGTTTTTTCTTCTAAATTTTTCATATTTTCGTTCAAAAATGGGGATGGGTTACTCTGTTACCGGTTTTCGGTTTATTCGAAAATCAAATTTTTGCAAAACCGGATGACATTTTGACAGAATGAAAAAAACCGGCGAAACCGTTTAATTTTCGGGTTTATTTATGGGTTCTCTTCGGTTTTTTCGTTTTGCATGGAAAGCAATATATTTAATTTTTTTTTTAGAAAAGTTAATACAAAATCAGAATTGAATTGAATTGAACAGAATTTAATTGAATTGAGTTGTATTGAATTTAATTGATTTGACTGTGGGCGGATCGAACTCTTTTAGTCCGTGGTAAAATTGGGTGAATACATTTTGGTATGGTAGATAAAATTTTGTAATTTTGCTGTGCGGATTCATGTGATGAAATTTTGACAGATTAACAAATTTTTGACATTCAGTCACTGCACAAAACAGGACAAGTCAGTGATTGGTGGCGTTGAAATGAAAAAATAAATAAATCAAAAATATGTTTCACTTTGGAAGAATTGATGCAGTTGTTGTTTAAACAACATTTGACAATTTTCGTTGGACAAATGAATGAAACAAAACCAATCAGCATTGTTGATGCTATCACCTTACCAAATACATCTTGTTGTTAAAAAAATTTCATTATTTGGTTCGTTGTCAAAATTTATAGTATCCTAATTTTTGACACTAGAAATTCACCACGCAAACTGCAATTCGGTGCAAAATATTTGAACCAATCCGCCCACAGCCTTTGATTTGATTTAATTTGGTTTGATTTGATTTGAATTGAATTGAATTGAATTGAATTGAACTGGATTGAATTAAATTGACTTGCACTGAATGGAATTGAATTGAACTGAACTGAATTGTCTTGAATTGAATTGAATTGAATTAAAGTGAATTGAATCGAATTGCATTGAACTGAATTGAATTGAATCGAATTGCATGGAATGGAATTGAATTGAACTGAATTGTTTTGAATTGAATTGACTTGAATTGCTTTGAACTGAATTGAATTAAAGTGAATGGAATTGAATCGAATTTCATTGAATTCAATTGAATTGAACTGAATTGTATTGAATTGCATTGAATTGCATTGAATTGAATTGCATTGAATTGAATGGCATTTAATTGAATTGAAATGGATTGAATTGAGTTTAATTAAATTGAAGTGAATTGAATTGAATTGTATTGAATTGAATTGAATTCAATCGAATTGCATTGAATTTAATTGAATTGAATCGAATTGCATTGAACTGAATTGCATTGAATTGAATTGTCTTAAATTGAGTTGAATTGAATTGAATTAAAGTGAATTGAATTGAATCGAATTGCATTGAATGGTATTGAATTGAACTGAATTGTCTTGAATGAATTGACTTGAGTTGAATTGAATTAAAGTGAATTGAATTGAATCTAATTGCATTGAATTGACTTGGGTTGAATTGAACTGTATTGAATTGAACTGAATTTAATTGTATTGAATTGAATTGAATTGAATTGCATTGAACTGATTTGAATTGAAATGAATTGCATTGAATTGAATTTAATTGAATTGAAAATGGTCCAGCTCACGGGATCTTAATGCTAAACACGAATTATTGTGGGAATCATCATAAAACAAACCAAGGTACCTTTTGAGGGGGGAACAAACACAAACTGTTTTTTGTGAGTCGGCCTAATATACATACATAGGTCACTTAGGACGAGCAAACATGCCCCTACATGTTCGTATGTATGATGTTTATGGTTGTGATTGTTATTCCCGGGCACCTCAATTGAACAAGTTTGATAACTAGTGAAAGAGTTCGATCCAAGTATAGTTCAATAATATTGGATCCTAAGCAGACATTAAGATGCGGCAAGATTTTTCAATATTACAGCTTTATTTCATCGTTTTGGAAGTGGAAACGTTTTTGGAAAGTCGTAAATAAGGCTGCTATAATAATTTTGTGGAACTAAGAAAATTGTAATGTTATTTGAAAGAAGTTGAAGCTTAACATCACAAATTTCCACTGTGCCCTTACAAATACATTTTGTTCACAGCACCTAACTCACACCTTTTACCTAAGAGTGCGAGCAGTATCCACGCCAAACAGATGACGACGCGCATTGTAAGCGCTAAAACAACATGTTCAAGAGTAATCAGTTAAAAGAGAACCAGAAGTAGCTTCAACCGGAGCAGTTAACCTTACGTCCTTCCTCCCTCAACCTTAACAACTGAAGGTGGATACAAAAAAATCAAGCGAAACAAAACGGAAAAAGAACTCGGAGTTCAAGCAAAATAGTGAGAGTTCCAGAGGAACCCATATGAAAAGCAAAAAAAAAAAAAAACAATAAAAGAACCGAGCCGAACAAAACCTGGCGATGGGAGAAGCAGGAACAACAACAACAACTACAACTGCAGCAACAACAACAACACCATGAACTCCAAGAACAACGAAGAAAAGTACATCCATCCAATCCATCCATCCACCAACGTAACTTCGACTGTGTATTCAGTCTCCTTGTATTCTATATGAAGCAGAAAAATATGTTGCGCCGCTATGGTTGTTGTTAATTCTTGTGTTTGTTGTATCTGTGCAATGTAGTTGTTGTTGCTGTCGCTGTCGCTGCTGTTGCGAGTTAGTGTCGCCAAATACTTTATTTCCCCCTTTATTTCCCACTTTTTATTTTATATTTTTGTATCGCAAAGATACTTTTTTTTTGTTCTTTTAATACTCGAATTCATACTCGTTCTCGTACGATATGCAATGTTTGGGGGGGGGGGGGGAATAGCTGAGTGAATTGAAAATGCATGACCAGAAGTGGTTTCGAGGGGGAAGGGGTGAAATTCGGTTGTATGTTGATGATTTTTTATAAAACTTAACCCAACAACAACGCATTTTTTTCTTTAAATTTATTGTAACAACTACAGTGAGGAGACAAAAAAAAATGTAACGAATTAACAGCCACAATAAAAGACACGAACATTGAAGTTGTAACTTACAAGTGGTAAATGAAGAATACGGGTAAATATATACAGACATACATGTACATATATGTATATTTGTATCTATGTATGTATGTACAGCTGCGCTCAAAATAGTAGTGCACACAACAAATATCGCAATAATAGCAGTACAGCGGCGCCGCCTTGAGTTCACCAGACTTTGACATATGTCATCAAGTGCTATCTATCCTTCAAGCATCCACAAGATGCGAATTGTTGCTGGGTTGACAATGAACTACAACCTTGGCGTAATTTTATTTAAATTCGTATTCAGTTAATTTTGATTTATGTTTGATCTGACTTTAAATACGAAAAGAGTTTCTCAGTGCTTTGTTAAATAATCTTACTGCTTATATGGCAACAGTGGCAAATGCCACGAAAAGTAACCGGTATTCATCCATATGTCAACTAATCGTTACAATGTAACAGCGCCATTTTAACAAGAAAATGAAAGTGATAAATTACAAAATATTTAATGAAATTGAACAGTATTTGAGCAGAAATGAAGTTCAAACCGCACTCCGAGTTCAATGATACGTTTTTATTGTTATTTCATCCAGAATGAGAATAAATAAATAAATAAATATTTTCCCATTACATCCCATAAAGGGATAGGGAAGAGCTTCTCACAGTCACTGAGCTGTGCGCTTTCCCGTTTTCACTCTCTGATTGGGACCTACAGTTTTACACCGATTACGAAGGGATTTTTGAGAAGCAATTGTCGCCGTCACTATAGATAAATAAAAATCATAGATGATTCATTTGCTTAATCATCATTTTCACCAGAGGGCACATGCTGTTTCCGTACGACCATTTTTCACTCGGATGCCACAAAAAATCACTTAAACATAATTTTTATTTCGATTCTGAAAAAAGAAAAGCATATCGCTTTTGATATTTGTTCACAATACAAGAGGCAAAAAACATGGTTATATAGTTTTTTCAATAGTTTTTGTTTCCAGGGAAATGTGCCAATATCCACCACTCCGGCGCTATCTAGAAAATTTCCCTTTACTTTCAAATCCACCACTTATCTTTCACCATCTATTTTTTTTTTATTTATCTATGCCATCACTAAGCGAGGTGGTCGTCGTCGAAAAAAGCAGGGATTAAACACACGTTCTATCGCACAACAACCGCGCACAATTACCGTTGCACCACCGACGCCCGAGGATGATGATAGGCGTGTTTTTGTTACACCACTTGCTTAGATTATCACTTACTTTGTATGGAGAGCTAAGCGATGTTAAGCGGCACTTGAAGTTACCGCTTCGATTTTAGTTCTACACACAAAAAAATAAAATTCAATTTCAATTAAAAAATTTGTTTATTTGATTAATTTTGTAATTAATTTTGGTGTCATCACGAAAATGATAATATTAATTAAAGGTACATATTTGTAAATTTGTCAAACAAAACCTTCAATTAAAAAAATTGTAAATTTGATTAAAACATTTATTGATTTTTTTCAAAAATATTGATTAAGTATTTAATCAAGATAATTAAAAAAATTATTGATTTTTTCGAGATTTTTGATTAAATTTTGAATTGAATCAATTAAAACTGTAATTGTTTTTTCCAGCATGAAACCCCCACCCCCTGCGACAATGCTATAAAAAAGTAAAATGTTCTATTTTTAAAGCGATTTTATTCAAGGTTTGGCAGATACACACGTACTTATATCTATAAAAAATTAAATTTTTTAGAATTTGGATTCATAGTCGGAACAAATGTCCGGGTTTCTTAAACTATTATTGTATACTAAACATTTAATGTTTAAACGATTTTTATTAAATACAAAAAAATAGGTACATCTGGTGGTTCTGATCCTTCCGCAGCAACAGTCACACCATTGTCACATTCCACCTCTTCTGCATATTCACAGCTTTGTGGAAAAATGTATTGCTTTTATCCAATTTAGGGCACTCTTGTTTTACGCGTTCAAAATATCTAAGAAGGTGAATCTTAAAGTTTCTTTTTACGTGAAATTTTTGAAAACAATTAAACAGTTGTAACGGGGTTTTCAACAGAGACGCTACAAAAGTAAATCGATAGGGACAGCAAACGACGCCATATTCTTTCCCGCTTTTTTGACACTTCTCTTCAGTAAGGTTTGCCATTTCATCATGGAAAGATTTACGAACCAACAACGAGCCGAAATTTGGAGTCAGTGGCCTCAACTTTAAGAGCGCAACGTCCAATTTATGGTCGTCATAATCGTCCTACCAGATCAACAATTGAGCGTCTAGTGGAAAAATTTGAATCCACAGGCACAGTACAAAATGTTCCCGTGCCAGTGAGGCAAAGAAGTGCCCGTAGTGTCGAGAATATTGCTGCCGCTGAGGCTTCAGTTCAAGAAAACCCAAATGTGTCTCTCTCACGTCGTTCTCAAGCGTTGGACACCTCTTTGACGTCGTTGCACAGTGGCCAATTTGGCTTCGCTAGCGGCATTTTATTCATAGCTTCCAAAGTAAAGAAGATATCTTCAAAATTTTTTTTTTCTCAATTCAGAAAAAAATCAAACAATTTTTGGAAAAAAAATTCGATTTTTTTTTAATTTTTAATTTTTTATTTTTAATTTTTTTTTAATTTTTTATTTTGTTTTTAATTCAATAAACATTTTCCACCATATATTCATATATAAAATAAGAAAAAAATTGTCAACTCAAAGAGAAACCATATTATAAAAGAAATTTTAATCAGATTCTTCAGTATCAGATTCAGAGAAATCATCTTCAAAATGATGCATTATAAGCAAGCAAAAAGTACAATAAATTGAAGGCTCGCAGGTACTCGCAGTTCATTTTGGACATTTTGGACACACAATGGTTTACACATATACGAAAATTTAAAATTACACTGAATCCAGGTGAATTTTGTAAGTTCTACTCCACGAAAGACAAGTGTACGTTACAATGGGCGAGTTGCTAATACACTTAAACACGATTACGTTTTATAAATAACATAAGTATACACAGATCACAACCACAGTTTTTTTATATAATACATACCTTGGCGTTAGTATATAACAAAACTTTTAATGAAAATAATAAAAGTTGCAAGTTTAACACGAATAGCAAAACGATGATCAAAAAGGCGGAAATATTTTGCACAACACTTGCAGAAACATATCCTGACTTTGACAGGTCACAGCTGTTCATCAGCTGTAAGCTGAGCTTTTAAAAATCGATACAAATCTAGTGAATGTATTTGTTATCGATTGTTAAAACAAAATTAACGGTTTTTCAAATTTGAAAATTTGAATTAAATGCCGCTAGCGAAGCCAAATTGGCCACTGTGCGTTGTGGCGAATTTTGCGAAAAGATCTTGGCCTACATCCTTACAAGATCAAATTGACGCAAGAACTGAAGCCGCTTGACCACCATAAGCGTCGTATGTTCGTGAATTGGGCTGAGCAACAACTTGAAAATGATTCGGATTTTCATCGGAAAATCATCTTCAGCGATGAGGCTCATTTCTGGCTGAATGGCTTCGTCAATAAGCAAAATATGCGTTATTGGTCAGACAGAAATCCACACGTAATCCATGAGTCATCATTGCATCCCGAAAAATTACGGTTTGGTGCGGTTTATGGGCCGGCGGCGTCATTGGGCCGTACTTCTTCCGTGATGATCAAGACAATCACATTACTGTGAATGCGAATCGCTACCGTTCAATGATAACCGAATATTTTTGGCCCAATTGGATAATATGGACTTGGAGGACATGTGGTTCCAACAGGACGGCGCCACAAGCCACATAGCGAATGCCACAATCAATTTATTGGAAACCAAGTTTGGTGAACGTGTTATCTCACGAAATGACCCAGTCGATTGGCCGCCTCGGTCGTGCGATTTGACGCCGTTAGATTATTTCCTGTGGGGCTACATCAAGTCTATGGTCTATGCCAACAAGTCTGCGACGATTGATGAACTTCGTACGAATATCGAACGTGAATTGCAGCAGTATCGGGTTCAGCGCCTGGACTTCAGCAAGCGTGCCCGTGGTATCCATGCAAAAGAAATCGAGTTCCATACATAATGGCATCGATCGTACTTTCACAGAATTAAAGAATTTCATTGGTATCTAAAACCAGTTTTGTTTTATTTAAAAAAAAACTTTTGTAGCGCCCTTATTGAAAAACCCGTTATTTGCAGTATTATAAATAATAGCAATCTTAAACTCTGTTGAGCTAATAGAGCTAAATTTTTTAATCTTTTTCATTCTGAGCATTTCACTCAAGATAACTTTTTCAGATCTATAATTGTTTATTTTAGTTTGGCAACTCTATAAACCCCATATGTCAGTGACAGCATTCGTAAACAAACGCAAGCGCGAAGTGATATAGAAACTACAATTTTTTTACTTTGGCGTTCGCGTTGGCTTCTGCGTTTACGTTCACTTTCGGGACTTTTAGAATACTACCCCAACTTTTATTTCAAAATTATCATCACATATATGCACTACACACTAGGGTGCAGCGAAAATGTATGCAATTTTATTTTGGTACTTTTTTGTAATGTTATAGACTTAATCCGGAGTTACTTTGGGGATATAGAACGAAAACAAAATGCATATATTAATTGGATGATAATATCTTTTTTTTTACGTCTGTCAAATATTTTTTTCACATACGTGAAGATAACTTAATTTTTTTTAAATTCAAAATTTTCATATATTTTTTATTGTATATTCAGGGTATCATAACATGTTAAATTTTTACCAAATGTGGATATACACGAAAATGACTACATAATATCTCTGAAACCATAACCGATAAGGACCTGGGGATTAAGCAGATGGATAGATCTAAAAAATGTATCCCAGGAAATAGTCTTATCTCGTTTTTTCTTATTTTGTGATATACGTGAAGATAACTTCGGAACGACGATGTGTCTGTTGACAAACAATCAGAGAATGAAAATAACGCGTACCACGGTTTTCCCAGGCACTACTGAGGGTCTGGGGTTTATAATCAACCTGTTACCACTAGACAGCTTAAAACATTCTACGAAATCGCCAGTTTCCATGGTCACGGAACAATTTAAAGGGATCTACTTCAATCTACATTACCTAGCATTTACACATGAAAGTAATTGCCTGAAAGTTGCAATTCACTCACACTTCTTCACTAACACACTCACATTTTTTTTTACTTTCCACTCAGATTTCAACGTTATTTTCAAGAAAGTAATTTTCTGACGTTTTCAGAAATAAAATGACAGAGATGTAAACACTGTTGCCAACTAAAACACTGATACGAATTTATAGGATTGTGGCAAAGTAATAATTTTTAATTTAACTTATTTTGTATATATATACGATAGAATTCTTCTATTTTTTCTTCAAATATACATAAAGGAGATAATTGATGTCTTTTTATAACAATAATCTCATTAAAAAACTAAGAATTATAATAATTTCCAACTATTGCCCTATAAATTTCTGTATTTGGTGTACTTGGTAACTCTAACTAGGTAGTAAACAAAACATTGAAAATGGATGCAAAATTAAATCTTCAAAGCACGATTAAATTAATTAATTTATATCGTTCATTCCCAATTTTATGGGATATGAACCATAAATCATACAGGCGCAATGATTTAAAAACAAAAGCATATGAAGAAATCGCAAAGGAAATGGGTATGGTGGCTGAATCAGTGAGAGTATAGCAATTTTCGCAACTTTTCGCTTCGACAACATTTCTTAAATGAACTTTCACTTTCCTATGTAAATTCACAAGAAATTTTCATGAAAGTACCCTATTTCACTGAAAGTGATGAAAGTATTTATTGTATTTATTTTTGGTGAAAGGTGGCAACCTTGTAAAACATATGTTTTAAGTTTCAAGGCGCCGGGCTGTTTAGTATTTTTATTTCAGCCATCAAAAGTAAACGATCTCTGTCTAATTTGTAAACATTGAAAAAATTGCTCACTGCTATGTAATTCAATATTTCCATTTAAAAGGTCTCAGTCCAAGCAATATTAAAACCAATTTAGATTCTACTTTGGGTAAGTCTGCTTCTTCGTTTACGCCTGTAAAATACTGGGTAGTAGAGTTTATACGAGGTCGTACAAGCTGCCAAGACGAAGACCATAGTCATAGAGTAATAACGTATAGAGCTGCTTTTGATCTCATCGGACATTTCCTTTCGCACTATTCGTTGTGTGGTCGGTGCGATAGAGAGTTATTTGACGTAAATTGTCTTACACCAGGAAGAATTACTAAAATTGTGACTTAAATTTTTCATTTAGTTTTGATGAAAAACTGTGAAATTTAAACGTATTTTGGATTTTTTTTGTTATATTTTATTGTTAGTATATATTTGTGGTGTATTTACACAAAAATTTTAACGCATAAATCGAAATGCCGTTGCTGAGTTATTGTTCGATGGTTTGAGCCATTGCCTCTATCTGATATTATTAAAGCAATACTTTCCAACATCCAACATCATCAATTTATTGAGAGAGTTGGCGTCTCTATACATCATTACTCTATGACCATAGTGGTCGACCAATTGATGTGTCCACGCCAGACACGGTTAAGAAAATTCACAAAATGGCATTGGATGACCGTCGGCTGAAGCTGCGTGAGCTAGATTTGAAGATGACAAAGCTGTGTGCAAGATGGGTGCCGCGTTTGCTTACAATAGAGCAAAAACAGCGTCGTGAAGATGTTTCAGTAGAGTGTTTGGCGAAGTTTCACCGCAGTAACGCCGAAATTTTGTGTCGATGTGTAACCATAGATGAGACATGGGTCCGTCCACCACAACACACCTGAGGCAAAGGAACAGTCAAAGCAATGGGCTGGAATGGAAGAATCGTGTCCAAAGAAGGCGAAGACGGTTTCATCTGCAGACAAGGTCATGGCGTCTGTTTTTTGGGATGCGCATAGGATAATTTTTATTGATTATCTTCAGAAAGGAAACACCATCAACGGTGAATATTATGCTAATTTATTGCAGCGTTTTAAGTGATGAACTTGTGGAAAAAGGCTGCAGTTGGCGAAAAAAAGTGTTGTTGTTTCATCAAGACAATGCTCCAGTTCACACATCCACTATTGCGATGGTCAAAATTAATGAATTAATGTTCGAGTTGCTTCATCACGCACTTTATTCGACAGATTAAGCTCCCTCGGAATATTTTCTATTTCCAAACTTGAAAAAATGGCTCGGTGGTAAAAGATTTGCCAACAATGAAGAGGTGGAGTCTGCGGTTGATGGCTATTTTAAGGAGTGTGTCGAGCTAAAAGGAGATTATGTTGGAAAATAAAGAACATATTTCCCAACTTTTTTGTGTGTCTTCTTTGTTAGGTCGGCTAGTTTTGGGACCGCCCTCGTGTGAATATGATTTTATACGGACTTGGTATTTTTCGAACCCTTGGGTTTTTATTTTACTTTCTACATTGAGAAATGTTTATTTAGTTGAAATATTTGAATTTGTTGTAATAATTAGATTTTGTTGTAAATTTTCATTGAATTTATTTCAATTTACACCCACAAATGAAAAATATAAATACAAACTAAATGTCCAATTTTAATTGAGCTAATTTTGTTTCGATTTCTGCCTAGAAGTTTTCAAATTGTGACAATTCGATTTTTTTTGCATTCATGCAAAGTAAATCGTAAATCAAGCACGACTGTCGGACTGACTGACTGGTTGGCTGACTGAATGTCAATTGCTGCACAGCAGTGATGGTGGGGTAATTGTATTGATATTTTAATATTTCTATTTCTTTTTGCTCAACAAATATTCATCCATATTCCTATCTATCTGATAGATACATTTGTCCGTATGTCTGGCTGTCTGTCTGTCTGTCTGTCTGCCTGTCGTTCTGTATGTGTATACTTGGATGGATTAAGTGTGTGAATATTGTGAGTATGTCGGTATATGGTGGCTGATTTTTGAGTACCAGCAAGAAGAGTAAGAGTACGCGAGTATAAGTATGAGTACGATTACGAGTATGTATCTATCAGCGACCTACTCGTTTATTAAATATCTAATAGTCGGTTATTTGGCTATTTAGTCATTCATTCTCTTGTTGTTGTTGTTGTTGTATAGTTTTGATTTGGTTCACAGAAATCCATCTGTCTGTCTGCATGACTGACTGACTGACTGACTGACAGACTAACTGTTCATTTGTATCTTTATACAAACATATGTACAGGCTGTGTATGTAGTCATGTTAATGGAAATGGGAATGCCTATTGGTGTGACTGTTCGTCTCTCTGTCTGTCTGTCTGTCTGCCGTTTTGTATCTGTACTTATTTATGGTGTTAAATATTGTTTTTGAACAAATACTCGCTATAATTTTCGTTGTTCTTTTTGTTATTTTAGATTTTTATTGCTTGTTGTTAATGTTATATATAATTTTTTTTCTTTTGGCCATTTTTCTACACACTCACACACAAGAGAACATAGATATGATGAAAGAGTTTCTGGGCCGACAGTGATGTTGTACAGATACATTAAATGTATTTACATAGATACATACATACATATGTACATATGTATGTAAATGTGTCTATTTGTACGAGTTTAATTACAATATTAATATTGCCGTATCGGAATGGCTTCGTCGCATTATTAGAGCTTTGACTGTACTCCTCTGTACAACTCTACTCTTTGTACAAATGTGAACTGGTCAGGCCCGAACGAACAAATGACGTGAGTTTTAATCTAAAATATAACAACAACAACATCAACAATAGCAACAATATTAACGCCAACAATACGTGAGCATTTGTTGGATGGATGTTGCTTCTTTATTGCCATCACGTTGTTAGGAGGGCGTACGATTCAAACACACATGTCCGTCCGCCCCGTCCATCCGTCCGTCGTTCATCTTTTTGTCCGTCCCTGCATCTGTCTTCTTTGTGTACTCGTATTCATCCCATTTAACCATCTCACTGTCATATCATTTCATATCATTTGTTTGCTTTCAATTTGTGAATATTTCGCTTTTGTATTTTCTTCCCCTCACTCAGCCCTTTCACCCTCCACCCTCGACGCACGCAGCAGAGTTACTTAATTGTTAATGTTTGGTGCTGCCCGCTATTTTATATTTTTCATTAGAATTTTGATTTAATTTCTTCGGTGTGTGTGTGTGTTTTTTAATATTTTTCGATTTTGTTGAAATTGTTCAATTGTCAGTCAGCAGGCAGTTGACGAGATCTCAAAGGCATTTTATTCCTATCTGATTAGTCATGCATTTGCAGTGGTGCCGATGGTGGTGGTTTCTGATTTTCCCTTGAAATGTATTTGGCAACGTCTGCACTTCTTCTTCATCTTGTATTCGCTTTAAATCAAAATAATATTTTTATTCAGAAATATTATTAGCATTCAGAAATGTTAATAACACATTAAATACATACTAAATTAACCAAGTCCAGTTTTCCTCTATTCCCCGGCATACGGCTTAGAAGAGTTACATAGCACAGAACCCAAAAGTCTGTACAAAAATTGCAGTCGGTTGAACCGACTTAAACATACCTACCATCACCCTTAGCCATCCGTAGGGTCCAAGTTTCATTAAAACCGCTTGATATAATTTGAAGCCGACCAACCTTCAGTTACCCGAATGGACGTGGTAAATTTGTCCATACACGCTGAAAAAAAAAACGGCCTCTGTAACATATTCTCCCAAACATATTCTGCAGGAACCATGTATATGTTTAGAACACACTTCAAACATTTATATGTTTGCAAGCCCCAAACTCAGGTATATTTAAATGCAAACATTAGCATGTTTACTGACAAATATGTACATATGCTTTTACGTGGAAACATATGCGTGCTTCATCCCAAACATCCATATACTTACGTGGAAACATTCGCGTGTTTCCCCCAAACCTCCATCTAAAGGGTGGTTAAATTTTAAGGTCCGATGTTGATTTTGAATAAAACACAAATTATTTAGGAAATTATTGGCATTTCTTTTTATTATGATAATATGGAATGGTTCAATTATATATGGAACAAAATATCGGCCAAATGGCCGATCGGCGGCACACCTCCATCCGATGGTCCAAATTTTCGATGACGCTGAGGCATAATTTTAGTTCTATGCCGTTAATGTGCCGAATTATCTCATCCTTTACCTCTTGAATTGTTGCTGGCTTATCGACGTACACATTTTCTTTCAAATAACCCCAAAGGAAGAAGTGCAGCGGTGTCAAATCACATTATCTTGGCGGCCAATTGACATCACCACCACGTGAGATAACACGGCCATTGAATTTGTTGCGCAAAAGAGCCATTGTTTCGTTAGCTGTGTGCCAAGGGGCAGCGTCCTGTTGAAACCACAAATCGTCCACATCCACCTCTTCCAATTCGGGCCATAAAAAGGTCTTTATGTTCATCAATGACGAGCGTGAGAGGTGCAATTGTTGGGCACGTCGACGAGTTGAGGTGGACGGCTCTTCAGCCAAACTATCGCGAACAGCAGCAATATTTTCTGCAGTACGAGCTGTACGAGAATGCACTGGTGTTTTCACATCTCCTACAGAGCCGGTTTGCTCAAATTTTTGCACGATTTTTCCGATTGTACGCGCATTTGGACGATTAAATTGACCGAAAAAATCGCGAAGTGCACGATATGCAACGCCAATTTCCATAATAAGCTTGAATAACTTTAACGCGTTGCTCGATTGTGTATCTTTCCATGGTTCGAATTGAGTTAGTATGAAATTGAGAAATGTCAAATGAAATGCAGAAAAGAAATTGACGTTTAGGTGTGGTCCACATTCAACATCGGCCCTTAAAATTTAGCCACCCTTTACTTACGTGGAAACGTATACGTATTTTCTCCCAAACATAATGATATTTAGAAACGAATTATTCTTTCTTTCTTTATTTATTATAATTAATTTTATCAATATATATCCACATTTATAAATAATTAATACAAAAAATTGAAATATTTACATTTGCTTGCATTGAATGCATTATGTTTTTTATGAAATGAGAATCTGCTGCTCTTTTGCTTCTCCTTTCTTTGTTGTTTCTCACGAATCTCTTTTCGGAAGGTTTCAACTATGCCTTGGTTATCACTATGCGTTGGTACGCAAACAATATACTTATAAACAAATCTAGTTCATGCAAGACAAGCGCGTATTAATTACTTGTGTTGTTTTATTATATTTCACAAATGGTCCGCCATTACGATTTTTTCAGTAGAGGCTCGGGCAGAAAAAGGGATTCACATTGTTGCCCTCTCCAGTTTCTTTCCTCAAAATCAATTCTCACTTTGGTCGCACACATACACAAAAACCAAAGTAACATCACAAACCATTTAACCGTTCGAGCCTTTGTGTATTCTTGTTTCACTGATCAAGCGCTTTTGATATCCTCTGTCAGATGAACCATTGACGACTGAATACATGAAATTAAAATGCATTACATCAGCCAAAATAAGAAACGCTGACTCATCTGCAATTTACACACATATTCAAGAATATTTATTCACTGAGAGAATTATGCAAAAATACAGATACACACTTACAAGATATACACACTCGTTGCCCCTCTTTTATTTTCTTGCACTCGAGAGAGCATATACAGTTCAACAAACACGGCTGCATTTGTATCACAAACACATATATATTTGGGTCGCAAACACATGTTATAACATATTTATCACAGTGTCTCAAACATGTGATATTGAATAGCAAACACAATGCGTTTGGGCACAAGTATATTGTATTTGCGATAAGCTCTAAACACATGTTATAGTTGCATCCAAACAATAAGAAACGACAGATTTTTCAGCGTGTAGCAGATTGACGTTGCCCAAAATATTAGATAACTTCCAGGTTATTTTGGAGGACTTATCGCCTAACAGTTGTATGACAGGTAAAAAAAGAGCGTGGTAAAGTAGAAAATTATTCTAACACTAGAGTTGTGTAGTTCACGAACGAACTAGTTCAATTGAACGATTAATTTTTGTGAACTATTTGAACTAGTTTACACTGTTTCGCTCTTTTGTTTCAGTAGTTCATTTGTTTCAGCAGTTTTATGTATTTCAGTTGTGCAGTTCAATTGAACGATTAATTTTTGTGAACTATTTGAACTAGTTCACACTGTTCCGCTTATTTGTTTCAGTAGTTCACTTGTTTCAGCAGTTTTATGTATTTCAGTTGTGCAGTTTTCTCCCCCGTTTTCTAGTTCATGCTCTCTTTGTCTCACTCTATTTGCACAAAGGTACCTAATGTTGCAATGTTTGTGGAATGGATACGAGTATGTAACAGACGTCTTCACAATAACTACAGCGCCAGTCACCACTTTTGTTTCAAAATATAAATAGATTACGGAAACACCAATATTTCAAAAATGGTATAACCCAATCATTAAGCCGATCTTCAATAGGGCGATTTAGTATAAACCAATATCACAGTATCCAAAACGCTTTACAAATCTGCAAAAATCAGCCCATTTTCGCGATTATTCCCTCCGATTGAACTAAAACTACACGTTGAACTGAAATGCGCTCTTTAGTTCATAGCTCATGTGAACTGTTAAGCTGAAATGATACAAGAACTAGTGAACTAAATGAATGAACTAGTTCATTCTGATGAGCTGAACTAAAAAGAGCGTTCACTTCAATGAACTAAAATTCCCAACTCTATATTGCACAGTGGATTTTGGCAAAATATTGGCTAGTACCAAATTTCATTAAGTTCGGGTTTGAATTACATGAAATATCGCATTAATCAACCGGACACGTACCCATTTTTTGTATGGAAGGTACACGCAAACAAAAAACTCGTTCCTCCCAAACGAAATCTCAGTTAACTGAAGTTCGTTTGGGGACTGTAGTTGGGAGAACCGAAAAATGTTTGCAGCAAACGCGTTATAAAAAATATAAGCTGAAAAAAAACGTTTGCGAGAAACGAAAAACGGTACCACCAACTGTTCCTTCGGTTACAGCAACCGAGTTGTAGTTGCTCCAAACTAAAAAAAACGTTTGCGAGAACTGAGAACGTTTGCAGTAAACGAGTTTTGAAAAATTAGAGCTGAAAACACTTTTGGGAGAAACAAAAAACTGTTCCACCAACTGTTTTTTCGGTTGCAGCAACCAGGTTCTAATTAAAACTTTTATTTATGGCTTCCATAAGCTCTTTTTTGTTTAAATTTCCAACTGTTATGATTTTGGTTTTACCCATAAAGTTTGTTTTGAAAAAAAGTTGGAATTTTTGTCTATTTTTTCACCGTATACCTACATGTCAGTCTCGCCGTGCATTCAAATAACATCTAAATACAAGCGCAGCAAACTACAACGCGTCAATTGTCCATCCAAGATATATTGACAAGTGAGTGGTCACTTTTATGTGGATGCGTGAGTGTGTATGCCAAACGAGTGGATAAGACCATGGTAAAATGAGTAAGGTAAACTCGTTAGAACAGCTGATTTCAACATATTTCTTGCTTAGGTGTCACTCTTATGTCAAATTCACATGCATTTTGTTGTTGTACTTTTTTGTTTACTTTTACAGTAGATACACCCATGAAGAAAATTTGACAGATTATGGACACCAAACAAAAACAAAATGCGTGTGTTTGTTGTAACAATTCCTAGTGCGTTTACCTTACTTATTTTACCATGGATAAGACTGTATATAGTCGACAGAATGAGAAAATGAGAGAAATTTAGGTTCTTCGTAATCTGTGCTCTCATTATGCAAATTATGTACGCGTTTGATGCAAACGAGAACTCGTTTGCGACAACATGATACACATTTGTGATATATGAGTTTATTTGGGAGAACCACGTGAACGGTTGCGCTTAATAAATTAATACAAATCAATCAAAGTATTGTCGCGGCAACCGAGCAATAAACGTTTTTTTCTTTGCGAATACACTAATGCGTGTGCCAAAGTGTCCCCTTTTTAATTAACATGTAGCTTTTGACAAAATATTGCCCAGTACCAAATTTCGTTAATAGCGGTTGTGGTTTACTGGAGATAGCGCACCAATCAATGACAATGACAACTGCTGATTTTTTGTAAGGGAGGTGCCAGATCGGATGTTGAAAATTCACCCATTTTTCAGAGCAGTGTGGCGTTTGACAAAATATTGCATAATGCCATACAGGCCACAAATTTTGTATGAGAGGTACCAAAATGGGTGTGGCAAAATCACCCTTGCTTTAGTAGTCGACTATCCTTTCTTAGAGTGAAGTCTAATATCTGCTTTCATTAAGATGGCAAATGTTTTACGTGACTTATCGTATCGGCAAACTGATCGATAAACAAACTGGGGGGCAAAGATGATAGAAATATCATAGATGGTGCACGCAAAGAAAAAAAAAACGTTTATTGCTCGGTTGCCACAACAACACTTTGATTGATTTGTATTAATTTATTAATCGCAACCGTTCATGTTGTTCTCCCAAATAAACTCATATATCGCAAATGTGTATCATGTTGTTGCAAACGAATTCTCGTTTGCATCAAACACGTACAAAATTACATTTGGCGCAAATTTAAAGAAACGTTTGCGATAACTGAAATTCGCCATTTTTCTAATGAGAGCACAGATTACGAAGAACGTAAATTTCTCTCATTCTGACGACTGTATACACAGTTTTATCCACTCGTTTGCCGTACACACTCACGCATACACATTAATGTGATCACACACTCTAATGCTTCTACCTTGTCAATAAATTTTGGATGGACAATTGACTCGTTGTAATTTGCTGCGCTTTTAGTTGTTATTTGAATGCACGGCGAGACAGACGTGTAGGTATACGGTGAAAAAAAACCAAAATCATAAAAGTTGGAAATTTAAACAAAAACGATCTTATGGAAGCTATAAATAAAAGTTTTAATTACAACTCGGTTCCTGTAACCGAAACAACAGTTGGTGGAACCGTTTTTCGTTTCTCACAAACGTTTTTACAGATTTAATTTTTCATAACTCGTTTACTGCATACGTTTTTCAGTTCTCGCAAACCTTTTTTAGTTAGGATCAACGACTACTCGGTTGCTGTAACCGAGGGAACAGTTGGCGCAACCGTTTCTCGTAAACGTTTTTTCAGCTTATGTTTTTCATAACTCGTTTACTGCAAACGTCCTTCAGTTCTCCCAAACGAAATGACATGTATGGCTTAACAGAAGTTCGTTTCTCCCAACTACAGTCCCCAAACGAACTTTAGTTATCTGAGATTTCGTTTGGGAGGAACGAGTTTTTTCTTTGCGTGTGTATTCGATTATTCACCATTTTCACCAGATGGCAAAGGTTGTCTCAGTGCGATAATTTTTCACTCGAATACGACCATGGTAAAGTAAGAAACCTAAACACAGTAGGAATAACAAAAATCATACGTCAGGTTCTTAATTTAGTCAAGGGATGATGTCGAAAACTGAGGTGAATGTGAAAGTGACTTACCCGATAAGGCATTAATATTTAGAAAGGTAAAAGGACTAGCAAAAGACAAATGAAACGCTTAATAAAGAAAGAAAAGTAACAAATTGAACAAAATTTTGAAAATGTAGAAAAAGAATTTGGTGAATATATAAATAAAATGATTTATTCATAACATTAATTCATTATGGTCCGGCGAATTCATCAAGCGGAAGTAGTTAGTACAATGTTGTTAGATTTTTCGTCAATTCCATGTAACTATCGATCTGCATGGTACATGGTAGTGCAGAGGGTAGCCACTAACTACCGTCAATGACATCCCCATGTTAAATTCGTCAGTGTAAAGCATTGTTGGTAGTCTGGCGGGTAGTTATTAGTAGTTAGGGAAATAACTAAAAATTGATTAGCTACGTCGACTGCAGGGAAAGTGAAAAAACAAACTACACGTGAATTTGACATAAGAGAAACATCTAAGCAAGAAAAAAGTTGAAATCAGCTGTTCTAACGAGTTTACCTTACATATTTTACCATGTATACGACGAAAGGGCCCCAAAAATCATTTTTATTTAGATGCTGTTCTTTTCATTTGTAAATAAAATATAGATAATAGAAAGGTATATCCCATTTGACAATTTTTTACAATACAAAAGGCTAAAAGCATTGTTAAATAGTTTTTCCAATAGTTTTTGTTTTCAGGGAAATTTACCCATTTCCACTATTCCTGCGCCATCTGGAATATATCCCTTGACTTTCAAATTCACCACTTATATTTTAACATCTATAGTTTTCTATCATCTTTGTGGGAGGTACCAGAATGGGAGTGGCAACCTTGTCAATTTTCCCCAATTGAATTGATTAGACATTTACAGATTATTAACCAATGTGTGAGTTGAAGCACATATACCAGAACAAAATGTAGAAAAACATGATTTTGTAATAAATGTGTCGATTTGTATGGAAGGTACCAGAAGGGGCGTGGCCCTAATGTCCATAACTTAGTTTTGGGTTAATAATAGCCAGACAGACAGACGATATTGAGAAGCTGCAAATACTGGATATATCAATGTCCTATTAATAAAAGCTTACTCTCCTGCTTGGGCAGAATACCCCCCAGATGCGCAGTGGAAGCACATCTCCCATTCTTTGGAAACCGCTGCAAGAACTGTACGACGAAGAATGTCGACTGCAACTGATGAAAAAGACGCTGCACGTATGGTAACTAAACTGTCAGTTACAACGCGTGCTGCGCATGAGCGGTACAAGAGTCTGAGAAGGGAGGAAAACCAACTATTTACGCAGAAAAATGGTAGTGGAAGCAGAGAGAGAGAGAGTGAAAAGACTGAATTTTGCAGACTGAATAATAAATCCCGAAAGTTTTTCAAGACGCTAAGAAGATCAAATAATGTGCTGCCCTCTTGCAAGGACGGGAATGGGAATCTGGTGACTGATAAATAGTGTGTGCTTAAAATGTGGAGAGACCACTTTTCAGCACTACTCCACTCAGATTCTTCCACTGAAGATCAGGAGGTAATGTTTGTGGAAGATAGCGTAGATTGGTGAGATTAGAACGGCAATGTCCCGGCTTAAGATTAATATAGCCGCAGGTGCGGATGGGCTACCCGCTAAAACTTTTAAGGCAGGTGGCGAAGGACTGCCTGGTTGGAGGAATCTATGCCTGACGATTGAAGTCTCAGTGTATTATGTCCTGTTTTCAAAAAGAGTGATCCGTGTGTCTGTATCACCTATCGCGGTATCAGTCTTTTATCCATCACGTATAAGGTATTGTCGAGCGTATTATGTGAAAGACTCAAGTTAATTGCTGAAAACCTGATTGGACCTCATCAGTGTGGTTTTAAACCAGGCAAGTCCACGACGGACCAAATATTCACGCTACGGCAAATCCTGGAAAAGACCCACGAAAAGCAAATAGATAGATACCTACCATCTTTTTGTCGATTACAAAGCTGCTTTCGATAGCCCCATACGGGGGAAATTGGACGAAGCTATGTCTGAACTTGGTATTCCGGCAAAACTGATTCGCCTCTGTAGAATGACGCTGACCAATACCAAATCAGCAGTGAAGGTGGGGAAGGACCTCACCGAACCATTCTGTACGAAGCGAGGACCGAGACAAGGCGAACCACTTTCATGCAATCTCTTCAACATCTTAATGGAGATAATAATGAGAAAAGCTGCAGTAACAAGACCATTAACACGAAAAGCCAGATATTGCTGGCGTATCCTGACGACATAGACATCATTGGGGAAATTTACGAGAGGTTACTGCAGTATTTTCAAAAATCGAAAATGAATCAGCCAAGGTGGGTCTTGCTGTTAATGAGGGCACGACAAAGTTGATGGCGTCAACGCCTAGAGAAACCTCTCGACTTGGTCCGCAATTGAACGTTGACAACCGATTTAATTTTGAAGTGGTATGAATTTGTCTACCTTGTATCCGCCGTGAACAAGGACAACAACGTCAGCCTGGAGATAGATAGGAGAATTGTGCTTGCAAATAGATGTTATTTTGGTCTCAGCAAGCAGTTTAGGAACAAAGCCCTCTCTCGACGGACAAAAGTCGAAACATACCAGTTGGAACCAAGAGCTATATCATGTATATTCTTATGTGGACATAGCTAGCCTAATCAAATTAGGTCAATTTCGCTGGCTGGGCCATGTTATCAGAATGGATGAAAATGAGCCAGCGCGAAAGGTTTTCGATAACGTACTCGATGGAAGCAGGAAAAGAAGACGACCAAGACTCGGCTGGAAAGACCAGGCAGAAGAATCCCTCCGTATATTTGGTATTACCAACTAATGAGAAAAGGCGAAGGATAGAAACAGTTGGAGGAATATGTTGAAATTTGTTTCATTTGTTTGTTTAATTAATATGTGCACGACATCTGATCTCACGAGGTTGTAAAATAGTCAATAAAGCAATATCCCCAATACCTATGGATGAGGGTGTAATATAAGCCAAATATCTGCTATCTTTTTAAGGTTATACATAGTAATCATCGTCTACGCACGGTCCCAACTGATAGACGCATCGATCCCAGAAATCATTAGTATTGTTCGTTCTTGAACATTACACCTAATAATGTCTACATCACTCACATTCTTAGGAATCATGGTATTCTTCTCCTCCAATTATCGCTAACGACCTCCTACCTCGTGATTAGAGTACCGACTCGGTCTCCTAACAATTTTTTTTTTTTGAAAAATTTACATTGACTTCCCTTTGCTCCATTACCTATTGAACGAATAGCCGGCGCCTTCCACGGTCTGCTGGTTTGAGCTCCTGAGCAAGCTGAATTTTGTACGCATGTTGGTGGAGAGAGGTCTTTTGTCAAAACTCGCTACGTAGTGCTTCGTGAAATTTGAAGTTGTTGAGATCGCTGCCGAATTGATGTTTTCGGGTTTTCGGTGACTCTCTCGATTATAGCCCGGTATTCAGTTTTAATGATATTTTCGTTGCCATAAGAAGTACGTGTTTAAAAAATAACGAAAATTTCATTGAACGAAAATTTTGCTCACGTTTCATTTGCTTGGTACCCAGCTATTTGCTAAAAATTTCGTAAGCAAAATCAATTACAGGGTTGTTAGGCCAAAGTTATTTCGTACGAAAACAATTGTTTGATAATTGTTTGGGACCGGAATTTTGACATTTCGATAATTTTAGTATGTATACTAAAGTAATACCACATGAGTTAAAAATAAAATGGAATGCGAAGAGGAATTATTAGTGGTCTTCATGAAAGCTCGAAAGAACCTCGTAAACTCGAAAACTACGTAAACATGCACAGCAAACGTCAAAACAAACAAATTTCCCATACAAAGCGACTTGCACAAAAGTGGAAAGTTTTCGAGGCAAATTTGCTGAGCAAACTTGTAAAAAGAAACGTGAAAACTTTTGACATTTCAATGTCAATATTTTTGTATTGAAAAAAAGAAAGGGTTTTTTTTTATTTATGTGAATAAAATAAAAGAATGGAATAGGTAAAACATATACTTTTAATTTTACTTTGTTTATTTACTTTATCAGCCGTTTTTTGACAATTGCTGCATAGATACACTGAGCAACTTTATTTGGTGTCTTATGAAAAGCTTCGGGGCAAACTTACGCTCAGCAAAAGTTCTAGGTTTTCTTGTTTGCATGAATACCACTATTATTGAATTATTTACAAGGTAAATCCAAGATAGGTGGTAACTCTGCGCGACAAAATTTTCCGTTTAGAGATAAATGACAAAATTTATTGCGAAAATTTCGCAAGAACTGAATACGGGGCTTATAGCAGCAATGTTTTCAAGAGGCCAACCGGTATGTTGACGCACATGAGTCTTACTGTCCATTACCGATCCAGTTTCTTAAAATTTGTTGATCACTCTTCGAATGATTGACACATTAGGTGCACTTTCTCGACCGAAAATTCTTCGAAGTTTGCGAGCGGTCTCAGTATAATTTAACAAATTTTTGTAATAAGTTTTCACAATCATAACGCGTTGTTGTTTCGTAAAGGGATAATCCATTTTTAATAATCGGAGTAAGCTGCCAAATTTCAGAGTTGCCACTTGCACAAAAAGCAATGACACTAAATTTAAAAAGTGCAATCTTACTGAGACACCCTTTATAATGACTGTACAAATGAGGAACATTAATTACATGTCACTCCCTTATAGGTCCCAATTTCCGATGGTGTTTGCGGCAGTAAGGGTTAAGGATATACATACATATATATTTCACGTAACGTGGTGTTTGTTTTTTAATATAAAGACAGACAATTAATTTATTTAATTTTTTCTGCCATTAAAAAGGTGTAAGTATAGAAATAAGTTCATTAATATAAATATTCTGTCGTAATGTCAAATCGTATTTGATTTTCAATCGATCTATTTCTATCACATCATACCGGATTGTAAATAAATCACAAATATTGAAAATATGAAATCCACTCAGATATCATACGAGAGACTAAGCAATAATTCACAAATGTTGGAATATAACAAAACGATAGAAATCAACAAATCTGCAAAAACTACTGCAAAGCAACTACCAGTACAATCGATGGTGACAAATAAAAGAAAAAAAGAGAGTATTAACTTATTGGACGATTTTGTATCACTAGCGCTGAGTCAAAGTATCTGAATAATCAAGCATTGATGGGGGGGTTGATTGTTGTGAAACAACAAAGGCGTTGTTGAATAAAAACACACACAAAGCGTAATGAAAAACTAGTACAGATTTGTGCGAAATGTAGCGAGGGCGCTAATAGCAGCAATGAACAAACTTTTTAAGCGTGAACAAATAATGACTGTCCGTCTGTCTGTCAGTTTACCCATCCATTAATTTATTGAACCACGATGGACAGACAGACGTCCATCAAATGTGTCCTCCAATTTTGCCATTGCTGATGATGAACAAGACGGGAGGTGCTTTGTCATAACCCTCACTAAAACCTCCACCACTGTGAGTGGAAAGTAAAAAAAAAAAACAAAAACTATAAAATTAATCACCCAAACAATGCGGAAAAATGGATTCATCATGATATTACTATTATTACTATTTTTTTTGAACATTTATATATTTTTTTTAAATGAATCAAAATGGAATGGTTATTTATACTGTCGAACAAATCGGAGATCAGTCGGCGTATGTCGTACATCGAATTTAATAGGCAAAATATTTCTTGGGAAATATTCCTAAAGGCCGTGTTAGACTATTAGTGAAAATGGAACGATTCGCGGGTAGAGATATGGAATAAAACTCTCTTCCATTTGACAGAAATCGTTCATCATTCTGACCCCAAAAACGTCCGACTCCAAAGTGACAAACAAAATACAATAGTTATAAAATATCCAAGACTAAACATTTGTGACCCTGCATAGAAAAATCCATCTATTGTGTCAAAACAACTTTTTGAGTAAAACGCAATTAAAGTTCCCCCTCAGTGTTGCATTTTCATAGTTTATTGTTTTACATTAATTTCCGATGTCTTTGAGACTAGCGAGCGGTTTCATATGAAAATTTAAGGTTTTTTATATACAAATCCAAAAAATAAAGTGAATTCATGAAATTCGACAGACTACGTGGGTGTTTTTAAGCAGGGTCACATTTGTACACGTGGAAAAATCTAGTTTTTTGTTGTTTGGATCCAAAAATACTTGTGTCCAAACGCATTGTGCTTGCTGTTCAATGTTACATGTTTGAGACACAATGATTAATATGTTATAACATATGTGTTTGCCACCCAAATATATTTGTGTTTGTGATATAAAGCCAGACATGTTTGTTGCACTGTTTATGCTCTCACAAGAGCACGGGCATAAAAGAGGGGCAACGAGTGTGTGTAACTTGTAAGTGTGTGCCTGTATTTTTGCATTATTCTCTCAGTGAGTGATTCATAAATATTCCTGAATTTGCGTGATGTATTGCAGATGCAGTCAGTGTTTCTTATTTTGGCTGATGTTATTGCGTTTTAATTTCATGTATTCAGTCGTCAATGGCTCATCTGACAGAGGATATCAAAAGCGCTTGATCAGTGGAAAAAGAATAAACAAACGCTCGGACGGTTAATTGGTTTGTGATGTGGTTTGTGAATTGCTTTGCAAGTAATTAATCCACGCTTGTCTTGCATGAACTAGAGTTGTACATAAGTATTGTGTACCCACGCGTAGTGATAACCAAGACGTAGTTGAAACCTTGTGAAAACAAACGCGTGAGAGACAACAAAGAATGGAGAAGCAAAAGAGCAGCAGATTCTCATTTCATAAATAAGGGAATGATGCATTCAGCAAGTAAATGTAAAAAGGGTAATTTGAAATATGTATATGAATTTTTGGTATTAATTATTTATTTTAATTATAATAAATAAAGAAAGAAAGAATAATTCGTTTCTAAATATTATTATGTTTGGGAGAAAATACGCATATGTTTCCACGTAAGTATGTGGATGTTTGGGATGAAACACGCATGTGTTTCCACGTAAAAGCATACATATTTGTCAGTAAACACGCTAATGTTTACATTTAAATACACCTGAGTTTGGGACTTGCAAACATATAAATGTGTGAAATGTGTTCCAAACATAAACATGGTTCCTGCAGAATATGTTTGGGAGAATATGCTACAGAGGCCATTTTTTTTCAGCGTGTAAATAGTGACGAAATAAACGCTTTTATTGGCGTTTTCTTTGTTTTTGTTCCTTTCATTTAAAATGCAACTCTGATCTGATCATCTGTTGAGCAAAATCAAGAAATTAATGAAATCTAAAAGATTTGTCAAAATTTTGTCTGCAAATCGTTCTTCTCAAGTTTACACTATTCCATCCCCTCTCACCAAATGGATAATTTGACACATCCAACGATTTCTCTAAGAGTCTAACACGGCCTTAGGATGGGTTTGATCTCAATCCTTGCTTTCAGCGTCTAAACTATTGGCATTCGAAATCCCACGCGTCGTGATTTCATCGCAAAAGTAGCTGATTATTGTTTGTAAAAACAGACGTTTAAGGGAAATAAATTTAGAATCTCGATACTTAGTTTGGAATGTTAAACTACACTCACAAACATTTTGTTTTTAAGTTTAAGTACCCCCTAAGAGAGAGTCTTATCTCCACTTTTCTGGAATTTAACAATTTATAGTGTTTTGATTGAGCTAAAGAGAGCAATCAGGTTGCACAGTCGTAGTTAGGGATGACAGATTTGAAGCCAACAAAAAAGTACATCGAGGAAAAAAGGCAGTACAATTAAGAAAAAAAAGTATATTTTTTTTTATTATTAAATAATCATAAAATTTAGTTCAGAAAAGTAACAATATAAGTCATTAAAAAACGAAAAAAATCCGTAGATAATAGTACACGCAAAGAAAAAAACGTTTATTGCTCCGTTGACGCAACAATACTTTGATTGATTTGTATTAATTTATTAATTGCAACCGTTCATGTAGTTCTCCCAAATAAACTCGTATATCGCAAATGTGTATCATGTTGTTGCAAACGAGTTTTCGTTTGCATCAAACGTGTACAAAATTAAAAAATGTTTGCGGTAACTGAAATTAACCATGATGCTCATTCTGTCGACTGTATAAAATAAATAAATAAATAAATGGTTTCCGGTTACATCCCATGAAGGGATGAGGGAGAGCTTCTCACACACCAGTGAGCTGTGCGCGTTATAGTTGTATACTCACTGATTGGGACCTACAGTTTTTCCCGGTTCCGAACGGTATTTTGATAAGCTTTTTCATGGCTATATACTCGATAGTGTCGCTGTCACTAAGCGAGGTGACCGCCGTCGAAAGAAACTTAAGGTGGTCAGAGCAGGGATCGAACCCACGTTCTCATGCACAAGATTCGCGCACTCTACCATTGCACCACCGTCGACTGTATACACAGTTTTTATCCACACATTTGGCATACACATACATTGATTAAGCTTGTATTTCTCACAACCTGTTTACTGCAAAGGTTTTTTAGTTCTCCCGAACCTTTTTTTTAATTTGAAGTAACTACAACTCGGTTGCTGTAACAGTTCGTGGAACCGTATTTCGTTTCTCGCAAACGTTTTTTTTCAGCTTATATTTCTCATAACTCGTTTACTGCAAACATTTTTCGGTTCTCGCAAACGAAATGACATGTGTGGCTTAACAGAAGTTCGGTTCTCCGCAAACGAACTTCAGTTATCTGAGATTTCGTTTGGGAGGGTCGAGTTTTTTCTTTGCGTGTAACAATTTAAATAAAATAAAAATAAAACAATTTACAAAACAGAAAATAAAAAGAAATAATTTTTTTAAAAAAAAAATCGCAACTACTCAGATGTTTCACATTCTATTTTTAAAAATTAAAATGAGTGTATTCTACTCTAAATTAACATTTTTTAATACTAAATATATAACCTTATTTTAATTATTTAATAATCAAAGAAAATTCAAGTATTAAGCGAAGGAACATTTTATTATTTATTGTTGGCATAAACAAAAAAAAAATACAAAGGCTGAAAGGAAGTACTTTTGTGTACTTTTACAGAAGTACAATTATTAAAAAAAGTACGCTTACTGCTGAAAACAGTACGTCTGGCAACCCTAGTCGTAGCATATGCTCATAGACGAATTTAGTATAGACACATTAATTCTCTCAATAAACTAAACGTCATAGGTATAGTTGCAAGTAAACATTGGATGGTGGGAAGCATGGCTTCAATAATACCACATAGAGGCAATAGTACACAACGTCCAACAAAGGAAAAACAACTGCATTTCGTGATTTTTTGGCAAAATAGTTCTGTTATAACGGGTTTTTCAATAAGAGCGCTCCAAAAGTTTTTTTAAATAAAACAAAACCGGTTTTAGATACCAATGAAATTCTTTATTCCTGTGAAAGTACGTTCGATGCCATTATGTATGGAACTCGATTTTTTTTGCATGGCCACGACGGGCACGCTTGCAGAAGTCCAGACGCTGAACCCAATTTTCGACGGTTTGCAAGCATAAATCGGCCGATACTGCTCCAAGTCCATATTATCCAATTGGGGCCAAAAATATACGGTTATCATTGAACGGTAGCGATTCGCATTCACAGTAATGTGCCGGTCTTGATCATCACGGAAGAAGTACAGCCCAATGACGCCGCCGGCCCATAAACTGTACCAAACCGTAATTTTTTCGGGATGCAATGATGACTCATGGATTACGTGTGGATTGCTGTCTGACCAATAACGCATATTTTGCTTATTGACGATCCATTCAGCCAGATATGAGCCTCATCGCTGATTGTTGAGCCCTCTTAAACTTGAGGCCACTGACTCCAAATTTCGGTAGTAAATTTTAATAATTTCGACTCGTTGTTGGCTCGTATATCTTTCCATGATGAAATGGGAAACCTTACTGAAGAGAAATGTCAAAAGAGCGGGAAAAAATATGGCGTCGTTTGCTGTCCCTATCGATTTACTTTTGTAGCGTCTCTGTTGAAAAACCCGTTAAATGTCAATGTCATAAATAAATGTTAACAAAAAGTGCAAAATACATTTGAATTTCACAGTTCTATAAGAAAACGAAATGAAAAAGTTTTGTAAATAGTTCTTGCACCTCCACCTGCTGTAAGTTAATTTTTGTCGAATTTCTCTCATTTCCACAAACCTACGACGAAGAGTGCGAAATGAAACGTCAGATGAGGGAATTAATGTGTCTATACTAAATTCGTCTATGCATATGCTGACGACCTGTCAATTACTGTACAGAGAAAATAACCTTCCACATCCCTGCATGACTTAATCAGGGGACTCTTTAAGTGGGCCACCTATAATAGGCTGTATGAAACTCCAGAGAAACTCGAGCTCGTACTCTGTCGTACTCTGTCTTGGTGTGATTCTCTACAGAAAGTGTAGTTTCAAACCGAACTTTACGGATGGGATTAGTAGACCCTATATTTGTTTAAAAGGCCCATCCATGGAAGGAGGATATATACCTGTTGTCTGCCCGATATTGATCTACTGCAGTGTAGTGTAGTGGCCGGTACTTGAAAAATCTACTTCCTAAATCTGAAAGATACCGGTGTATATCACATGCTCAATTCGCATTTGCCTGTTGAACATGTCGGCTACCGGCTCGGAAATTTGGGAGCTGTCTCACGGCTCCGTTTTGGATTAGAAGCGTTTCCGAGCTAGAGTGTTCGAAACCGAAATCGGCTACGCGATTGTTTGGCCATTAACCGTGTGCCGGTTTTTTCAAAGATAAAAGTTTGAAGTTTGAAATTTTTGAACAAACCGAAAACCGGTTATCTGACGTTGGTGTTATTTTTAAAATTCAATAAAAAATATGATTTTCCAATTTTAGTGAGAATTTCGGGTTGAGAAAAATGAATAAGTTTCAAACAATTTTTTTTTCAAATTTCAAAATGATATCTATAAGTATAATTTTAATCAGAATTAGAAAATATTTTGTAACAATTTTTTTTCAAATTTTATAATTTAAATTGGTTTTTACAACTATACTATACAACTATACTTACAACTAATAATTTAAATTAGTATTTAAATACATGTTCAAATACTAATTTACTGTGTTTAAATACATGTTTTAAATTAGTATTTAAATACATGTTAAAAATCTGTTTCATATTCGTATGTGATTTTGAAGTTTAAATGGGTTAAGTGTGAGTTTGAATAAACTTTTAAATGTTGTATTAAACACACATTCAAAATTGGAATATAACTTATATTTTAATTCAAAATTTAAACGTCATCACATAATTTGAATGCAGTTATGAAAATACGAAGAAGAATATGAAGCGGTCGGTAAACAAATTTTTTGTAAGAAACACATGTGCAATTTAATTTGAAAAAAAAGGAACAGCTGGTTTCGCCGATTTGTGCCAAAATAAGAAACCGAAAACCGGGTTCTTAACAAATTGATTTTTCGAACATACCGAAATCCGAGTTTTAAAAAATTCCAGTTTTTTGGACACTACTCTAGAGTTGGGTAGTTCATGAACTATATAATTCATTTAGGGTGACCAGACATCACGCTTACGAACTAATTCCACTTGTTCGATACGGCGCCTATGTTCGGGATACGTATCATGTCCGAGCACCTAAAATGAACGAGTTTGATAACTAGTGAACGTGTTCGCCACTAGCCTACTCTACTTCAAACCAGTTCAAACATGGAGAAATACTTAAGAGTTTCCATTACTCTCTTCGTTGCCTCTTCATGACAACGAGGTAGTAGGTCATTTCATAGAGTTTTTTTTGCTGCGGTATTTTACCAATTTTACACTTTCGGTGGACATAAAACGGACAGAAATCAAAGGGAATGCGTATTTTCTTTTAATACAAACAACATAAAACATAATTTAGCTGTCATTAGCATCAATAAACACTACCGGCCTTATTCATAAAAAATCATTAAATTAGCTCTAAAGCATTCATCAGTTGTTGAAAGCTTTAAGATTTGGCGAAGGTTTTATTACAACGGTATTCATAATGAGTATTTTAACTAGGGAACAGATACTTGACTGACAACCCTGTTTTATGTATTCTCTCAGTGCTTGTGATGTAAAAACAAGATGAACAATAACCGATAGACCGAATTAAATTTTTATATTTAATTGCGTCAATACATTTTTCCAAAATTTTAAACATTAATGGAAAGAACTATTCAATAAAAAGATCAATTAATATTTGCTATATTCATAAATTTTGAAGAAGTGTCAAAAAATCATATTGAATTGGATTTCAGTTTTGGGTAGCCGCATATAAAACCGGATAATAGGTTGTAGTTTCAATGTTTTGATTTTGTATACATCACTATGCAAACAAAAGTTCATTTTGGTTAAAAATTATAAAAATTGGAACGAAACTATTTGGTTGCTTAGCAGGATAATGTGACACTATAAACGCTGTAAATATACACAAAATAATTCCTATTTTTTATATCGCATAAATATTTAAGTACGGCACGCATGAAATGTAAAAAAATTATTTCTTTTATGTTTCTTTTATGTTAACAGAGGAATTTTTCGATTATGAATACAATTTTTTCGCTTTACCTTCTTAAACCTTTAACAAACTCATAACAACTTTTTATGAATAAGGCCGTACATATTTAAAATTAGTTCCTGTCTTCTTTGCTCTCTCATTCTCCATCATCGGCCTAGTACCTTTTCGATCAGCTGTGCCATAGAAACCCCCTGTTTCAAACTAAAATGATTAAAAATGTACACGCCCATAAAAAAAAGAACGCCGAAATCTATGGATTCCCTCTCGTGAGCCGACTGCCTGTTTTAGGTTCGGGAGCGACTCACTCACTAGCTAATACGATCTCTGACGAGTGCCCTTGGCACACCCCTTAGGTACGGGTTGGGTGTTACCTTCACCTGCTACCACTAGATTTGGCGGGCAGGCAAATGGATGCAACATCAACAATCTGCCAAATACATTCCTCGACGATGGATCACCAGCCCATGTGAAGGTGGATTACATGACACATATTTCTACATTTTAGATAATCTTCACCACTCATATTCCGGACTAGGTACGTAGTATAGGATATTTAGGCTTCTACAATGACGGAACTAAACTACGCCTATTCCAATTGAAACTTAAAACATTTCAATTTCATTTTGAAAACTATCAATTGAAATTTGAAAATTCTATTTGAAATTTAAAATATATCACTCGGAATTTAAACATTAAAGTTGAAATTTGAAATACATCACTTGAAATTTAAAAGACATCACTTGAAATTTAGAAGACATCACTTGAAATTTAAAAGACATCAATTTAAATTTAAATTTTATCAGTTGAAATTTAAAAATGATTAACCGATTAGATTACCCACAAAGAAGGGTAATGGGTTCCATTGGTTAAAGCCTCCTTTGAAGGTAACATTTTTATTATTTTGGCGATTAGACGCACCGTTCCCGAGATATATAGCCATTTTTGTATTTCAGTGCTTTTCTTATTTTAGTGATTTTTTTGAAACAAAAACTCTTCCATATGAATTGGACCACTTTATGAAAATCTCTTAGAATCCCATACAAATTGATTATTTTCTCAATTAGACGCTCCGTTTCCGAGATATAGAAATTTTGTCTAAATTTTTCCAATCTTTGATTAAAAATGAGGATGGGATAGCCTGGGTAACCCATTACCCATCGTCGTGGGTAACTACTCATTATTTAAACCCTTTACTCTGAGGGTAACGGATAATTGTGATGGGTAATTCCCCATCGTCGTGGGTAGCTACTAGCTACCCATTATTTTCCCCATTACCCCGTGGGTAATCGGTAAACGATCGCTACCCGTTCCCCACGGCAATAATAATGGGTTATCGTCGGTGGTGTAATGGGTAGTGTGCGCGCCTCTTGTACATAAGATCCTGGGTTCGATCCCTGCTCTGAGCACCTCAAATTTCTTTCGATGGCGGTCACCTCGCTTAGTGACGGCGACACTATCGAGTATTTAGCCATGAAAAAGCTTCTCAAAATACCGATCGGAATCGGTGTAAAAACTGTCGGTCCCAATCAGTGAGTGAACAATTAGAAAACGCACAGCTGACTGGTTGTGAGAAGCTCTCTCCAATCCCTTCATGGGATGTAATGGGAAACAGTTGTTTTTTTTTACCCAGGGACTTGGTCGTCCTATCTTCCTGCTTCCATCGGCTACGTTATCGAAACCTTTCGCGCTGGTTCATCTTCATCCATTCTGATAATTTGATTCGCCTAGAGATGTCCGTGTCGGAATATAAATCATATAGCTCTTGGTTCCAGCGACGTCGGTACTCGCCTAACAGGACCATATATTTTACGGAGAGTTTTCCTCTCGAACACTCCCAGGTGTTTTTCATTCGCTTGCGATATGACCCAAGTTTCGGAGCTAGGTCTGGTAAAATGAGAGTCTGGTATAGCCGAACCTTTGTCCGTCGAGAGAGGGCATTGTTTTTAAACTGCTTGCTGAGCCCAAAATATCATAAATTTGCAAGTACAATTCTCCTATTTAGCCCCAGTCTGACGTTGTAGTCCTTGTCATCGGTGGATCCAAGGTAGACAAATTCATCAAAATGAAATCGGTTGTCAACGTTCAAGTGCGCACCAAGTCGAGAGATTTGTGTAGTCGTTGACACCATCAATTTTGTCTTGACCTCATTAACAGAAAGATCCACCTTCGCTGATTCTTTTTCGATTCTTGGTACTACTGCAGTAACCTCTCGCAAATTTCGCCCAATGATGTCTATGTCGTCAGCATACGCCAGCAACATATGACTTTTCGTGTTAATGGTCTTGTTCGTATTTACTGCAGTTTTTCTCATTATTATCTGCATTAAGATGTTGAAGAGATTGCACGAAAGTGTGTCGCTTTGTCTCACTCCTCGCTTGGTACAGAATGGTTCGGTGAGGTCTTTCTCCACCTTCACTGCTGATTTGGTGTTGGTCAGCGTTATTCTACTTGAGATATACTACGGAAGAATTTTGTATGGTCCTTCGAGGCGGTTGGTGAGTGTCGGCGCTACTTCTGTTATTTATGTTATATTTTGCAGACTTGACATTTATGTCTTCAGTGAGTCTACAAACTAGATGTAGTGAAAACTTCCCTCCATCCCTTTATGGGATGTAATGGGAAACTAAGTGCGAGTAAGTAAATACAGGGTGATTCAGGAAGTTCCGCACAAATTTCTCCAGCGTATTCCTTGGTTCATTTCATGAAGAAAAGTCCACTAGGACCATGTCCGAAAATGTAAGGATGCGAAATGGCAGCGGGTTCAAAATTTTCGGATTGGCGGTCGGAGGGTAGTAGGGTAAAGTTGCTAACTTCTGAGCCAGTGTTCGGATTGAAAATTTCAATAAAATAAAATCTTAAACGTGTTAATTTACAAAAACAAATAAATGTGTGCTGTTATTTCGCTTCCAAAAACAAAAACAAACATTTTTGCATTTCAAAAAAAAAGGGTCATAACTTTGGAACGGTAAGACCTCTGGGCTTCGGTTAGGTGGAAAGGTAAGAGGTATGGCTATCTTTGAACAGAAAAAAAACATAAGTTACCTGCCATCTGGCTGCGCAAATTGAGGCTATGTGAAAGCTTTGTATCTCGGCGATTTGACTTTTTTCTACTTTTTTTTTTGATTCTGAAAGGCATCTTAAAGACCTTTTCAACAAGCCCAAAAACCACCACTTGCTCGGAAGTTAGCAACTTTACCCCACTACCCTCCGACCACCAATCCGAAAATTTTGAACCCGCTGCCATTTCGCACCCTTGCATTTTCGGACATGGTCCTAGTGGACTTTTCTTCATGAAATGAGCCAAGGAATACGCTGGAGAAATTTGTCCGGAACTTCCTGAATCACCCTGTATAATTTACTTGATAATTGTTCCACCCCCCCCCCCACATTTGCCTTGTATATTTAATTTATAATTAATAACTTTGAAATGATTTTCGGATTGCTTACATTTTAACCCTACCGAATTGTATGTAAAAACAATTCTTTTGAAGAAATTTCGTGGGTCGGTTGATAAAGAAAGGTGAAAGGGGTAGGAAATAAAAACTTAAATGGGGTTTTGAAATTTTTTCCTCCTTTTCCAGTTCTTAGGGTCTACGTCGATTTACAGGGGGTGGTTGCTTCCGCATTTTCTACCATTACATTAGTGTGCATGACGTTTTTCTTCTTCTTTAGAATTGAAAAAGTAACAACACAACATTTAAATTACATACAAACAACACCTTTCTGTTACAAGTGTAGTCGGGAGGCGAGGCGGACATACACTTTGATACAAATATACATGCGATAACTGCCGCCCGTCCAAAAGATGCTCGCTCTAACACTTGTTCTGGGAGAATATTCGTCTGTATCTCGAAGTACTTCTATGTATCGTATGTTTGTTTGCGTTACTTTTACTGTTCTTTTCCGCTTTACTATTTATGCGTTTTGGATGGCAATTTTTGGTCTTGGATGTTGCTGCTTGCCATTGTTGTTGTTGTTACTGTACTCGGCAAAAGTTGTAGAAATTGTACTCTTGCGATTATATCACGTTCTCTGTACGGATCTGTGCACCATTGTACATCCCACAGATGTCATGTGTGTGTGTGTGTACTTAAAATGTTTAAACATTCACCTACCCACACGCCCACTTTTTTGCACATATACACCACGCCACACCACCTTTCCCATGGTACAATATAAAGTACATCCCCCCAACCAACCACCCTCGTACGTTGTTGAGGTGGGAATGTGGAAATCTTATTTCACAACTTTTGCGCCCATTGACCAAAAACCAAAAACATTTTAGCCATCTACCCATAACCATTGTAATGTACATTTCAACGTTCATATGTACATATTCATTTACATTACCAGAGTACATAAAATTGTACATTTATCCATGAACATAATAACGTTTAAAATAGGGTTCAATCAAAATCTGGGATCTAATCAACGTTGGCGTTATAAATTAAATTTTGTTGAAAATCAATTGCACGCAACTCGTTCCCTACACCATTTCCAATTAAAATTAAAAAGAACTCAAGTGCAATTTAAAAATTCCATGTAACAATTCCGCTGATGAGAAACGTCACAAACTTCGAAACAATCATTCGCCAATGTGAGATCAAGTCCCACTTTCGACTGTTTTAAATGTTTTCACTAATTGGAGGAAAAACCCGGATCTGCTAGATCGATCATAAGATATCACAAATCTTCTAATAATAATAATTTACATGGAATTATACATAATTTGTTTGCGGAAAGTGGTTTATGTAAACAGCAAATAAAAGAGAAACGTTTACGCTAAACGGTTGGTTTGTTTGCCGCCAACGAGTAACGGCCACCTCAAACTCAAAAAACATTTTGGAGAAACTAATACCGTTTCGGACATGTCATAGCACCAAAGCGGCGACACAGGCGAGTGATCCAGGTTCAAATCCCCGTAGACTCATTTTTTGATTTTTAATTATTTTTATAGTTTGTATATTATTTATTATTTTTATTTTATTTCTTAATATTTGTATTATTTTATTTATGTTTTTTATTTATTTACCGATAATCGTGAACCCACCTGAAATTCGTAGTCTTAGGACACATTCTTACTTTATTATTAGTTTTAACTTATATTCTGTAAGGATTATTAAATGTCCAGAGACTGAATTATTTAAATACTTAAAATAAATAAGGTTCCAAAAAACAAAAAAAAAAATGATTGCTCAAAAACTATAATAACGTTTACACACAAAAATCCGATCCAAATAATTTTTAATTGTTTCAATTACACAGTGCAACACGAAAAAATATAACCATATACAAACACCACTACGTGATAAAAGGCAAAAAAAAAAAACCAGACCCGTGTCTCCCACTTTTGGCCAAAGTCATGCACTTTTTTTATGGGCCCCAAAGATTTGGGCCTTGGTGTCATTTTTGCAAAAAAGTGATAATTTTGTCAAGCTCATATCTTGCAAATCGTTCTGAATTTTGATTTACTCTCTGAGTGAAAGTTGTAGCTCTTGTCATAAAGAACAAAACTTGTCAACATATAAAATCAAAAAAACTTCATCTTCAAGGTCAAAATCGCAATTCGATTTTTTTTATCTTTTTCCCCTGTTCAGGGCCATTGGTAGCAAACCGTTCAAAATTCAGGGAAACAATCAACTACAAAAATGTACCTAAGATCTCAATAAACATCTCTTCCTAGGAATGATTCTTTACATCGTTTAGGTAGCCGCAATAGTGAAAAATATCCCGAACATTTTTTAATTTCATTTGTTTTTTCTTTACTTCAACATTGAGATACTATGCTATGTACGAGGTTGAATTTTATATTTCGGGATTAGAGAACAAAAACAAATATTAATCATCGAAAATCACTTTATTGTTTTCCAAAATATTCCCCATGAAGATTTATACACTTTTGCATGCGTTTGAACCAATTGTCGAAACATTTTTGCCACTCTGATTGAGGTACATATCTCCAAAACATGCATTCTGAATGCAGCAACCGCTTCTTCAGGTGTAGAAAAACGTTGATCTCTCAGTTTGATTTTTACGTACGGGAATAAAAAGAAGTCAATCGGTGCCAAGTCAGGACTATACGGCGGGTGACCCATCAAATCGATGTTTTGGGTGCTCAAAAATGCAGTTGTTTCAGCCGGTGTGTGAGAGCTCGCATTGTCGTGGTGAAGAGTGACCCGTCTTCGACGGTTGGTTTTCCTGATTTCTTAGAAGACAACTGGCAAACAAATGGTTGTGTATCACTCAGAATTCAATGTTCTGTGTTGTTGTAGTGGTACGGTTGCGACATGTCCGGTTTTTCCGAAAAAACAGGCGACCATTTGTTTGGAAGTGCTTCGGGCGCGAACAACTGTTGTTGGATTTGGCTCATCTTGAAACACCCATACAGTTGACTGCTGTTTACTTTCGGGCTCATACGCGTAAATCCAGGATTCATCACCTGTCACGATGTCATAGACGTGTTTCGAAGCACCGCGATCGTATTTTTGGAGCATTTCTTGCGACCAATCGACACGAGCCTTTATTTGAGCGATTGACAAATTGTGTTGGATCCAACGCGAACAAATTTTTTTGCCAGTCAAATGTTTATGCAATATTGAATGTATGCTGGTCCCACTAATGCCTACGGTTGTCTCAATCTCACGATAGGTCACATGTTCGCGCACAGCATCAATGGTTTTCGGAACAACAGCTGATTTTGGACGACCTTCACGAAATTCGTCTTGGAGTGAACTACGACCACGATTGAATTCACCATACCATCGATAAACACTGGTCCTTGATGGAGCTTCATCGCCAAAAATTGAATTAAGTTCATCCATGCACTGTTGCTGAGTTATTCCACGTCGAAAGTTGTAACAAATAATCGCACGAAAATGTTCACGATATAATTCCATTTCTGGGCCAAGATGAATCTTTTAAGTTACTGTAAACAACACAAATAGCGCTTGTATGTCAAAACGTTCTGAGTACGCATAACCTCAAAAATGTCCAACTTTACGATAGAGCTGTCAATGTCCAGATTGTAACACTAGGGTTGCCAAATCCCGAATCATAAAATTCAACCCGTATTACTAAAATAATAACAAAAAAAATTAGGATGTCTACATAATGTTGATGGCCTGGACTTGCAAATCGCACTATCTTAAGTTGTGAATCCAAATCCTCGTCCGAATCTGACTCTGATTCAGAACTTATGGTGGCCACAGGCACGTTGCTTCCGACTGCCCTCCATCATCAGCTTTTTCTTCTTCAAATACTTCATTAACATCATACAGGGTGTTCTTGTGACTCCACCAACAAACCTGAAATGAATAAGAAAAGAAGTCAAAAAAGGAATGCATAACAATGCATCAATAAATTTGATATTACCTCTGCAAGCAATGCGTCGAGTTTTTTGCCTTTGTACCGTTCTCCAGTAGGGAGTTGTTTGATAAAATCGTCAAAATGAAAATGAAGAAAATGCAGCTTTAATGTCGTCGATGTGCTGTAGAACTGTCTCTATAACTTTCACCGCTGAGCTCTCGAATTTTTTAAAGTTTTCTCCGATTTTGACCTTGAAGATGAAGTTTTTTTGATTTTATATGTTGACAAGTTTTGTTCTCTATGACAAGAGCTACAACTTTCCCTCAGAGAGTAAATCCAAATTCCGAATGATTTGCAAGATATGAGCCTGACCAAATTATCATTATTGCCAAAATGATACCGAGGCCCCAAATCTTTGGGGGCACATACAAAAAAGTCCATGACCTTGGGCAAATCTGGGAGACACGGGTCTTTTTTTTTACCTTTTATCACGTAGTGGCGTCCGTATATGGTTATATTTCCATGACTTAACAAATTACACACAGTGTTACTCAAGTTCTTGAGTGACCAAATCTACGTAAAAATCAGGAAATACTTAAATACCATTGGCACCAATTACTATTTCACTTGGGTCAATTATTTATGTACTTGAAATTACAATATTCTTGATTGAAGTGACTTTAAAGCAAATTTAGTAAGAACGTATTTTAGAAATTTCGTACTAATATGTGTTGAAACAATTCTCATTAAGTTTAGTTTATGTTTATCCCTATAAGGTGATATACCCAAATACTTCTCGAAATGGGAGTTGATGAAATGTCTTTGTGGGCATCGAAATAGCAAAATAAATTTTGAATTGTAATTTAATTGACTTTGTTATTGTGTTGATTTGAAAATTGAAAATATATATAAAATGTTGATTAATTTCGTACTCAAGTTGATTACCAATATAATTGAAATAAAGTATCAAATTTTGAGTAACTTCGTACTCCAGTTGAACTTTGTACTCGACACACGAAGAAAAATCTGTATTTTTTGTTTGGATGTAAATGTAACATGTTTGTAGCTTATCGCAAATATAAAATACTTGTGTCCAAACACATTGTGTTTGCATATCAAAATACATGTTGGAGACACAATGATTAATAGGTATGAAATATATTTTTGTGACCAAAATATGGAAAACAAATACGTGGCAGACAAAAAAGAAACAAAAAAGCAGCAGATCTTCAATTCCCGGAGACAGTGCTTGCAAACATATTCATGGTTCCTGCAATTCGTTACTAGGGCCGACTATTTTCAGCGTGAACAAGTACACAGTTAATCGTCATAGGAATGCAAATGTTCGTCGACCCAACAACTTTTGACAAAGTGGCTAACTTACGATTTCATTCCCGCTACGAATGTGCGATCATCAACGCTGTGGTTATTGCGGAAATGAATATATTTCATTGCTGCAACAAATTCGTTTCATTGCAGCAATGTATATGTTTCATTGTTGTAATGATTCTGTTTATTTGGTGCAGTGATTCTGTTTCATTCGTGCAATGATTTGGTTTAATCGCTTCAATATTTGTTTCAATGTTGCAATGATTTTGTTTCAATACTGTAATGAATTTGTGTCATTGATCCAATGAATTTATTTTATTGTTGTAACGAACTTGATTCGTTGTTGCAATGAATATGTTTCATTTCTGCATTGATTTTGTTCAATTGCTGCAATGGTTTTGTTTCACTGCTGCAATGAATTGTTTTCGTTGCTGTAATGAATTTGTTTTATTGTGCAACGAATTTGTTTCATTGTTTAACGAATTTGATTCGTTGTTGCAATGAATATGTTTCATTGTTGCAATGATTTTGCTTCATTGGTGCAATGATTTTGTTTCATGCTGTAATGATTTTATTTCATTGCTGCAACGAATTTGTTTGAAACAAATTCATTGTTGCAATGAATTTAATTCGGTGTTAGAATGAGTTTGTTTCATTGGTACCATGATTTTGTTTAAGTGCTGCAATGGGGGTTTTTCATTGCTGTAATTGATTCGTTGTTGTTGTTGTTGTTGCAATGAATATGTTTAATTGCTACAATGATTTTGTTTCATTGGTCAACACTTTTGTTTAAGTGCTGCAATGGTTTTGTTTCATTGCTGCAATGATTTTGTTTCATTGCTGTAATGATTTTGTTTCATTGGTGCAATGATATTGTTTCATTTCTTCAAAGGGTTTGTTTAATTGCTGCAATGGGTTTGTTTCATTGCTGTAATGATTTTGTTTCATTGCTGTAATGATTTTATTTCATTGCTGCCATGATTTTGTTTCGTTTCTGCAACGATTTTATGTGCGACGATTTTGTTTCAGTGTGTTTGTAGTGTGTTTGAAATTATTTATTTATTGATATTTAAATATTACATTGGTGGAATATATTTTTAATAATAATTCTTCAATGATTTAGTAAACTTGTTTGTTTTGTTAAATATTTATTTAATTTCTTGAATTTGTAATATGCAACACTTGTTGAGTCTTTAGTTGTGGAAGAAGATTGTGGTGTTTTAGGGGTTGTGCGTTAATGTGGTCATAGTATTTGGTCCTTCGAGTCGACTACAAAATACTTTTTCTAATTAGTGCGTATAGTTTTTCCTTAAGCCCTTTTTTCTATGTTATATGCAATGCCTGTCATGTGATGTTGCAGTCACACATCACATTCATACTTTATGCACTTTACTGATCCCTACGCCCATCCTCTTGCTCATCCTCCTCATCCCATTTCAATTCATCCTCATTTATTATAGTTATTCTTTAGTTTTTTTTTTGGTGCTGTCATTTTTGTTTGCGTCTCCCGTTCTTCTATCAACTTTTGCCGAGAGTTCAACATATGAATGGCTGAGTGAGGAGATGATACGAGGAGGTATCATCCATGTGAATATACACTTGTAATGGTATTGGGGATATCCTTTTATAAGGATGTTGGATTGTACGGGTGCATGCATATTCGTGTGTGAATACATTTAAATGTTGTAATATATAGTAATTCTCTAGTACTTTTTACTTGCGCTCTTTACTTTGATTTCGATTTTTCGCTGATATTACTGCGGCTGTGGCACAATTTTGTATAAAGGATTCACATTTCAGATTTTTCTGTAATCAAACGTTTATTCAATTTTTTATTTTACTTAAAAAAAAATGGCTTTATAGAAATCGTTTTGGGACAATTTATTAAGGAATAAATCTGAGTAATAATAGATCCATACGAGAGCAATTTAGTTTGGAAATGGTTTAAATACCGCTGCTTATTCTGGACATCTCTTATCTCTTATCATTAAGTTTCAGTTCGTAGATTTACATATATTGACAAATTTCAGGTTTATATATTTTTAATTTAATGTTCTCTTTTTTTGTCTCTTTTCAGGTGAGCACTTTATCAATTTCGGCCTATAAATACCAGGTATTTAAAAGTAATAACGTAAATCTGTTTTTGCGAATGTCTAGAATAAATGATCACTAGTCGAAGCAAACAGCTTCATCCTGTTTTGAACTCTATGCTCACAATTTGGAATATAAACAAAATCAAGGCTATAAAAAGCTGAAGAAATAAATGTGGACAATATGTTGTACTGATTTTTTGCTGTAACCGATTTCAACAAGTGGAAGGACATATATTTTTGTTATCCTATCGCGAATTTCGGGAACTTAATTTTTTTTCTGATTTTGACGAAGTATTGTGGCCGTCGGTGGTGCAATGGTTAGTGTGCGCGGCTCTTGTACATGAGATCCTGGGTTCGAACCCGGCTCTGACCACCTAAAAATTTTCTTTCGACGACGGTCACCTCGCATAGTGACGGCGACACTATCGAGTATCTAGCCATGAAAAAGCTTCTCAAATTACCGTTCGGAATCGGTGTAAAACTGTAGGTCCCAATCGGTGAGTGAAAACTAGAAAGCGCACAGCTCAGTGATTGTGAGAAGTTCTCCCCAGTCCCTTCATGGGATGTAATGGGAAACCATTTATTTATTATTTATATTGGAAAGAATAAAAAATTATTTTTAGCGTTTTTTTTTAATAATTTCCGATCCGCTTTGGATTTTTTTAACTTTAAATGGATATCCTGACAATTTGGTAATAAATTAATATATTATCGATTTTTGTTATTAAGTGTTTTTTCACACATATTGATTGAAAATCCAATTTTACTCCTTGGAAACATCAGCGACAAATGTTCAGCAAATGAAAAACCCGCATCGAAGCATCGAAGAAAGTTAAAATTAAATCGGAAACAATGAATTTATCAAAGATTTGTCCTCAGAGGAAAGACGATTTCATTGCACTGTCCTCGGAGTAGTAAACATTTTAAGTTTTCGTATTACAATGACAAATTGAAATCTTCATGAAATTTTTGAAGGCCCTGGTCATACCGCACTATATTCAATTCCATTAGTCAAAATGAATACATGCGTAGAGAAATGGAATAGTGCAAACCACTTGAGAACGATTTGAAGAGAAAATCGCAGATGAATCTGTTTGACTGTACTTAAATAATGTTTGATTTCTTCCAAAATTTTAATCGGGATATACAGGGTGGTTCAGTCACGACTGAACAAATTTCACCAGCGTATTCCTTGGCTCATTTCATGAAAATATGTCCATCTACGACCATCCCCGAAATTGCAAAAGGGCGAAATGGCAGTGGTTTTTTTCGGATTGGTGGTCGAAGGATACTAGCGTAAAATTGCTAAGTTCAGAACCAGTGGTCGGGCTTGTTGGAAAGGCCTTTAAGAGACCTTTCAGAATCATTAAAAGAAATTGAAAAACGTGAAATCGCCGAGATACAGAGCTTTCAAAAGACATAAGAACGTGCACCTAACCTCTATTTTCTCATCGAGATGTCAGATAACTTATGTTCCCACCTCTTACCTTTCCAAAATTACCTAAACGAAACCCAGAGGTCTTACCGTTCCAAAGTTATGACTATTTGACTGAAATTCAAATTTTGTTTTGTTTGTTTTTGTAAATTAATACGTTTAAGATTTTATTTTATTGAAATTTTTGGCTGAAGAATTAAACACAAAGGAAAAAAAAACCATTTGATGTTAAAGGAAGTTTCCAATGTGGTGCATTTGGAACGGTAAGACCTCTGGGCTTTGTTTAGGTAATTTTGGAAAGGTAAGAGGTAGGGCTATCTTTAAAGAGTTGTTATCTGCCATCTGGATGAGAAAATTGAAGTTATGTGCACGTTCTTATGTCTTTTTTTTCCCATTTTTGTTTTGAAAGCTCCATATCTCGGCGATTTTACTTTGTTTTATCCGACCACTGGTTCAGAACTTAGCAATTTCACCCTAGTACCCTCAGACCACCAATCCGAAAATTTCAAACCGCTACCATTTCGCCCTCTTGCATTTGCGGGGATGGTCGTAGATGGACATATCTTCATGAAATGCGCCAAGGAATACATACGCTGGTGAAATTTGTCCCGTCGTGATTAAACCACCCTGTATAGTATTCTACATCATCACCGGAATTCTGTAACTATTTACCGATGAAAATCGGTAGTAAAATTGCCAAAATTCATAAAATTTCAATACAAAATTCCCGAATTTGAATGTCAACTTGCTTCTCGTGGTGTTTTCCAGAATTTGGCGTATCTGCACTGAATTGAATTGAATTAAATTGCATTAAGTTGAAATAAATTGAATTGACTTGACTTGACTTGACTTGACTTGACTTGAATTGAATTGGATTGAATTGAATTGAATTGAATTGAATTGAATTGAATTGGATTGAATTGAGTCGAATTGACTTGAATTGAATTAAGTCGCATTGAATTGGATTGAATTGAGTTTAATTGAATTCAATTCAATTGAATTGAATCGAATTGCGTTGAATTGAATTGAACTGTCTTGAATTGAATTTAATTGAAGCGAATTAAATCGAATTGCATTGAATTGAATTGAACTGAACTGAATTGAATTGATTTGAATTGAACTGAATTGAATTGTATAGAATTTAATTGAATTGGTTTGAATTGAATTGTAGTGAATTGAATTGAACTGCACTGAATTTCATTGAATTGCATTAAATTGAATTGACTTGAATTGAATTGAAGTGCATTGAATTGAATTGAATTGAATTGATTCGAATTGACTTGAATTGAATTAAGTCGCATTGAATTGGATTGAATTGAATTGAGTTGAATTGAATCGAATTGCGATGAATTGAATAGAACTGTCTTGAATTTAATTAAATTGAAGTGAATTAATTCGAATTGCAGTGAATTGAATTGATTTGAATTGAATTGAACTGAATTGAATTGAACTGAATTCAATTGCATTGAGTTGCACTGAATTAAATTGAATTGCATTGAATTGCATTAAATTTAATTAAATTGAATTGACTTGACTTGAATTGAATTAAGTTGAATTGAATTCAATTCAATTGAATTGATTCGAATTGCATTGAATTGAATTGAATTGAGTCGAATTGAATTGAATTAAATTAAGTCGCATTAAATTGGATTGAATTGAATTTTATTGAGTTGAGTTGAATTGAATTCAATTGAATTTACTTAAATTGAACTGCACTGAATTGAATTGCATAAATTGCATTAAATTTAATAAAATTGAATTGACTTGACTTGAATTGAATTCAGTTCTATTGAATTGAATCGAATTGAATTGAGTCGAATTGACTTGAATTGAATTAAGTCGCATTGAATTGAATTGAATTGAATTGAATTGAATTGAATTCAATTGAACTGTCTTGAATTGAATTTAATTGAAGTGAATTAAATCGAATTGCATTGAATTGAATTGAATTGAACTGAACTGATTTTAATTGAGTTGAATTGAACTCAACTGAATTGAGTTGTGTTAAATTGAAATGAATTGATTTGATTTGAATTGTGTTGAATTGAATTGAATTGAATTGAATTGAATGGAATTGAACAGAAATGAATTGGGTGGAGTTGAATTGAATTGAATTGAATTAAATTAAATTGAATTGAATTAATTTAAATTAAATTTTAAATTTAATTTTAAATTACAATGTATATCATATTCCAATTTGCAATGTGTTTTATATAAAATTTACAGATTTAATTCATATTAACATTAACCTTATATAAATTTCAGAAATTGTGTAAAACCGATTGACCGGTTAACCAAAGTCCAATAACCTGGTTTCGGTTTATTTTTAGGTTTTTTAATAACGGGCACACGGTTAATTGCAAAGAATCCATGTCACTGGTTTTTGGTTCCGGATTTGAACCCTTTAGTAATTCCCCATCGCTGTGGGTAACTACCCATTATTTGTGCGATGGGTATACGATCGTTACCCATGCCCCACGGCGATGTGTACGGGCTACACATTGGTAGGTAAATACGAACTCTGCTCAAATGAATTGACATTCAATTGAGACATTTAAGCCATTTAAAGGAAGGGCGATTGAATTGAAGACGATGCGCAATGTGGGCATTGTATTCATTTGTAGCACTCAATACACTAGTGTATTAAGTGGGCGAGACAAAATCCCCAATTATCAGTAGGTGACTGGAGTTTGACGAAATGTGGGTTAATACCAAATCTCTTGGTAGTATTTCACGGCATTTGTTGCGTCAATCAGCTGTTCCGTCGCCTAGCATTTGTATGGGAGGCAACTTTCGCGGAATACGTCGCGTTGCAGTGAAATTTGTACGAAATTTGAAGTAGTGAAGGGTCGTGCCCAGCGTCCTATTTCAATACCAAACTAAGTTTTCGCAATTAATCATCACGGTAAATATGTTATCGTGTTGACTAAGCAGCCAAACCAAAAAGTCTTAAAACAAATTTGATCCAAAGATATCTGGGGTTTAATATGGTTACACTTTTTTCCAAATCAAATGATACGATATTAATATACCCTCATCCCTATGGGTGAGTAAATAAATAATACTGCTACTCTGCAAAAGGCGCACTGAGTACACTTTTCGTTCTTTCGTTCTTGACGGAACAAACCGAATGACTTGCACTCTCTCTCTCTCTCTCTCTAACATTCATTAATTTATCTTTGAATGTGCAACAAATTCATACAGTTTTCATTTAAAGAAAAAAGGTGTACTCATTAGTCATTGTGTGTTGTAGCCCAAAACTCGTGGGTCATTCATGAATACACTGAGTGCTAATATTCTTTAATATATTTATGCAGTTCGAACGGTAAAAGTTTTAGAAGGATTTCCAGAATTGTTAACTATTGAAAGGTTGAGCGAAGGTGCTATAAGCCTGTCTGAAGGAAATAATAGTAAGGACGCAAAATCTAGAACTTATCTGGACTCGTGCGCACTCTATAGTATTTATATAGTTGGATTTTAACAGCAACTTAAGTTTTTAAATCGCAGCTATTAACATGAACTTTCCAACATGTTTCCCATTCCCAAAAGTTATTAAAAGGCAAGGACATGTTAGTTTTCTTACCCACTGAACATTAGCCATACCTTAAACTTGGTGGTCCTTCACGGTATCTTCCATCAATTCTAATCCAATTCAATCCCCCAACCTTACAGCCACAATATTTGCCATATTTCGTAGCGTTGGAGTCCTCCAACACATACATATGTATATGGTATGTATGTATGTATGCATGGATTGATGAGGGCCTCTGCCTTTACATGTGAAATGACTCGTTCGTTGTTTGTTGGTTCGTTCCTTTTTTCGGTCTATTGTTTGTTGCTGCTAACTTTGTCATTGATGTGTTATGTATTATGCTAGTAGAATATTTTGTAAGTGTGTTATGAACATACATTTAAACGAATACATACACATATGCATACACATACATATACGTACTTTTCTACATATGAATGTATGTACATGTACATATGTCTGTTTGTATGTTTTGGTAAGTTATATTGTGTTGTCTTGCCATCGTCCATATCATTTTACATAGCACAACAACAAAACACCTTACAACCGCCGCAGCAGCAGCAATTGCAACAACAACAACTAGCAACCACCATCCTGGGACCTCACATATACCCAGAGCACACACGCACACACACACATGCAGATACTCGCACACAACAACCCGAGTTAGTCAACAATATAACGACTAACAATACAACTCTGTTTGTCCTTTAATGTCCCTAGTTTTTTCATTTCACATTTGTAAATTCAAATGTAACACGGTTGGGGCAAAATCTAAACGCAGTGTAAGAAATCTTACAAAAATAATCTAAAATGTTTAATACAGGGTGGTTCAGTCACGACTGGACAAATTTCACCAGGTATTCCTTGGGTCATTTCATGAAAATATGTCCATCTCCGAGCATACCCGAAAATGCAAGGGGGCGAAATGGCAGCGGTTGGAAAATTTTCGGATTGGCGGTCGGAGGGTACTAGGGAAAAATTGCTATGTTCTGAACCAGTTGTCGGATTTTTTGTTTTTGGGCTTGTTGGAAAGGCATTAAAGAGACCTTTCAGAATCAAAAAATTCAAAATTAAAAAAAAGTGAAATGGCCGAGATACAGAGCTTTCAAAAAATATGGGAAAAAAGACATTCTTATGACTGAACCACCCTGTATACAAGTCATAATGTGAATTGCCCACCATTTTGTTAGAAATGAACAAACAAGGACTTCGGACGAAAAGTTTATATGAAAATGTAAAATTTATTACATTAAGTTGAAACCAGTACGTAAATTTCAGTCGGGTGAACCGACTTAATCATACCCTCACCCTAAGTCATCCATTGCTTGGGAATTTTGTTAAAAAACTCCTATATTCAAAAGAGACCATATTCAATAGCAGATTGACATTGCGCTAAATGTTATTGAATACCCAAATTAGTTAGGATCCTAAGTGGTTTTGGGGAATTGCCCTCCCAATATTTATATGGGAGGTAAAAAATGGGCATGGCAAGTTGTTGCCAAAAATTTGAATTTTGTGTGGAAATACACACAACTTTTGTATGGGAGGTACGAAACTGGGCGTGGCACATTAGTCAGTTATTAAATACACGGTAGCTTTTAGCAAAATGTTGCCTAGTGCCGAATTTTATTAAGATCGGTAGTAGTTTACGAGAGTTATCGTGTCGAGCAACCGGTCATCCGCCCAACTTTTGTATGGGAGGTACGAAACTGGACGTGGCACAGTAGTCAGTTATTAATTACACAGTAGCTTTTAGTAAAATATTGCCTAGTACCGAATTTTATTAAGATCGGTTGTAGTTTACGAGAATTATCGTATCGATCAACCGGTCATCCGCCCAACTTTTGTATGGGAGGTACCACAATGGGTGTGGCAAAACCGCTGATTTTCTATAGGAGAGTTTTATTTGGCTAGATATTGACTAGTACAAACTTTCATAAAGATTAGTTCGGTTTTGCGGGACTTCTTGTGCCGACCACCCAGACGGCCAAACAACTTGTATGGGAGGTACCACAATGGGCGTGCCAAAATCACCCTTGTTTTAATCCGTGATTGGCGTTTGATGGCGTGATACCTTATACCTAATTTCATTAATGCCGGAAGAGTTTTACACGTTTTATCGGATTGACAACCGGGACGAACACCCAGTTTTGTATGGGAGGTACAAGAACGGGCGTGACAATCCCGCCCATTTCTTCCAGTTAAATAGACATTTACAGATTATTAACCAATGTGTGAGTTGAAGCTAATCACATCTACTAGAAGAGAGGTTTAGAAGAAATTTGACTTTTTCTTAAATGTGTCGATTTGTATGGGAGGTACCAGAAGGGGCGTTGTCAAAACGTACATTTTCAATCCCAAACTAACTTTCTACAAATACTAGTCAAAAGATTTACGGCAGTTATCGTGTTGACCAGCCAGCCAGACAGACGGACATTGCGCAATCGTCTTAAAAAGTTACATGCGTTAAATTTTTCCCCCGTATTAAATAATATATACCCCCATCCTGGCCGTCGGTGGTGCAATGGCTAGTGTGCGCGGATCTTGTACATGAGAACGTGGGTTCGATCCCTGCTCAGACCACCTTACATTTCTTTCTACGACGGTCACCTCGCTTAGTGATGGAGACACTATCGAGTATTTAGCCATGAAAATGCTTCTCAAAATACCGTTCGGAACCGGTGTAAAACTGTAGGTCCCAATCAGTGAGTGTAAAGCGCACATCTCACTTATTGTGAGAAGCTCTCCTCAATCCCTTCATGGGATGTAATGGGACACCCCATCCTATGGGTGAAGGTATACAAATTATATCGGACAAACGACCACCTCCCGAGTTGATGCACATTTGTGGTCATTTTGGGACATTGTGCATTGTTGCTCGTAAATTATCTGGCTCCAAATAAGCGATTCCTTCTTCAATATTGGCTTTCAACTCTTGCAAGGTTTGTGGTTTGTTGTGGTAAACGCGAGATTTTAAATAGCCCCAAAGTAAGAAGTATGGCGCCGTTAGATCTGGCGCTCTGGACGGCCAGTACAAATCAAATTGGTGTCTCAAAATCTCCACCGCTACTAGAGCAGTGGGAGCGGTAGCTCCTTCCTGCTGGAACCAACAATTCTCGAAACACAATTCAGCAACTTGCGGGGGAAAACAAGTTTTAACATCTGCCTGTAATACGGTATTTGCACCAAATAAGATTAACGCATTTCGAAGGTTAACTCTGTTAATCCACACTAACCCAAAAGATTACTCATACAATTTTAATCTGTATAAACTGAAGTTTAATTTTTAACCTCATTTTAAACTGGTGTACATTTTTATGCAACACTGTTCGTTACTAAAAAAATGTAACCATAATAACACCATACACAAAAAATCAGCTGTTTGACAGACGGAAGCCGATTGAAAATTCTCCGAAGCATCGCCGCCACCAAAACTTTGTTGAAGTTTACGCCGCCGCCGATATAAATGGCTCGTATTCTTTTCAACTGTGAGCCGATTTTGTCGACTGCCTTGATTTGACCCACTGATCTAATTTTAAAGCTTCAGTTATTTCAAAAACATCCCAAATTTGTACAAAACTGGCAAAACCAATAATAGTCGCCAACTTAATTTTTCTGTTGTGCCGCCGTCTATGATAATTTTGTCTCGGCGTGGAGTTGGTCTAAGCACGGAGTTGCCACATGAAATGTTAATTTAATCTCAAATTGGGTGGTGTCAACGGCAAAGATTAGAGAACAAGGATACTGCTAACCTGGCCGCTATAAACGCCGGTGTAAATGCGTTATAACGCTCACCAGTTACGGTTAGAGTGGTTTCATTCACGTCCTAAGGGCTAATCACTTTTTCCCTACAAATGCCAAATCAAACAGTCACTTTGCGGGGATTCAATGGCTGTTCTTGCAATTCACGTGGGTTCTCTGTGACCCAAAATCCCATATTTTATTTGTTAACTTCCACTTAAGTGGAAATAGGCTTCGTCGCTCATTATTATTTTGGCCACGAAATCATACTCTTCTTGCATCAAGTTTAACAGAGCATGGGAGTAAGTTAATCTCGTTTGAGGTCAGCAGCCAACCATTCGTGAACTGTTTGCACTTTGTACGGGAACATCTTCAAGTTTTTCACTACAATTCGCTGTAACGAACGACTGCTGATGCCTAATTGTGTGCATGTCGGATGCAATACGAGGCCGTCCACTTCAAACTTTTCTTTTCCCAGTTTGCACGAGACGCTTAGCCACAAACGCTTAACTATTCACGCATATGGTACACAACGACGACGAAATTCACGCTGCGTTAAAATAACAGAATGAAAATTGATCAAATAAGCAGTAACAACAATTCCTCGTTCTTCAGGTGTGAATCGCTCCACTGCTTGTTGTTAAATAATTCTCTATCTGTCTACAACATAGATGCCAAAGCACAATGACATTTGACGCATTTTGCAAAAACTAAAGCACATTCACATTATGACATTACTTGTGCGTCACCTTGTGTTATGACTTTCAAGAAAGAATTTTTGGAGACGGATTTATATGGCTTCACAACCTATATACTTAGATCTCTTCCTACATACAATAGTTGTTGTATAGAAAGAACATTCCAATGTAACTATCGTGCTATGTTTGGTTGAAAATATCGCGATGTTTGGTTAAAAATGTTCGCTTGCCTGGTCTGTTTTTTAATTTTAATTTTTTTTTACCAAAAAATCACGAATTTTATAAAAAGTTATAAAATATCGTAATATGAGCCTTTTACAAAAAGAGTCATAATATGACGCTTTTTATAAAAGTGCACGATATTCTATTATCAACTTCTGTCGTGGGAAGTGAGTTGACGTACAGATTCATTGCTGTCACGAAAATATGTTTCTTAATTGAAAATGTTTCGTCACTGTGATGAAAGTTGTGGTTGTAAGTGTTCAACTTCATTTCAGCAATGAATTTGTTTACTTTTTTGTGACATTCGTTGGGTCTTCTTGGATTCGCGATAAAATAAATTTACTCAAATCTAATCGATCTTGCACGCAAAGAAACAACTCATTCCTCCCAAACGAAGTCTCAGATAACTGAAGTTCGTTTGGGGTCTGTAGTTGGTAGAAACGAACTTTTGTTAAATCATACATGTCATTTCGTTTGGGAGTAACGAAAAATGTTTGCAGCAAACAAGTTATGAAAAATCAAGCTGAAAACACGTTTGCGAGAAACGAAGAACGGTTCCACCAACTGTTCTTTCGGTTACAGCAACCGAGTTGCAATTAAAACTTTTATTTATAGCTTCCATAAGATCGTTTTTGTTTAAAATTCCAACATTTATGATTTTGATTTTACCCATAAAGTTTGTTTTAAAAAAAGTTGAAATTTTTGTCTATTTTTTCACTGTCTACTTAAACGTCTGTCTCGCCTTGCTTTCAAATAACAACTAAAAGCGCTGCAAACTACAATGCGTCAAATGTCCATCCAAGATATATTACCAATAAGAAGCATTAGAGTTTGTGATCACTATTATGTGTATGCGTGAGTGTGTATGCCAAACGAGTTAATAATACTGTGTATACACTGAGAGAATGAGAGATATTTACGTTCTTTGTAATCTGTGCTCTCATTAGAAAAATGGCTAATTTCAGTTATCGCAACTGTAATTTTGTACGCGTTTGATGCAAACGAGAACTCGTTTGCAACAATTTAATACACATTTGAGAGAAATAAATGAACGATTGCGATTAATAAATTAATACAAATCAATCAAAGTATTGTTGTGGCAACCGAGCAATAAACGTTTTTTTTCTTTGCGAGTGCTAACTTAGACCCAGGTTTAACATACATAAATCTCGGGTATGAATCAGATATCGACAGAAATCTTACTTTGAGCCAGAGGTATTCGAAATGTTATCGATCAAACACCACATCAAAAGTAGAACAAAACGAATTATAACTGGGTGTAAGTGAAGGTTCTGGTTTGTAATCAAAATAAACAAAAAATTAAATTAAAATTTAAATGAATAACATTTTTTTACTTCGAAATTTCAAAACATGCCAGTAACATTTGAAAATGATTTCTGGCATATGGCCACCTCGGCTGCTAATGACGAAGCGCAATCTGGACATCTATTTTTAGGTCACTTTTTCGATCATTCCTGGGCGTATGTCACAAATAACTCGAATAATTCTGGCCTCAAATTCGTCAATTGTTGCTAGATACATCAACTTAATGTAAATTTTTCATCAATTTGATGTAAGTTTCGCATTAAGTTGAAGCAAATTTTCCACCTTTTTGATGTAAATTATTCATCAAGTTGCTGTACATTTGTCGTCAATTAGGTGTAAGGTTCTCATCAATTTGATGTAAGTTTGTCATCAATTTGATGTAAATTGGTCATTATTTTGATGTAAATTGTTTGTTAATGTGCAGCCAAACTCTGGTGTATTTTTCGTTGTAAAAAATTCACAAGAACAGGGTGGAAGAGAACACAGAAAATGCTCAAAGCGTGGAAATTGTCTTCTGTCCGTTGCACTATTTTGTATTATGTATTTATTTATAATTTTCTAATAGCTGTTTTCTTTTTCACTTTTTAATTTTATTGTTCAAGCTCGAGGCCATTATATATCTCTATTAATAGAGATATAGTTTATTTAAAAAGGAGTTTTACAAATGTATTCCTATGATTCCTGGCAAACTGTATAGCTATTTCAGATCTAGCCACAGATCTTCATCAGCGGATTGTTTCAAATAGCTATACGGTGGTATCATAGGAATACATTTGCAAAACTCCATTTTAAACAATCTATATCTCTATTAATAGAGATATAAAATGGCCTCGAGCTTGAACAATAAAATTAAAAAGTACCAATAAAAAGGTCGAATAATAAAAAAGGTCTCTCAATACTACGTCCATATTTTGAATCGATCCCAGCAATTATTTCTAAATTCCAATGATGAAGATTGATGTAAAGATATCATCAATTTAATGAAGCTGAAAAATTTGAAGAATCGCACAATCTTCAAACTGAAGAACCTTTTCATTAATTTGATGAAATTTCTCATCAATTCAATAAAAAACAATTGAAGAACATTTATCATCGTTTCATGTAAAGATTTTCTTTCAGTGCAAACCAAAGCTGTTAAATCAGCTGTTAAATCGGTTGTCAAATAAAGCAGTGTTACGAACTCAAAGTTATGATCCTGTAAATGTGAACCCTTTATATGTTGTAAATCGTAGAAACTTAAAAAAAATCTTACAAGAACCTGTCACGATAAAGTTGTTTATATTGATTTCCATGTTTCGAGGACTGGACCACATCAAAGAAGTATAGTGACAGTTCTGTATGGAAAATACAAGGGGTATCGATGAGACAGCTGATCAAGTTAGCACTTGGAGAACAAATAGAGAAGAAGAAAAGGTGATAAGTGTGATTTTCAAACTTTTGCTGCCGCGTTTCAAGCCAAAAGTACAAAACACATCAACTGGGAGTAAATTTTGCAAATTAAATCGATTAAAAAAAGGGATATTCAGTGAAAAAAAATCAAAATGTAATGAAGTGTTAGAGTAAAATTATTTGTGTAGATTCCAATTAACACGCAAATTTTTAAAATTAATGATTTTTCACATTACACTATCATTCTCTATATGTTTTCCAAGTATCTCGCGGTCTTCGTTTAGTACAAAAAGCAGCTGTTGCAAACAGTTATAAATGTTACTCGGTGGGAAGATGACCATGGAATGCGTGCAGATTTTTAGTGAGCCTTACATTCTGTTTGTGTATTTTTTTCTTACAATATTTTCCATTTTCCAACAACTTTGTCATCCGTTTTTTGTTTGCACACATTTATTGATCAAAAGAAGGGAAGGAGTTGGAATGAAAAAAAACAGAAATAAGGATATATAAACGTGGAAAAGGAACAAAACGCTTTGAAATGAAAATGGAAAAAGGAATTCAGAGCTGCTTCTCACTATTGTTTGGGGTAAATGTACGTATGTATAATGTGTATGTTTGACGACATTTTCCAAAACCTTGGTTGTATAATATCGTAGTGGAAGGCAAATACACTAGAACACGCACACACACACATGTAATGACATTGCTGATGGTGTTGCTGCTGCAACATTGCAGGCGAAAGCAACAGCAACACCCAAAACACATCACTTGGACTGCGCCTTCTTAACATTCGCCCGAATATGAATACAATTCTTATTTTATAAAAGCATTTTCTATAATTTACTCTCTTTTTCCATTTCCATTCTTCATTTGCCATTTCCTCCATCTACTTCTTTTGGCTCTGCACATTTTATTTCATTTATTTCCAACTACATTATAATATGATGTTGCTCGGTGAGTGCAACATGAGGAGGAACACCGGAGAATCCAAGAGAAATAGTAAGACTCTCCTACTATTCGTTTACCACCAATGCAGCCAGCCAGCCCAGCAGCAGCAATCAGCGCTCCAGCAGTTTCCGCTATTGTTGCCCGCCCAACTCTTCGTGTGTTGTCTACTGCAAATTGTTGTTGTTAAATAACCCTGTTTTTGTACTAAATAGGTACGGGTGTCTTTATGCCTGACACAACACTGCGAACATTCTCTTCCACTCTGTATGCAGATACTTTTTGCCTGCTGCTGGCTGTTGTTGCTGGTTGGTGTCTTTATTTTAGTTTATGCACTCGTATATCATTTGTGGCAGCAACGACAGTTGTTGTTATTGTTGCAGCAGCATCACGTTCAATATCCACCAAAGAGAGGCAAAACACACACGACCTGTGAGGAAGGAGTCTGTTCGAAAATCTGACTCAAGTAGTCAGTCGTAGTCGTCGTGGTTTCCCATTATCTTTTGCATAGCAAAGTTGATACTTATGAAAATTTTTCGTTTTCCAACAAAGACATACATGGAAGATTTCTGATGCTCTGCCATCACGTAAGGTTTTGAATTCAGTATTCAACATCATCGACATCTTTGTTTTAATCTATTTTATGGGACTTCATTAACAGCTCAATAGCAGTCATAAGTCTCTTAACCCTTTGACAAAAACACAGGCAAGTATCGTTGCCCAAGGAGGTTTTCGCCACCTACAATTGTTTAGGTAGCAATAAGACCAAATGTTTCCAATCGGTGTAGCAGGTGGTAATTCTCTATGTGACCCGACTTTTGCACCATAAGCGCACTCGAAAGTAGTTAAAAATGTGACAACGGGTATAAAAAGTCCCTGGTTCATACAGGGCATTGCAAACGCAACGAGCTTGCAATATATTTATCCCGACTATATTTATGCTTAGTATCAGGATTTTTCAGTGTTCTGGTGTCAAAAGATTTCAAGCAAACGGAATCCGATTTACCGTCCTGCAGGTTTTCTGAATATTCCGGTTTTCATTAACCTGATTCAGCGCGTTTCAGGCCTCGTTTTGTTTTTAAATAAATATAAGTCCTGAAATAAAAGAATACCAAATTCCATATCATCAAATTTAAACTGGACATCCCATGAATAAAAAATTTTTAAATTTCGATCAAGTAGTCCACCATTTTAATAGTAGTGTGTACACATTTTGTAAAAAAACAAAAATCAAATAGTACGGTTAACAATTTTTAATATTTGGCATATGTGGCTCATCTGACGTTTCCTTTCACACTCTTCTTGATGCGGTCGGTGTGATAGAGAGATGTTTGACGAAAAGTGACATACGCCAGGTGGAGTTACAATAACTTATTGCTTTAATTTTTCATGTCTTTTTGGTGAAAAACTGTGAAATTTAAATGTGTTTTAAACTTTTTTATTGACTGTTATTGTTGTTAGCATACATTTGTATTGTGTTTAACACACAAAACGAAATGCCGTTGTAGTTATTTTGTTCGTTGTTTTGAACCATTGCCTCTATCTGGTATTAGTAAAGCAATTTTTTTCAACATCGAACGTAAATATCACACCAGGCCAAATGTCATAAATTTGGAGAGAGAACTATTAGGTCAACTATAAGTATTAGTCTCCCAGCAGGAAAGTGAAGAATGCATTACATTGAGAATGAATTATATAATGCATTAAAATAATTCCATTATATTAGACATTCCAAAGAATCGAGGGAGTAATGTCATTTGACAAAATTACACATTGATTCTTCAGTGCGTTCCAACATCGGCGAAGATGGAATGTGTTGTTTCTGAGTGTGACGATTCTCATTTTTGAAGTTTGTCACAATACGTCATCTAAAGATAATTTTTTCTGATAGCTTAACATTGTATTTATAAACCTTGCATTCGTCCACATGTTTCTAAGAATCGCGCAAATAAGTCAGTTTGTGTTGCAACGTTTAGAGGTGAAGATAGATTAATAGTTTATTTAAATAATTTGTTTTGATGACGAATTTCGAGTATTTCCAATGATTACGTGATGTTTTTTATTTCAAACGTATTGCACAATCGAATGCGTGTGTTCTAAGAAGGAGAAATTGAAATAAATTAATTTCGTCGATTACAACGCCATCTATCATGAACCGAACAAAATATTTCATTCAAATCATACGTACTTTTAGTCGTAGAATCCGTATCTGCAATAAAAAATATGGATTCCTATCGTAGTTTAAAAGTTACCCCCGCCCCACCTACAAAGCCGGGGGTGGGGGACTATTTTTTTTGCACTAATGTATTTCCCCCGCGGTATGATTAAATTTTGATTATGGACATTTTTTCCATAGAGTGGCTATTTTTCGAGATATTTGATCGTCTCAGTTTAAAGGAAACACCCTGTATAATGCATTCTCTGGACACATTAAAATAATTCATTCTTTTCCTAGGACATCCCTATGTTAAGAATAATGCATTCTGGAATCAACGTTTAATACACACTATACATTACCTTCTCCCTTCCTATTCATTCCCTTTTACCCGCAAACTGATACAACATTAATTATGTGGTTGACTGAGTGAGCTGCACTGAGAGAAATTAATGTGTAGGTTAATAATATTTATACATATATATTAGTCGTGTTTTGGTTACAAGCAATCGATCATCGCTTGCTAAGTTGTAACGAAAACGGCTATTTAGCGATAAGTGATTTTATTCAAAAATATGGAAAAGGGTTGAAGCCGGAGAAAGATGCCAAAAAAATTGTTATTTAAAGTTAGCGAAAATGATTCGCCTCGCTAACTTCTCGCTAAGTCTTCGCTAAGTGCTTCATACAAAACAAGCGATTATATAAGCAAGCGGTGTAACCAAAACACGCTTATTAAATGAATCAGTTATGAATTTAAAACCTTTAGGAAATGAATGTAAAACGGTGATTTAAAAATATTAACGCAAAAAAGAGCCATATTCATACCAAAAATCATTTTCCAATTCTTCATTCACATTTCTCTCAGTGCAAAGCAAATGCCAAGCGACAATCATCCGTCATGTTCGAATGCTCAAGGGAGACTGAATGGCTTCGGTTCAGTGTTGTCAGTTTAGCACTTTAAGTGCAATTCTAGCTTCTTTTTTCCGGCTTCTGCACCTTTTTTCTGGAAAAATATGCTAAATGCTTTTTAGCACTTTTTTGGGAAATTTTTGCAAACTAATTATGTCATAATGCCTTCCATTGAAACCAGCACACTTCACAATGGCATGACTATCAAAAAGCCAATATGAAAGATCTCATCCCTCATATACGCCCCTGACAGTGTTGCCAGTTTAGGGGATTTATCCCCAAATTGAGGATTTTTTTTCAAAACAGGGGATTGTTTTTTTGGTATGGGGATCCGGGGATTTTTTGGGGATGAAAATTTAAGATGTATTTATTAATTATTTATTATTTGTGTGTTAAAATTATTGTGTTAAATACAACACAAATGTATGCTGAATTTCACAGTTTTTCACCAAAACGACATGAAAAATTAAAGTCAGAAGTTATTGTAATTCCACCTGGTGTATGCCACTTTTCGTCAAACATCTCTCTATCACACCGACCGCATCACGAAGAGTGTGAAAGGAAACGTCACTTGAATCAAATATTATCTCTAGTAAGATTTACTCTATGGACTTGTCAGTCCCTGAAAATATCAAAATGTTTTACTGGCAAGGCTGTACGTGATGACAACAATAAAACCAGTAACAAACATTTTTGATATTTGGCGTTGCTGAAAAGAATAATAGTAGTGGAGAAGAAATAACCAGAAATACTAAAACTCTGTACAAAACAAATAATGAAGTAGATGAATCTGAAGATTATGAGACTTAAGTATTTGATATACTAAGCCTTAATGACTTTTAACCAATGTCCAGATCAAAATCCAGATCTCATTTGTCATAATCTTTTTGTTATAACTAATTTTTATTAAAATAATATTTAATATAATATTTATAATTTAATAATAATATAATGATTTATTATGTTAACATTTTTCAATATTTAAGTTTTCGTTTTGTTAAACTGAATTCTAAAAAAATTTTTATTTTAAAACCTAAAACTTTCTCGAACTTCCTTTAAAACTATGGGGATTTTTCCGGGGATTTTACATTTTTTTTGGGGATTTTCGGGAATTAAAAATAACAATTCGGGGATTTCGCCTAAAAAAAAACTGGCGACCCTGGTCCCTGACTGTACAAATCTAGTAATAATTACCAAATCCTAAAAGTATGCTGAATAATACTGGGTTGTATACTGGGTTATAGCATAATACGGTTAAAAAAAAGTTGTTTATAATTTTTTCATTTAGCCCCCATCCCGCAACGTGCGATAAGGATCTTCGTTCCAATAAATTAGTTTTTTCGCGAATCGCATTTAATTCGGTACCGCGATGCTTCTACGAATCGCTTAAGTGAATCACGCACGAATCTGCAACGCGATTCGCAGGCGACTTATCGTTAAGTTTCGCTTGCAAATCATCAAGGCGATTCGCTACGCAGCGGACAATTTCTCACGACTTAGGATTCGCGGATGCATCGCAAATGATGATCGCCGCGATTCAGTGCATCTGCCAGACGATTCGCGGATGAATCATCCGCGATCGAAAATGTTTGCAGGGATGTGTACAAAAGAAAAATAAAGAAAAGGGTTAAAAACGATTTATTTTTAAACACAATACAAACAAACAAAAACAAAAACAATTTAAATCTTGTACATCAATAATATTATGTTTCAAAGATTTCAAACAAATTCCAGAAAAGAGCAGCAACTATAGACGACGCAGAGAGAAAAACTCAAATGCAGTCGCCAGACGCTCTCTCTCTCCCATTTCGTTTAGACGCTAGGATTTTTTTTCGTCGTCGTCTGAAGCGTGTCCTCAATTTATGTGTTGTTGCAATGAGAATAAAGTTTTGCTCGACGAAGAACTCGATCTAGAGTTTTACCTTGCGATTACTCAGAATGTATGTAGTCTCTCTTCGTTTACCTTCAACTCCTGTGTTTTGTGTTCATAGCGACATTTGATCGAAGTATAAAATGTATTGTGTCGAGAGTTGGAGGGACTATTCGAACGCTGATTTCTCAAGCACTTTATTAATGGAGATAATTTGATTTTTTATTTTGTTTTTAAATATTTCCTAACGGTATTTCCTAAAGATATTCCCTAAAGATATTTCCTAAAGATATTTTCTATATATATTTCCTAAAAACAAAATTGTAAATTTTTCTGTCTTAAAATGTTGATAAGATTTGTAGTTTTTTTTTTGATAGAATTAAATCGTTTGGAGTTTCTTAACTATTCCATTAAGGCAAATTATTTTCTACAGGAAATTTAAGATTTGTGGAATGTTCGTTAAATGTTTTAAATGTTCGTCAAACAATTCTACTCAGTTTGTATGAGAATATAATGAATCGGTTGTTATTATTTTCAATTTATAGGGGTTGTTAAATTTGCTGACGGACAATCACCATCAGAGTTAATCAGACCCCTGCATAGAGATTAGTTACGGTATATAAATATTCAAAAGGAATCAGGAAATTTCCACAGCTGTCTGTTAACTCTTAGGCGGCGAAGCCTGCGGCGCGTCACTAGCCTAACATGTGTCATTTGTCCCACACAACACTGGGTGCAACACCACCTGTGGTTAAGAAAATCTTAACTGCAAATTGCACGGCCGTTTTTGAATCATTTCTGATTTCGTTTTAAAACAGTTGTTATCTAAAATAAATATAATGAATGTACAGGGGGAGCAACTTCAACTGACTTTTTTATTCTTACATTTTTTTTTTACTTTACTTGTTTTGCAGGTAATAAACAATTTTAGAAAATTTTAAAAATTGTTAAATTTTTATTATTTTTTGAACAATCTCATTACGAGCGTTGAAGCACATATTTATTTAATTGAATATAGAACTGTCGAATTTGTGGTACCGAAAATCCTAGAGCAGTGCATCAGCGACATTTACACCCTTTCAGATGCAGGGTTTGGTGTGGAATTGTGGCTGATAGGGTTGTCGGTCCATATTTTTTCTCGAAAATTAAGCTGGAGAACTAGAAACCGTCTCCGAGGCGGTATATCGGACGATGTTGGGAAATTTGTTACGTTCGGTAGTTCTTAATAAACCTGACATATAGTTCCAGCAAAATGGAACTCAGCTACAGCTCATACCGCGAGAGACACAATGTTCTAAGCATTTCAAATCAGTCAGTCGAAGTTGGCCCTCCCTGTATTTACAAATGTATAAACAATAGTAATTATCAGTTCATTCGTTATATTTAATTTGAATATTTAATTTGATTATAACGAAATTTGTCATAGTCATAAGTTAATACATTTTGCTTGAAAATTTGCATTAAAAAAGGGTGGGGAAACGACAATGTGAGAGAGGAAAGGAAAAAAATCTAGTCATAATGAATGAAAAGTGCATGTTTAAAGCACACGCCAAACCACTGCGAGTTTCGTGCAGGAATCGTCGCACACAAATCGCAAAGTATTTTGGTATTTTAACAGCAAGTCAAGCTATTAATTTAAACACATTCTTATGAGACAATTCACACTAGAGCGATGTGACAACGACACGACAACGATTTTGCTGCAAAAAAATTTTTTAAATTGTATTTTTTTTATTTAATCTACATTCTAGAAAGTCGCCTTTACCAAGTTCTGCGATATCTTTTGATCAACTTATACACGATAATACTCTTGGTTTCTCTTTTGAGAAATGTGAATAATTTAGAAGTGTTTAGTGCATTATCAAGGATAAAGTCAGATGCTGTCGGTGCAGATATGACTCCTTTAAAATTCTTAAAATTAATTTTCCCTGAAATAGTCTCGCACTTCACATTTATAATTAATTCATGCATAACTAGATCCTATTTTCCTTTAGACTGGGAAGTGGGTAGAGTTGTTCATATACCTAAAGTAGAGCATCCAAGAACAGAAGAAGACTTTCGACCAATTACAATTTTACCCTGCTGTTCCAAGATATTTGAGATTCTATTGAAGGATCAGATGCAGTCCTATTTGGATGAATCTGGTTTAATCAGTCCATTCCAGTCAGGGTTTGGAAAAGGATATAATACATCAACCTTGATGCTTGATATCGTAGAGTCTATTCGATCGCAATTAGATAGACATTTAGTAAGTGTTTTAGTATTATTGGATTTCCGAAAAGCCTTTGACTCTTTAAGCCATGATTTATTAGCTAGGAAACTAATTGATCAGTTTGGTTTTAATATGCTATCTAGTAAACTTTTATTTTCCTTCCTAAGCAATCGTGTACAGTATGTTAGTATAGGTGATCAAAGCTCTCTTCTTATTGGTCTGCACAGGGGCGTACCTCAGCGGTCGATTTTGGGGCCGCTTCTCTTCTTGCTATATACTAATGATATATGTTCCACTTTTTCTATTTTAAAGTGTTACACTTACGCAGATGACATTCAATTATTGGGATGTTCAGAACTTAATAATTTGGTAGCGTTTGAGAGAAATATCAATACTGAGCTGGACAAAGTTTTTAACTGGTCTCGGACAAATTTCTTGGACCTTATTCCTGCAAAATGTAAGGTTATATTTTTTTCAGGAGACACAGATTACACTGTGATAGTCGAAAAAATGAACTTCGATGAATCCTTTTCGAACTATTAGGGGGGAGTCCCCTGAGTGCGAAAGTACATTTGGAAGTGTCAGATTGGCTCCAGTTTTTGAGAAATCGGTATATATGGATATAGCTAAGTCTGCGCTATTTAAACAAATTTTACCGGCCATAGGCCAATTTTTTTTTGGCCTAAAAGGGCTTAAAAAGCTTATTAAAATAGAAAAAACAAATTTTTGCGCTCGGTCCAACTTCTTGAGATATGGGCCTTTAAAGCTTGAGTATATAATTGGCCATATCTCACATATTTATGGTCCGATCTGGTTCCGGTGAATATTAAAAACTCTTTAAACCTGCATATAAATATATTACATTTTATTAACCCATTTAAAATTTAAAATTTAAAAAATACGATTTTTTAACCTCACTTTTTTGCTAAAAATCTGATTTTCGCAAAAAACAGCCCTAGTAAACCTATTTTCTACCTAGACTCGTGTTGTAGGCAACACTTCAGGCTTTGTTTTAAGGTATAATACTTCGCATTAAACCGTCTAAGACCGGAGATATTTATGTTCAAAAAATTGGCCTATGGCCGGTAAAATTTGTTTAAATAGCGCAGACTTAGCTATATCCATATATACCGATTTCTCAAAAACTGGAGCCAATCTGACACTTCCAATTGTACTTTCGCACTCAGGGGACTCCCCCCTAATAGTTCGAAAAGGATTCATCAAAGTTAATTTTTTTTTCGGGTCAAAAACTATCACAGTGTTGTCCACTCAATATTTTAGTAAACGGTGTGAGTATTGAGTCGGTGGATACTTTTATATGGATAATAAATTAAATTTTACCCGTCACGTTAATTCCGCTATTTCCAAAGTGTCTTGGACCTCGCGTGGATTGTATAATATGAGCAGCTATATTCCTCTCGTGGTTAGACGCCGTGTAGGAGTTGGTTTATGTCTCCCCTTGTTTGTATATGGACTCGAAATGTATAGCTGCACTGGGCGGGATAACATAGGAAGACTTAAAGTGTGTTTTAATAGGGTAATTAGATACATATTTGGTCTCAAAGTGAGGCAACATGTTTCTGGTTTTAGAATTGAATTATTAGGATATGACTTTGAAGATTTCATAAGCTCACGTCAGATTATTCTGTTTTTTAAAACCGTTAAGTATAATTGCCCTTCATACTTAGTCGACAAATTTGTTTTTGGACGTTCAAGAAGGTCATCCACAATAGTCTACCCAAGACATACAACTCTTATTATGGACAGGTCCTTTGTTGTAAAGGTGGCTAGACTATGGAATTCAGTTATTCCTTATTCCTCAGAGAAGATTTTCACAAACCGTAACCCAATTTGAAAATTTGTTTAGAGCAAGTATATGAACACTTCGCTTTGCAATTATCTTTAGAACTGAAGTAAGCTTAATCTTTTGATATCTTTTCATCAGTTTTTTTTTAACGGAATCTGTTGTGTCCTGCTGCTGATCATTATAATTTGTATTTTGCTTAGTATGTAGTTGTGTTTGTATAGAGAGAAATGGGGTGGGGGAGGGATAAGTTTTAAGGTAAATTTAAATATTCATATTAAGTTATTGTTAATAATTTTATGATATATTAATGTGTCAAGTTATTAATTAATCTGCAGCTATTTGGCCCATTGGGCTTTCAGGTGGCAAGCAAATAAATGAATTGAAATTGAAATATAGCGGTAACATTGTATTGATTTGTTTTGTTTAATTTGGCCATCTGATATCTCCATAACATTATATGTATTGATTTTGTTTTATAAATGTAGTCCTCTTATATCTCGATAACTGTAGCTTCCGACACCTCGATAACTTAGTGAAGAATTGAACATTTTTACTTATTTTTTGAATTTATTTGTTTGGTTTTCATAACACTGTAAGTAAAATTTGAAGTTTTGAAATGACACACAAAAACACCGAGACACCCCAACTAATTTTTGGGTCATAGAATCCAGTGGTATACTCCGTTTAAAAAAGTTAACTCAAAATAACGAGATATTTAGATTTTAAATTTGTAGTAGATTTCAGGTGATTTTTGATTTTATTTGAGGGAAAAACCTGCAAAAGCTCTTGTTAAATCAATTTATATATATTTGTTTTTCGACAAAATGTAACCGTTGAAATAATAGACATCTATTTGGAAGCAGAATTAGTTTACCTCTTACAATTTGGGGCCATAATAATTATAATAATTTTGGGATTGGCATCCCTATTACAAACAGATGCTACAACATACGTAAAAGCTCTCTTAAGCGGACACTGACGGTCGCACCAATTTTGTCCGCCTAAGGGAGATGTCCGCCCAATAGATCGTTTTAAGGAAATTAAATAAAATTAAAGAGAACACTCTCTCCGCTAAGGAAATAAATATGTTAATACATTACAAGCCAATTTGTTATAAATTTTTATTATTTAAATGCGTACTAATATACACGTTCTATAAATATCATTTCAATAATGGCATTGTCAAGCCCTTAACATTCAAGTAAAACATTCTCGTAGGAAAAATGCAGATTCATAAATCATAAACTTAAATCAAACATACTGAAAAACAAAATTCAAAATTATTGTTGTTGCTGAAAAAATTGACGGCTGATGCAACATTCACAAGTTTCAAGGAATCCTTTTCAACTTATGCTTATCAAAATATAACAGCAAAAAACACATTTCTTAGGTAGAGGTTAATCACAGTAGCTGCGCAACTTTTTTTGTCTGTGAGCAAAAAAGGGGAATCACAGCTCAACGCAGATAGTTACGTACTTGTCTGATACATGAACGCATTGTTAGTTGTTTTCTCGTTCATACTTTCTTTTATTTCGACAATAAAAATTTTTAGAAATCATGTTTTGACAATTTTGTTGGCCGCTCATGGGGGATGTTTGATACCAAAAAAGTGTCCGCGTCCGTCCAAGGGAGCGTCCGCTTATGGGAGCATGATTTCTCCCTGAAACAAGGCGAACATTTTGGGACCAAGGAATTTGTTCGCTTACGAGAGCTGTCCGGCTATAAGAGCTGTCCGCGAAGAGAGCTTTCACTGTATATGAATATCAAAGTGTTCACTTTGATAGATTAGTTCCTACCCGCTGCTATAGATGTTAACACATCAAAAATATAAGCATTTTATTGACCATTTTGAAAAAATAGAAAAATGATTGACGAAAAATGCAGATCACATTGCGAAAAATTAAATATGTTTTGTTTTGTGTGTGGAAAATTTACACCGAAAAATCATCGGCGGCATTTGGTTGAAGATGCACTCAAAGCTTACAATCAGTATTTTGTGCTTTAAACAAATGGTGGAAATTACGGCGATATTCGATGCCATTTGGACTTCCAATGGTAGGGACCGATCCAGGGGAACGTGATACAGAAAATTACTAAACAGTAAGTTCACTTAGATAGATACTACGTCCTATGAAGTACAATCACGAACTTCAGCAACATCATTAATTACATCATGCTGATTATGATTACCTTCAGCCAGTTATACAATATCCATCATTAATTTCGCAGGAACATTTAGATAGAATCGTTCCAAATCTGAAGCTATCTCAAAATAATGCAATGACTTTTGCTTCGGAACTAAGAAGCGTCAACGTGCTGGCACCAGGTGTTAAAATTACATCTTACAAATACCGGCAAGAATCATATATGCCCTATTTCATGCTTTCCGAGGACGCATATTGTCAAGATATTCCCGGTTTAATGAATGAAATGGGAATCTGCAACTAGGTGACGCGTCATAACGCCCATGGACATAACGCCCATGGGCGTTATGTCACACCTAAAATGGACATAAAGCCCATGGGCGTTATGTCGCACCTAAAATTGACATAAAGCCCATGACCGGTATGACATAAAGCCCGTGGGCGTTATGACCATTCTAGGTTTCACTACTGCCAGGCCTTGCGGTGAAACTCCGTAAAAGGCCATAAAGTCCGTGGACGTTATGTCACGCCTAAGATGGACATAAAGTCCATGACCGGTGTGACTCAAAGCCCATGGGCTTTATGTCCATTTTAGGTGCGACATAACGCCCATGGGCTTTATGTCCATTTTAGGTGTGTCATAACGCCCATGGGCGTTATGACGCGTCACCCTGCAACTATAATCCATCTTTATGGCGTCTTTTCATAGACTCTCCAACCAGAAGCTTAAAAGTAGTCTTGCTATTTGAAAACAGCAGCGTTAAACCAGTGCCATTGATGTATGCTCTTGGAATGCATGAGTCGTATGATACCATGAAATTAATTCTGGAACGCATCAGTTATGACGAACACAATTGGCGAGAAAATTGTGATTTAAAGGTTCTTTCACTATTAGCTGGAATGCGCAAACTGGCTATACAAAGTACATGTGTATTTTTTTGTAAATGGGACAGCCGTGCAAAATGCAACCAGTTCGAACGCGATTCGCAAGTTGTTGGCGAATTTAATGTAATTCGTCCACCATTGATCCCCCTTCAGAAAATAATGCTTCCGGATCTTCATATCAAGCTGGGAGTTGTAAAGAATTTTTTAAAGCGTTTGGTTCGCGTTAACGAAAATGCATTACCATACTTGAAAAACAACGCTTTTCCAAAATTATCAATTGAAAAATTAAAAAGAGGGTAATTTTGTGTAACTAAAAGTGTGTGACTGCAATATATTTTATATCAATTTTTTTAACAGGTGTCTTTAACGGTCCAGATATACGGAAACTTTTAAGGGATACCTCATCTCGCAATTGATTTGGTTGTTTCGACTGGATTTTAGTTGTAGCGACTGATTTCAGTTGCAACAACCTCAATTTGGTTGTGACAACTGAAATTCGGTGATAACTGCTGAATTTACGATTGATACAACACCTGTACCAACAGATACTTTTGTGAGTACAGACATGGATAAATAGATTATTTCTTTTGCTTAATCACCATTTTCACCAGAGGGCACATGCTGTTTCCGTACGACCATTGTTCACTCGGATGCGACGAAAAATCACTTAAACATAATTTTTATTTCGATTCTAATGTTTAAATTTGAAACTAGAATGTAAATAATAGAAAAGCATATCGCTTTTGATATTGGTTCACAATAAAAAAAGGTAAAAAATCATGGTTATATAGTTTTACCAATAGTTTTTGTTTTCAGGGAAATTTATCCATATCCACCACTCCGGCGCCATCTAGAAAAATTCTATTCTATTCACCATCTATGGTTTTTTATTTATCTATGGTACATAACAATTATATACCCGCTGAAAATTTTGTCTTTTTGTTGTTGTTTGGATGCAAATATAACATGTTTGCGTCATGTAGCAAATATACTATACTTGTATCCAAACACATTGTGTTTGCTATTCAATATAACATGTTTGGGACACAATGATTAATAGGTTATAATATATGTTTTTGTGACCCAAATGGGGATATGTTTGTTGAAAACTGCTGAAAACAAAAACGTGACAGACAATAAAGAGACAAACTTGCAAACATGTGCATGGCTCCTGTAATATGTTGCTGGGGCCGTTATTTTCCAGCGTGGACAGGCGTACAGACAGGCAAACAAATAAACCAGTACTTTTGGGTAGTTAATGGTGATAATGTTAATTTTGCTTTGCCGGAAGAAAGGTTATCAGATCAACAATAAGTGTTGTAAATACAAATACATGTGGCCGTCGGTGGTGCAATGGTTAGTGTGCGCGGCTCTTGTACATGAGATCCTGGGTTCGAACCCGGCTCTGACCACCTTAAAATTTCTTTCGGCGGCGGTCACCTCGCATAGTGACGGCGACACTATCGAGTATCTAGCCATGAAAAAGCTTCTCAAATTACCGTTCGGAATCGGTGTAAAACTGTAGGTCCCAATCACTGAGTGAAAACTGGAAAGCGCACAGCTCAGTGATTGTGAGAAGTTCTCCCCAGTCTCTTCATGGGATGTAATGGGAAACCATTTATTTATTCTAAATACATTCAAAATACGAGGGCGGATCAATATGTCAGTGACTTTTCGAACTTCCCTCGTAGTTATATGAAAGGCAACACAGCTCCCATCAAGTACCACCTGTTAATAGTCAAGCCAATAGCAAGTTCCGTCATTTACTGTGCGTTTAACAGCTGTTCAAAACATACAACCTCATGCATTTTTTTTGAAAATGGAAAAAGTCAATTTCGAGTGCTCATTAAACATAATTTTTTGCGAAAACAAAACCATCAATCAGACTAAGGAAAAGCTTGATAAATATTATGGGGACACTGCACCATCGATTTCAATGGCAAAAAAGTGGTTTCCTGGCTTCCGTTGTGGTCGCACAAGTACAAATGACGCTGAACGTTCTGGACGGCCAATTGAGGTCAATACACCCGAAAATGTCGAAAAAATCCACGATATTATGGTGTTGGCCGATCGAAGAGTAAAAGTGCGTGAGATTGTTGATGCCATAGGCATTTCATATGGCAGTGTGGTTTCGATTTTAAATGATCAGTTGGGTTTAAGAAAGCTGTCTGCAAGATGGGTGTCGCGTTTGCTCTCAATTGACCATAAACGTAATCGTTTGACAACTTCAAAGGATTGTTTGGAGTTGTTTAATTGGGCTACGAATTGGTAACTCATCTGCCATATTCTCCGGATTTAGCCCCCTGTGACTATTTCCTATTTCAAAACCTACAGAAATGGCTCGGTGGGAAGAGATTTAACTCCAACGATGAAATTATTGATCAAACAAATGCCTCTTTCATGGACCTCGAAAAATCCTATTTTTTTTGGATGGGATACAAAAATTGGAGAAACGTTGGACTAAGTGTATTGAGAAAAACTGTGTTTCATTCAAAGAGTCACGGACTTATTGGTCCGCCCTCGTAATTAAGCAAAAACATGAAATTGAAATCAAACAATGTAATATTTACGTTTATTTTGGAAGATTTAAATTCTCTTAGCAGTATCGAAGTCTCTTATAGTAATGTAATGTTACAATATATTTGTCTAACCGTATCCTCAAAGGTCTACGAATGTTTCTCTTCTTACAGACAATTTTCAATCAAAAACTTTTTGAAATAACAATTATGCCAGGCAAAATGTCACAGAAAACATCTTAACATAAAGGAAAAAAGGGAATAACAACTTTAAGATATGTATGCATGTAAAAATCCTCGCTTGTTTTTGTCCTCTGTCTATCCTGCTGTCACATACCTACATACATAAATCTCTGGTATTTCTTGTTCTATACTCTTAGTATAACATCAAAAATCACTGATTATGAACAGATGGAGGGACTTAAATGTAAAGAAAAGGATCTGTTACACAGTGAGATTTTAGAAAACGCGGGACTGCGTGTGCATCACCTGTACGCAACAGCAAATAATGTCACCTTAGATCTGCACAGAAATATTAGTTATTTTACCAAATGCCAATGGAAGTGGAGGTGAATTTGTTTGCCTATATTGTCGGACAAATCTATAATGAAAATCATTTCCATTCCAGATTTAAAAATTATTTGACCTTTTAAGGTTGTTGGCTGACTCTTTTTGTCACACATTCACTGAAAAAAAAACTCCCCCTTCAATACTTAAAAAGGCAATTTTTGTGCGTTTGCGTTGTATTTATTAAAATCACCACCTTCCTTCCTACCATTCGTGCGCCACAAAATAAGCGACCGACCGAGTATCGAGGAAAAAATACGCTTGTGGCGGTGGTGATGGTGATGATGACTTGAAATCAATAACAAGACATGTGAACTCAAGTGAAATTACAATGATGAATCACTTTTTGTTCAACATGCTTCGCCCTCATACGTAATGTAGTATGCACAACCATATACTACACGACATATCACATAGAGAAATGTATCTAGATACTTTTTGAACTCAAACCAATCCATTCACACACACACACTCCCGCACACACATGCAAAAGGAAACACTCAAAGTGATATACAAACATTCATACATAACCCATCAATTCCTACAATTCCAGAAACAAAATTGCTTGAAGCAAACAGGGAGGGAGGAAAACAAGCCTCAGACATTCAAACAGGCGGACGGACACATTTATAATGAGACAGACAAGACAGTGTTGTTGAATGGTTGTGGTGTGGTGGATATAAACAACAACAACAACAGCTTTCAGTGATTTCAGATTTAAACTCCCGATAAGTTTTTCAGCGCATTTAGAATAAATAAAGTAACGAGTCATAAAGATGACAAACAGGTAATTAATTTATAAGAAAATCTGTACAGTTAAGGTCATGCATTTTTGGACTTACACGTTTAGTTACGTACAATTTATACCTTTTTGTATTGTCGTTGATTTTAATATCTCGTAAAACTGATATGAACCAGGAAATGGAATTGCTCTGACATGGAATCGCTCGGAAACGAAGGAATGCTTTCCTCCAGTATTTTTTAAACCATAAAACAAAACAAAATGTTTTCCCATGAGATCCCATGAACGAACTGGGGAGAGCTTCTTACAACCAGTGAGCTGTGCGCTTTCTAGTTTTGTACTCACTGATTGGAACATACAGTTTTACACCGATTCCGAGCGGTATTTTTGAGAAGCTTTTTCGTGGCTTAATACTCGATAGTGTCGCCGTTACTATGCGAGGTGACCGCCGCCGATAGCAATTTAAGGTAGTCAGAGTAGGAATCGAACCCTGGATCTCATGTACAAGAGGCGCGCACACTACCATTGCACCACCGGCGGCCACAAAACCATAAATTTGTTTACAATCGTAGATATACACAATTTCCATATATTGATAAAAAAAGGTTACCCGAATCTGGATTACATACTACTTGCAATCGTTGTCAAAAGTTTGCACAAAGAAGTTTGTATTTTTCTCTGCTTCCTAAAGAAAATTGTAATGTTTCCTAACAAACTCTTTTGCCCCTCAAAAGGTGCAGTAAAAAAAAACCGCGACAAATTCCCCGCATAACCGACATTTTACTGCTGACCGACATTTTACTGCTACGCAAGGAAATTATAAGTTTTTGTGTCATGTTCGGACACATATAGTGAAATTTTATGGCGATCATTTTAGAGAGTTAGAGGGTTAATTTGTTCCACACAAATGTTTATCTGAATCTTTTCTATACAACTTCCGAACATATTTTGTACCTCAGAAGTAAGGAACACACAATTTTGAATGCCGATATATTGCAGGAAAGTTCCGAGGGGCGGATACTTTGACCCGCCCTAAAAATAAAACTCTGATCAGATTTGGCAAAATGCCGATACACGTATACTTTTTTATACGTTTCTACAAGAATCCGTTGACAGAACCCCATCATTTTGAAAAAAAATCTAATTTTGTCTCACAGTGTAATTACTTACATTTCCTATTTATTCAAAAATTAAGCCGGAGCTCGCGTTAAGATCATTGGAGATCGTGACCGCACCATGATCAATGATTTGTTTTGTTTGTCAATGCGACAACCATCCAGCGACCGCAACCATCGATTTATTGAAATCAAAATTTGGCGATAAGTTGATTTCGAGTAATGGGCCTGTCAATTGGCATTCAAGGTCTTGCGATTTGACACATCTCGATTATTTCCTGAGGAGCTACGTGAAGTCATTGGGCTATGCTGATAAACCAGCAACAATTGACTCCTTGGAGGCTACAATTGTTCGTGTTATTCGTGACATACGGCCAGCAATGCTCGAAAAAGTGACCCAAAATTGGACGTCTTGAATGCACTTGTCATGAACAACCGCGGTGGCCATATGCCTGAAATCATTTTCAAATCGCAACCTTAGAACAACAAGGTTCTAACTGCACCAAGAAGTCTGTTCTATTAGATATCTCATCAACAATGGGATATATAATTATAGCGCTGCCAGTAATCGAAAGAGCAGGCCCATTTTAGTTCGATGAAATATGTAGATGTATTTATCAAAAATTGACAGTTAGAACTTTGTTGTTGGAAGGTCGCGAAATGTTAATACCATGTATTAATCTTTAGAATAAGCAACATTTTTTGTTTAAAATTTAGTGTTTGGTGGTATTGTTTGCAATTTCAATTTCTATCGGCTTAAAAAATACACCCTTTATGTTCTAAAATTGAGGGCATGAGAATTAAAACTCGGTAAACACCATTTTTGGTGAAATGCGTTTTTTTCACATATTCTTGTTCTCTAGACCAAGGCGCACCCTCTGATATAACATCCACACCTCTATAGTTCCTAGTTTGGCCTCTAGGGAGCATCAAAGTACATCCACATTGTCAGTGAGTATGAAAACAAGGTATTCAGAAAACAGTTTTTTGCTTCTCCTGAAAAGTTACAAAAATGGTCTTTACCGAGTTTTAATTCTCATGCCCTCAATTGTATAGATTTGGTTTAAACTTAAACCTCGGAGATTTTAATTAATACGGGTTTAATTTTTTTGTTTCGGGATTTGGCAACCCTAGTGTTGCAATCTGGCAACTGACAGCTCTATCGTAAAGTTGGACATTTTTGAGGTTATGCGTACTCAGAACGTTTTGACATACGAGCGCTATTTGTGTTGTTTACAGTAACTTAAAAGATTCATCTCGGCCCAAAAATGAAATTAAAACGTGAACATTTTCGTGCGATTGTTTTTTTACAACTTTCGACATGGATTAACTCAGCATGGAGGAAGTTAATTCAATTTTTGGCGATGGAGCTCCATCAAGGACCAGTGTTTAACGATGGTATGGTGAATTCAATCGTGGTTGTAGTTCACTCCAAGACAAATTTCGTGAAGGTCGTCCAAAATCAGCTGTTGTTCCGAAAACCATTGATGCTGTGCGCGAACTGATTTTGCAAGATCGTCATGTGACCTATCGTGAGATTTAGACAACCTTAGGCATTAGTGGGACCAGCATACATTCAATATTGCATAAACATTTGACTGTCAAAAAAATTTGTTCGCGTTGGATCCCACACAATTTGTCAATCGCTCAAAAAAAGGCTCGTGTCGATTGGTCGCAAGAAATGCTCCAAAAATACGATCGCGGTGCTTCGGAACACGTCTATGACATCGTGACAGGTGATGAATACTGGATTTACGCGTATGAGCCCGATAGCACACAGCAGTCAACTGTATGGGTGTTTCAAGATGAGCCAAATCCAACAAAAGTTGTTCGCGCCCAAAGCACTTCCAAGTAAATGGTCGCCTCTTTTTTCGGAAAAACCGGACATGTCGCAACCGTACCACTACAACAACGCATAACAGTGAATTCTGAGTGGTACACAACCATTTGTTTGCCAGTTGTCTTCCAAGAAATCAGTAAAACCAACCGCCGAAGACGGATCACTCTTCACCACGACAATGCGAGCTCTCACACATCGGCTGAAACAACTGCATTTTTGAGCACCCAAAACATCGATTTGATGGGTCATCCGCCGTATAGTCCTGACTTGGCACCGACTGACTTCTTTTAATTCTCGTACGTAAAAAGCAAACTGAGAGGTCAACGTTTTTCGACACCTGAGGAAGCGGTTGCTGCATTCAGAATGCATGTTTTGGAGAGATGTAGCTCAATCAGAGTGGCAAAAATGTTTCGACAATCGGTTCAAACGCATGCAAAATTGTATAAATCTTCATGGGGAATATTTTGAAAAACCATAAAGTGATTTTCGATGATTAATATTTGTTTTTGTTCTCTAATCCCGAAACATAAAATTCAACGTCGTAATTATATCGACACGTTCCCGGAAATGGAAATGGAAATTGTTCAGGAAATGAAAAAACTTTCTGTCAAGTAGCTGATTAGTATTATTTTTTCGGTTATTACCATTTCATTTGCTTAATAACACATGACGTAGTTATGCAAGGGACATTCTCTGTGTATCGAAATGTGGAGCTTGGCATAAATTTTGAGAATATGGAAAAAAGTCAGTGTCGCCAAATATTTCGCTTATTACATTCTGCCGGGAACGTGTCGATATTAATATATTTAATTTTTCCGATTGTTTTATGGTTCTTCTAGGAATCCCAACTAATTTTATTTGCATTTTCTAAAATTTTATCGATTTATCAAAGTTTAACAGCCGATACCTGAAAAACTTGGAGAAAAATCGAAAATTTTCATTTTAATCGGTCATAAAACGTGATCTCCTCATTTTTTCCTTCAAAAATATTTCTTTATTCATATTTTCCCAAAGTTATGTATATGTACATGTTGTTGCCTGCCCCCCATCCAAATCAAACTCCATAACTTAATTTGTTAATTTGTGGTTGCCCTTCTCCATGGTCACCACTTTTTTTTTTTACATTGACGTTTAAAATTGATTTCACTTTAGATCCAACAAAACAAAAAACAACGAACAGGGCAAAAGACACAAACAACAAAGAGTAATGTGGACTTTATATCTGGACGAGAAACATACAATGAGATTTTAATGCCTCCAGGGCACACACCAAATTACATCCTTTTTAAATATTAACAAAAACAACAAAAAAAGAAACGAAATGAAAAGGAACCAAGGAAAGAAACGAAAAAAGAGATCAAATAAAGTCCCTTTAAGACCATTAAATGGTCTCAACATGAGAGACTAAAAAGATACTGGCAAAGACGACGAATGTGAATGCGAATACACAGATAAAACAAACACAGATCCAACGATACACCGAGTGTGTGTGTTTAGATACTCCCAGGCCAACAAACATACATAGATGAAATACATCGGTCGAACGGACAAATTATACGTAACATCAAAGTTGACCATCCATCCATCCGTCTATTCACATAAATTGAAATCATAAGAATGTTGTACAAGTACAACATTGCCAACTTGCTCACACATATGCATACGCACAAACACTTGTACACACACACATATGTATGTATGTATATACTTTACTCATACATTGACTCTTTTATTCGCTGCTGACATCTTCAACAAAAGAAAATCATCAGATTCAGCAGTTTTTGAACATCGCGCAGATACAACTCTTTTTCTTATTGTTTGGTCGTGGCATTTCCATCTGCCTTCGCTATTGTCGGTTTGTCTGAGCCATGGATAGTTAGATGGATGGATTGTTAGGCGGCCACCACAGCTTGTCATATCCACACACAATATACCAAGATATTGGATGATTCGCTGCCTGTGTTGTTGCCTAAAATTTTGCTAAGATGTGAAAATTGTATTCAAAGGAAGAAATCACAGTGAACTCGGACTCTGGGCAAGATACGAGTACAATAGTGGTGTACAAACTGTCAGTGAAAGCACTTAGAATTTGAAGCAGTGCGAGATGGATGACTTTGGTGTTGGAATGGAAACTGCTGTGAGAAGTAGATTGCTGGTGCATTTGTAGTTATTGTTTTGCTACTTTACACCCCCCCCCCCCCCCTTTCCCCTTGTCTTCTAAAGCAAATTGGGTTTTAGTATTAAGGAAAATTAATCCAACTTAATATTCTCTTACGTGAATATTAGGGTTAAAGGGTACTCAGGAATTTTAAATTTGTTTTATCCTCCCCCTCTGTGCTACCTCATGATATACAGTGACGAACAAAATTGTAACAGCGTTGACATAGTTTGGAAACAAATTTGTATATTTTATATATTTATACAAAAACAAATAATTAACTAAATCAATTTATTGTTCTTTCATGAATAACAACAAAAACAATTTCTCCATTTCCTATGAGCTACACAGATCAGGGGTTTATTTCTGCATTTACAAAAATGTAAACAGTCGGCACCAGGACAGAAAGAGAAACCTCGACGACGACAACTGCAATTAGATATACAATGTGATCAAGACGGTCACTGGCCTAGAACGCTAAGGTGCTGATGAGAAGAGTCACAAACTTCGAAACGATTGTCCGCCAAAGTGAGTTCAAATCCTGGTGCCGACTGTTTATATTGTTTCTAATTGCAGAAATAAACCCCAGATCTGTGTAGCTCGTAGGAAATAATTTCAGTTCGAATCACATTTATAATAAAAAAAAACAATTTTAAATCTTTGTTGAAATATACAAAGTGAACAGTAAATATTGTACAGTTATACAAATGTTACAATATTGCACTCTGGATTTATTTTAATTTATTTGTTTTCTGATTCAATATTTTGTTTCTGACAAAACAAATAAATTAACATAAACCCAGAGTGCAAAATTGTAACATTTGTCTAACTTTACAATACTTACTGTTCACTTTGTATATTTCAACATAGAATCAAAATTGTTGGACAAAATATTTGGCTTTTTGAAGAGCTTGTATACGGCGAGGCATGCTGTTGCAAAATTTCGCTGACATTTCAGCTGGAATCGCATCCCAAGTTTATTTTACTGTATCTCACAGCTCGTTTACCCCTTTTGGTGGATATGGGTACTTAGCGAGCTGAGATTTTATATAGTTTAGATCGGGGTTAAGTCCCGTGACTACGCTGGTCATTTCATAGCTGTAAATTGTTTACTGTTTAACCAATTTTTAACGATTTTGGCCGAACGTTATAGGTCGTTTTCATGCTGAACCCGTTTTTCCTGTAGCAGCTAGTAAATGATTTTGCAGAATTGAAAGATATTTTTCATTTTTCATAATACCTTCAATTTAAACCATAGGACCTACTCCATTCTTCGTAATAAAGGGTTTTTCAACAGAGACGCTACAAAAGTAAATCGATAGGGACAGCAAACGACGCCATTTCCCGCTCTTTTGACATTTCTCTTCAGCGAGGTTTGCCATTTCATCATGGAAAGATATACGAGCCAACAACGAGTCGAAATTATTAAAATTTACTACCGAAATTTGGAGTCAGTGGCCTCAACTTTAAGAGCGATACGTCCAATTTATGGTCGTCATAATCGTCCTACCAACAACAATTGATTTGAATCCACAGGCACAGTACAAAATGTTCCCGTGCCAGTGAGGCAAAGAAGTGCCCGTTGTGTCGAGCATATTGCTGCCGCTGAGGCTTCAGTTCAAGAAAGTCCAAATGTGTCTCTCACACGTCGTTCTCAAGCGTTGGGCATCTCTGTGACGTCGTTGTAGCGAATTTTGCGAAAAGATCTTGACCTACATCCTTACAAGATCAAATTGACGCAAGAACTGAAGCCGTTTGACCACCATAAGCGTCGTATGTTCGTGAATTGGGCTGAGCAACAACTTGAAAATGATTCGGATTTTCATCGGAAAGTCATCTTCAGCGATGAGGCTCATTTCTGGCTGAATGGCTTCGTCAATAAGCAAAATATGCGTTATTGGCCAGACAGCAATCCACACGTAATCCATGAGTCATCATTGCATCACGAAAAAATTACGGTTTGGTGCGGTTTATGGGCCGGCGACGTCATTGGGCCGTACTTCTTCCGCGATGATCAAGACCGGCACATTACTGTGAATGCGAGTCGCTACCGTTCAATGATAACCGAATATTTTTGGCCCCAATTGGATAATATGGACTTGGAGGACATGTGGTTCCAACAGGACGGCGCCACAAGCCACACAGCGAATGCCACAATCAATTTATTGGAAACCAAGTTTCGTGAGTGAAAACTGGAAAGCGCACAGCTCAGTGATTGTGAGAAGTTCTCCCCGGTCCCTTCATGGGATGTAATGGGAAACCATTTATTTATTGATTTTTTTAAGTTTGGTGAACGTGTTATCTCACGAAATGGCCCAGTCGATTGGCCGCCTCGGTCGTGCGATTTGACGCCGTTAGATTATTTCCTCTGGGGCTACGTCAAGCCTATGGTCTATGCCAACAAGCCAGCGACGATTGATGAACTTCGTACGAATATCGAACGTGAAATTGCAGCAGTATCGGCCGATTTATGCTTGAAAACCGTCGAAAATTGGGTTCAGCGTCTGGACTTCTGAAAGCGTGCCCGTGGTAGCCATGCAAAAGAAATCGAGTTCAATACATAATGGCATCGAACGTACTTTCACAGGAATAAAGAATTTCATTGGTATCTAATACCGGTTTTGTTTTATTTAAAAAAAACTTTTGTAGTGCTCTTATTGAAAAACCCGTTAATAAGAAGAAGATGTACTTCTTTTATTGAATGCTAATGTTTCTTTTGAAGAAAACGTACTATTTTTAAGAAGAAGTACTTTCTGTAAGAAAAAGCCATAAGAGTATGAATTGTTTTTTACACAGAAGTACTTTTTTTTAAGAACAGGTACTTTTTAATGAAGTGGTACTATTTTTGGGAAAAGGTTATTTTGTACTTGTACTTATTGTACTTACTATGTACTTATTTTCAGAAAGGCTACTGATCTCAAGAAAATAAAAGAAATGATATTATTTTATTTTTAAGACAACGTACGAGTTAAGAAAACGAGTTTTTGTAAGGAAAGTTATTTTTCTTAAGAGAAGGTATTTTTTTGAAGGAAAGTTTTTTTTTTAATAAATGCGAATTTTTTTTAGAATTCGTCCTTTTTTTTTTTCACTTACTCTTTAAAGAAAGTTAGTTTTTTAAGAAAAGGTAATTTGTTGTAAGAAAATATACTTTTTTAGGAAAAGGTACTAATTTTAAAAAATTCCTTTTTTTAAGAAAAGGTATTTTTTGTAAGGAAATTTTTGTTTTGTAAGAAAAGGTAGTTCTTTAAGATAAGGTATTTTCTTTAAGAGAAGGTACTTTGTTTAAGAATATGAATAGGTATTTTTTTTTGAGAAAATTTTCTTTTATTTTAAGAAAGGGCACTTATTTAAGAAACTGGTTTTTTGTAAACTTCTCTCACTTTGGCTTTTCTAAATTTACTTTTTATTGGGTTCAAAACTACAATACTTTATATACTAAATATGGGTTACAGGCTCCACTTAGAAAACTTCCCATTAAACAAGAAATTTCCCAACATATCGCAGCCTAAATACAAAAGTGTCACAACTCAAACTTTAATAATTTTCAGTAGACACTAAAAACTGGGTTTCGCAGTTAAAAAATGTACGAAAAGTCTAAAAAGTAGACATGTTGATACTGGATTCTTTTGACGAAAGGGAACAGAAACTGGCGCCAGATTTGTACAGCAGATTGAAATAGTACTCGGTGATTGTTTTTAAGCAAAAAATTAAAATCTTGAAATTTTGAGTTGTGACGCTTTTATATTTATGGTGCGATATGAGACATCTAGTTAGTCTAGACACAAACCAAAGCAAAAGTAAACAATATAGTTGATAATAGTGGGATGTAGCATAATAGTGTTAAAACAAAAGTTGTATATTTTTTTTTCATTTAGCCCCCCATCATGCTACGTGCGATAAGGAACTTCGTTCCAAAATCGAAATTAAACGAAATCAAACATTCGGAACTATGGATGGCTCACGCATACTCCCTGACGCAACAATTTGGCTCACGCACGAAGATTTCACATTCACGCCCGCTCTCGTGGTCAAATTTTGATCCTACCTACACGGCAATCACTTGACTGGCGCCCATCTCTATTGTAAAGTAGACAGCTCACTGATATCACCTGCCCTTCTCGGAATGTAGTGAGAAAATATTTATTTATTATTTGTCGCAGTTTATAAACTATTTTGTGACAGCTGTTCTTTAATTTGACTTTACCACTATTAGCATCATTTCAATTCGTCAGTCATCTGTTACGTCGTCGTCCATCCTCCTATACATTTTCGATTCTCTTCTTGCAATCAAACGATTTTCAAATCATTATGAAGGAAAAAATAGCTGCATATCGAGAACGACGAGGTATCATCTCTTGTCTATGATTTGGGTTATTGTGGGACCACGTAGCTTGATGCTCAGGAAAAATTCTTCAATAACTCCATGACAGAGACTTCCAATTGTGCTGTTTCTTTACTATGGGAGTAACTCTACTGCTGCGTGTGTGTGTGTGTGATATTTGATTTGTTGCCTGTTGTATTTGGTGGCTCTACTACTTGTTCGCCAGCCGCCGGAGCTGTGGTATTGTTCCACCAACATCGCATGGAAATGCAATGATTTGAATGTTGGATACTTCCAGCCCGCCATCGAGTGGTTGGTGAAGTTTTTTTGCATCGAATGGCATCTCCGTCAGACGGTTTGGTACATTCTGGTTCACTTCAATTGGGGTTTTGGCTGTAAAGTGTGAGATTTGATTGCTGTGATGCTGCCATATCTTTGGTAAATGATTGCCAACTGAACATAAACAATGATGGCTGTCCTATTCTTGTGCTGCTTTACACCGCTTTGCGGACACAAGACACAAATTGTGAATTTCCATGAAGCAGTGGGACGGAGGGTGATCTTCTCTTTGGCTTCCCCCAATACTGTGCGCAGTCCCTATATAAAAGTCACAAAGTGCTTTGGAATCTTGCTAACCCCCTCCATGGATTGCACACAAGACGCTTCACTACTTTAACCAACCATATCGTTCGACATTCATCTACAATGTACAAGTTGACTATTGGAACTACAAGGGTTATTGACTTGAGCTGCATCGTAGATATTTAATACGAGTATTTTTTTTTTACAAACTATGAAAAAATGCATTGTCGTTACTCGTACAAGAGCATAATTATAATCTTAGATCTTGAGACAAATAGATTTTAATTGAAATTATGATGATAATAGTTAAGTGGTGGTGTGTGTTCATCATTGTTGGCTGGAAGATCATTATACGTATTTAATTGAATTATGAATCATATCGGAAAGATTCGAAATGAATTGAACTTTTTCCAGCAGTTTTTCCAGGTGGTGACAAAGAACAACTGGCCCCAAATTTTTGTTTCAGTGTAAAACTTCAGCCTTATTCACACTTTTGCCTAAAATTTAAAAAAAAAATAAAAAAAAAATTAGAAACTTATGGTATTTTTTATCCACCCCGAAAAAAACAAAATCAAACAAATCCAGGGGTTTTCATACAAATCACTCATTTAAATAATTTATAAATAATTTATTGGATTGTAAATTGGTTTTGTGTGTTTTCACACACACTCTTAGCTACATATATGTATATATACTTATATGTATATACAAGTCCATACCTCCACATACACTCGCATAAAAACATATTGTTTTTTGTGGTTTTAAAACTTTACCCCTCTTCAAACGGCAATAAAATGTGATAAATTATAGATATAAAAAATAAAATTTTTGAAAAAATTAAACAAAATACAATTAATCTGTATAAAAAGTTGTACCCATTCAAAGCAGTGGGGTAATATCACATGGACATGTCCAATATTGACGCAGATGCTTGTACTCGTACAAAGAGAAAATGAGAGAATAAAAATATCAATATTATAGATATAAAAACAATAGATATAAAAAAACAAAAACAAAATCCACTTTAAACACGGCAGGAAAAAAATTAAATCTGATTCTCAGTTCCACCGATTCCCACCATCATCAAAGTCGACAGTTTAGACAGGCTCTGCTGCTGCGGTGAATGTAGTGTGTGGCATGGAGTTATGCATGCGGCAAGGCTGTGTTGAGTATCTCTGTGCTTAAGTCCGTCCTTCTGTCTCAAGGCACAGTGGGCTCAAAGTGGAAATGCTGCTAAAACTAAACTGAAAAAGCTGCTAAAACGTAGGTTTTAATTTGGGAGAGTCTTAGAGTGTCCAAAAAACTGTGAATTTTAAAAACCCGGTTTTCGGTTTGTGCGAAAAAATCAAATTCTCAAGAAACTGGTTGTCAGTTTTTAGTTTTGTCCAAAACTGGTGAAATAATAATACAAAATATATGGTTGTTTGCTGAACGATTTTTACCTGAAAACCCCATTTAAAAAAAAAAAACTTGAGCATCGTATAGGATGACTCGATTGTTGTTTTGGTTAAAGATATGATAATTATGAATAAAAACGCTAAAAACAACCATATTTTTGTATTATGCGACCATTTGAGATCATATATGAAATTTTAGGACGTTGATGTATTTGACAATTTTGTCGAAAGCCTCAAATTGTACAACATTGGAGAACATTATTACATTCCTGTGTTAATAGTATAGAAATAATAATGCGAAAATTTTAAAAAATTTAATATTTCTGGATTGGTACAATCATTTTGGAACCAGAAATTTCATTTTTATTCATTAGTGTGTTTGATAATATTGTTAAGTATATTAAGCACTACAACTTTATAGAAGATATAAATTTGCAATTTGTTTAATATGGAATACATATAGGTGAATATTTAAAAAATATGGTTAAACGCAGCATTTCTACACCAATTATAGAGCTCTAAATATAATTGTTGTTGAAGAGTGTATTTAGAAATGTTATCAAGAAATTTATAAGCTACAATTCTTTTGAAGACAGCTACCGCAATTTATTAACCGTTAGGCAAGAAACGTCAAAACATATAAAATATGTGCAATTTTTCATGACGTTTCGTGAAATAATCGATTAACAGTGTACTTTTCCATAGAAATATATTAGAGGACATTGTGAAATGGTATAATAGCTACAATATTGTTAAAGGTTGTAATGCAATATTTCAAGCTGTTTAGGATTTATTGAAGTAAAATGTGAAATAGGTCCCTGACCCACCACTAAAATGTTCTTCGGCCTGAAAAAATAAAATTTTACGGGAGCAAAACCGAGCGGGGTTTTAACCGTTAAGCAAGAAACGTCAAAACATATAAAATATGTGCAATTTTTCATGACGTTTCGTGAAATAATCGATTAACAGTGTACTTTTCCATAGATATATATTAGAGGACATTGTGAAATGGAATAATAGCTACAATATTGTCAAAGGTTGTAATGCAATATTTCAAGCTGTTTAGGATTTATTGAGGTAAACTGTGAAAATGGTCCGTGACCCACCTCCAATGTGTTCTTCGGCCTGTAAAAATAAAATTTTACGTATAGGAGCAAAACCGAGCGGGGTTCTGTGATACCACGTTCAAGTACTTTCACAATTTTTTTGTTTGGTTGAGACCCGAGACTCACTGTTGCACAGTGGCATTTCATACACTGAAAGAAAAACCTTCATACCATTAATGAATTCTTACATTGCATCAATGAAAAGTGTCATTGTGTTTGAGCAAATGTCGGGCTTCATTAATGCTATGAACAATGTTACATTAAACGAAAAATGTTTCATAGACCTGAAATTAATGTAAACTTTCTAACCGGAATGAAACATTATCATTGTATTAAAGAAAAATGTTACTTGATATTATAAACCGTTTCATTGATGTAATAAAAATGTTACATTGATGCTATGAACATGTTTCATTGATGCTATGAGCATGTTTCATTAATGTAATGAACATGCTTCATTGATGGTTTGCACATATTTCATTGAAGGTCTGAATATGTTTCATTGATTGTATGAACATATTTCAGTGATAGTATAACACGTTTCATTGACGGAATGAACAAGGTGGTATGAAAAAGTTTCATTATTGGTATGAATAGGTTTCATTGATAGTATGAACAGGATTCATTGATGGTATGAACCGCGTTCATTGATGGTATGAATATGTTGCATTGATGGTATAACACGTTTCATTGACGGCATGAACATATTTTATTGATGGTTTGAACGGGTTTCATTGATGGTATGAACCGACTTCATTGATACTATGAAGGCAATTCATCGATAGTATTGGGGCGAAAAAAATGTTGTGGGGGGGGGGGGGGGGGTAGAACACACGATTCTAAGCAAAAAAAAATGTATCCCTATTTTAGGAGTTATGGGCCTCCAAAGTTCGGGCTTTTTGTGGCACGATTTTTTTTCGACTATTAGGTTTTCTGGGACGGGCCAGGGAGAGGAATATCTCTGTTGCAAATTTTGGATTTCTGAATTTTTTTGATTCTTGGGAAAATTTACCCATACAAAAGTGTCCCTGCGTGCACCCGTTTTTTGGACCTTGTGGGTCCCCATAGGTCCGGCCGGCAGAAAAGTTTGGTTTTTGAAATCCCCTTATTTTGCTCGATTTTCGGGTTTTTTTAAACGGCTTTGGATTCTGCATTTCAGCCTTTTATTTATTTCTTATTTATTCCTTATCTCATACTGGAACTCATATATTGTGTCACAGCTACTGTACATAAATAATACATAAATACATACATTTATACAAAGCGTACCTACATACATATTAGATATGCTTTTACCAAATTAATGAATCGGTAAAAATTAATGGAATTGTGGATTATATTAAATAAAGATGTCTCATTATTGCTTTTTTAGAAAAAGTATTTTAAAATTCAATAAAATGTGTGTAATGTAAAGGATGGCCTATATAATAGATTCTACTTTACAATGTCGATAAAATGTTTGCAATTTTTCTCTATAGTTTCCCATATTTACAGGAAAAACATATTTCATTCCATCAATGTAAAAGGTTTCTTAGCATTAATGACGGTCCCACAAATTCAAAAACTGCAGCAATGAAGGAGTTCATTGAAGTAATGTAACATTTCATAGCACCAAAGAAACTTTTCATTGCATCACTGTAAACCCATTAATGTAACCCATTCATTGATGCTATGAAGCGTATTTCTTTCAGTGTATATCAGTTTTTGTAAAATTATTTCCAAAGTTAGTGCTGGCTGCCCAAACTGTGCGTTTATTAAGAGTATGTTTTGGCCAAAACGAAGCACGCGTGCTGTAATCTACGAAAATTGCCTGATGCGGCCTAAAGTGTGAGACTCAATGCAGACTCAAATACGTGACATCGATCTTAGCATCTCATGATTGTGGACTTCTTTTGGGTTGAAATTGAAGATGTGGTCTTGGATGATATTTGGTTGGGACGGTGTACCATGTCACACAGCTCATCAAGCAATCGATATTTTGGGCATTAAGTTCGGTAATCGTGTTATCAGCCGTCTTGGCGATGATAATTGACTGCTTCGGAGCTGCGATTTCACACCGTTAGACTTTTTGTGGGGATGCTATGCGGATAATCTAGAAACGATGCAGACCCTTAAGGCTAATATCAGATCCAGAAACCACCAACAAGATCTTGGAAAATTAAGTTGAAAGAATGCGCTACAGTGAAGGTAATCGTGTTCCAATCATGGCAATCTTGTTCCAATCGTGGCAATCATGTTCCGCGAGGCAATAGTGTTCCAATAAAAAATTAAATCGTGTTCCAATAATGAGCTACTCAGAGGCCAACTGATCTAACTCGACAAAACAAAAAGTAGTAAAAATTGAAATAGAATTTTAGGACTTTTGTGTATTCATTCTCATACAAGGGTAGTGAGAGACACGAAAATACGTCAGGCTAACTTCTTCGTGTTGATGAATATAAACAAGTAGGTTTTTAACAAGACTAATAACGCATTTACACTGACAGGTTAGCGATAACCTTGTTCTCTAATCTTTACCGTTTACACCACCCAATTTGAAATTAAATTCTCATTTCAGTTGGTAACTACGTGCTTAGACAAACTCCGTGCCGAGACAAAAATATCGAAGACAGCGGCGCAACAGAAAAATTAAGTTGGCTGCTATTGGTTTTGCCAGTTTTGTACAAATTTGGGATGTATTTGATATAACTGAACCTTTAAAATTGGATCTGTGAGTCAAATCGGGCCAGTCGATAAAATTTGCTCACAGTTTAAACCAATAAGAGCCATTCATATTGGCGGCGGCGTGAGCTTCAAACAAGTTTTGGTGACTGCGATGCGTCGGAAAATTTTCGATCGGCTTCCATCTGTCGAACAGTTGATTTTTTGTGTATGTTTTTATGATGGTTGCATTTCTATTAGTATAGCTAACAGTGTTGCAGTTTAAAATGAGGTTAAAGCCGCATTCACAATGCAAGCGACAATTTCGTTTTTCATGCTATCTCGTTCTCACACACAGAATTTCACATAATGGCCTTTCGCTTTTTTTACAAAAATGTAACTCCAATTTGTCGCTGAAGTTGATCTATTCCTACTCCAGCAACATATTTGTTCGAATAAATAATGTACTATTAAGCGGTAGATGGCTCTGTACTTCGAATTACATTTTCAAACTTAAAAACATCAATGAAAATTGAACCCATTTGTGTTAAAAGACGCATTATAAAACGTTATTTTATCTGTAGAATCTTTTAATACCAAATATATTTAAATACATTAAAATTTTTTAATATTCGAAATACAACCCTGGATGTGACATTTGTGACATTTGAATCATGATGCAACTAATAGAGGTTGTGTTATTGATTGTATTATTGATGATTTGCTTTTCCTTCTGTTCATTATATGAAGAATCAAATTCAAATGTATTTGGTTTTATAATTTCTGGCTTACTTTTATTCTTGACAAACATTTGTGTTAACTTTGACATGAAAACAAAATATATTGTATTGTTGCCTTGATACATTGGCCGTAATACTGGTATCACCTGTTAGAACAAACATCACGATTCGAAGTAAACTGTTGCTTGCATTGTGATCGCCTTTTGAAAATGTTGCTTGCATTGTGATTCCGGCTTAAAAATTAAACTTCAGTTTCTACAGATTAAAATTGTATGAGTAATCTTCTGGGTTATCTCGGGTTAACGGAGTTAACCATCGAAATGCGATAATCTTGGTCGGTGTAAATGCCGTATGTGTTTTAGTTTTAATTTCATTGATATTTCAACTCTGTTAAAATGTGAAGTCCCATCAATTGGCATCTGAGTAGCTCAAACAGTGGAAATGTTTGTTCTTTCCAATAAAGCCACAAATACCAAAAGAAATTGAGTGTTGTTTATTTTATTTAATATTCTTCTATGCAGGTGTCAAGTAAATTCTCCATTACAATATCAGTCACCATCGAGGAAGCTGGAGATCCCACTGGAAGTCCTTGTTGAAAATACGAGTATACCATGCCATCATATAGGAAATACCTATTGTATAGTTTGATTATTATGGTTGATATTTGGGAATGTAGCTATTTCAATGCCCACCAATGCTATATTCCCAACCATCCACCATAATAATCAATTTCACCAATATCCTTAGTAACATTTACATGAAAAAGTAAATTTAAATAGTTATTGATCTTGAACCGAACAATTATTGAAACCATAACTGAGAGATCGAATATAAAACGTAATTTTACATTAAATAAAATAACACAGTGTGTAATTTTTAAGTCATGGCAAAATAACCATATACGGACACCACTACGTGATAAAAGAGCAAAAAAAAAGACCCCTGTCTCCCAGTTTTGCCCAAAGTCCTCCACGTTTTTTTTTTATGGGCCCCCAAGGAAGTGGGGCCCCGGTGTCATTTTTGCAAAAAAGTGATCATTTTCTCAAGCTTATATCTTGCAAACCGTTCGGAATTTTATTTTACTCTCTGAGGCAAAGATGTAGCTCTTGTCATAAAGTCATATAAAATCAAAAACAACTTCATCTTCAAAGTCAAAATCGCAAAAAACTTTAAAAAATTCAATTTTTTTTACCTTTTTCCCCCTGTTCAGGTCCATAGGTAGCAAACCGTTCAAAATTCAAGGAAACAATCAACTACAAGAATGATCCTAAGATCTCAATAAACAACTTTCTAGAACATATGAACTTCCTAGGAATGATTCTTAACACCGTTTAGGTAGCGTTTAGGTAGCCGCAAAAGTGAAAAATTTCCCGAAATTTTTTTAATTTCTGAAAGGCATGTGAAAAGGCATGTTGCAGGTTTCATTGTTATACTATTACTGATTTTATTAATCTTAGTCTTTAGGTGGCATGGGTTGACATTTAGAGTTAGGGTTGTAACAAAGAGTAGTAGCATGGATATTTAGTAATAATGATTCAGTGTTGTAGGGATTAGTAGTCTCAGCAGGGATGGCACTATAATACTGTGCTATCTATTACAAAAATTATAAAACAAAATATTTGTATTATGTTTATAATGTTGCCCTGGATTTGCAAATCGCACTCCCTTAAGTTGTGGGTCCAAATCGTCGTCCGAATCGTGCGAATCTGACTCTCTGATTCAGAACTATTTTGGGTTGTTTTTATGTGAATTCAATGCAGATATTTGCTTCCAGGTAGTTGTTTGATAGTTTGGGCACGTGACTTCACCCACCAGCTTGAGAAATTTTATTAGAATCCACTTACTATCAGTGAAGGTACAGTGCACTCACACACTCGGCCTTCTCACTGACAATTATTTACGTTTAAAGGTTTGGAAATCAACATTTTTTTTAAGAAATCGCTTATTTTCTTACACTTCAATTGTTTTTAACCGAAATTTTGGCTCCCAGAAAGTACTTTTGTTAGAAAAACCTCACTATCTCCGGTCTTAGAAGTGTTGTGTTTTACTGAGTCTAGGAAGAAATAAGTTTACTAGGGCTGTTTTTTGAGAAAACCAGATTTTTATTAAAAAAGTGAGGTTAAAAAATCTTTGTTTTTTATTTTGCCCCAATGAGTTAATAAAAATTCAAAGGTTTTCAAAGGTCTTCTCAATGATACCCATCTCAGCCAGATCGGATAAGAAATGGGTGAGATATAAGCGATTATATACTCAAGCTATAAAGGCCTATATCTCAAGAAGTTGGATCGGCCTCCTTAAAAAAACTTTCAGGTTTTAATCAGCTATGTAAGCCCTACCAGGCCAAAGAAAATTGGCCCATTTTTCATAAAGTAAATTTGTTCGTAAAAGCGGAAAATAAAAAACGGTTTTTGGGCGATTTTTCGCTCATTTTTTAAAGTTTTTCGCGAGTTTGACCTTGAAGATGAAGTTTTTTTTGATTTTATATGTTTCATTGACGGAATGAACAAGGTGGTATGAAAAAGTTTCATTATTGGTATGAATAGGTTTCATTGATAGTATGAACAGGATTCATTGATGGTATGAACCGCGTTCATTGATGGTATGAATATGTTGCATTGATGGTATAACACGTTTCATTGACGGCATGAACATATTTTATTGATGGTTTGAACGGGTTTCATTGATGGTATGAACCGACTTCATTGATACTATGAAGGCAATTCATCGATAGTATTGGGGCGAAAAAAATGTTGTGGGGGGGGGGGGGGTAGAACACACGATTCTAAGCAAAAAAAATGTATCCCTATTTTAGGAGTTATGGGCCTCCAAAGTTCGGGCTTTTTGTGGCACGATTTTTTTCCGACTATTAGGTTTTCTGGGACGGGCCAGGGAGAGGAATATCTCTGTTGCAAATTTTGGATTTCTGAATTTTTTTGATTCTTGGGAAAATTTACCCATACAAAAGTGTCCCTGCGTGCACCCGTTTTTTGGACCTTGTGGGTCCCCATAGGTCCGGCCGGCAGAAAAGTTTGGTTTTTGAAATCCCCTTATTTTGCTCGATTTTCGGGTTTTTTTAAACGGCTTTGGATTCTGCATTTCAGCCTTTTATTTATTTCTTATTTATTCCTTATCTCATACTGGAACTCATATATTGTGTCACAGCTACTGTACATAAATAATACATAAATACATACATTTATACAAAGCGTACCTACATACATATTAGATATGCTTTTACCAAATTAATGAATCGTTAAAAATTAATGGAATTGTGGATTATATGTGGATTATATCTCAAGAAGTTGGATCGGCCTCCTTAAAAAAACTTTCAGGTTTTAATCAGCTATGTAAGCCCTACCAGGCCAAAGAAAATTGGCCCATTTTTCATAAAGTAAATTTGTTCGTAAAAGCGGAAAATAAAAAACGCTTTTTGGGCGATTTTTCGCTCATTTTTTAAAGTTTTTCGCGAGTTTGACCTTGAAGATGAAGTTTTTTTTGATTTTATATGTATTTTTGTTTCTTTATGACAAGAGCTACAACTTTGCCTCAGAGAGTAACTCAAAATTCCGAACGGTTTGCATGATATGAGCTTGAGAAAATGATCACGTTTTTGCAAAAATGACACCGAGGCCCCACTTCTTTGGGGGCCCATAAAAAAAACCTGGAGGACTTTGGGCAAAACTGGCAGACAGGGGTCTTTTTTTCTTGGTCTTTTATCACGTAGTGGTGTCCGTATATGGTTATATTTTTTCGTGTTGCACTGTGTAATTTAAATGAAATTACCAAGTGTAAGCCATATCGCAAATATCTTTTTTTGAGTCTCTCCTTCTTAATAACGTGTTCATTCACACGAAATGATAACAAAATTTATCTAAAGCGAACCACATACTTGTCATTCATGAGCCTGAACTTTATCTGGCTGACGAATTTGAAAAAATATTACCAAAAATTTTTATAAACATGATACTGATGCGAACAACTTCGATTACATTCTTATTTGATATGAAGCAGGGCGGTAAAACGACAATAAACATCAACGATAGCTGATGTTCATGCGCATAAATGAGAAGTCTGTGGTTCGCTTGAGATAACTTTTTGTTGTCAATTTTTGAAATTGAACCTGTGGGAATATTGTCATTGCTGAAGTCGGAATTTAAGTGGAAAATTGAAATCACGCTTAATATCACTTAGTTGCCCCGTACTAATGAAGCTATAATTAACTTTAAAATAAATGGTTTCCCGTTACATCCCATGTAGGGATTAGGGAGAACTTCCAACAACCAGTGAGCTGTGCGCGTTCTAGTTTTACACTCACCTATTGGGACCTACAGTTTTACACCGGTTCCGAACGGTTTTTTTTGAAGCTTTTTCATAGCTAAATACTCGATAGTGTGCGATAATCGAACCCACGTTCTTATGCACAAGACCCGCGCACACCACTTTTGCACCAGCGACGGCCAACTTTAGCGGGGTAAAATAACACTTACTTTCTCAATTGTTTTGACAGTTCCATTTGATTAAATCGGCTCAACTCGAAATTCAAATTTCGAAAAAATAATCAAACATCAAGACAAAAAACTTGTATTACCCCAATAAACAATTGTTTACGACTTGTCGGACGTCTGTAAATTCTCTTAAATTATATCAGACAATTAGTCGAAATATCTGAAATTCATTCAGTCATTTAAAGTAGTTTTCTGTACATTCTCTGTCAGCCGGTTCTGCACATTCTCTGAAAATCCTTACGGAAATCATGCGACGTTTCTGCACATTCTCTGAAGGGAATTTTTTATTCTTTTTGATTTTGTTTTCATTCCGTTACCATGCACCAGTAAAAGGGAGTTCCCCGAAAATATTTTTAATGTATAGTTTCAGTGACTTGTTTGTTTGTCTGCATCATTTTGTTTGTTGCCTTCAGTTACAAATGGGCAAGCAAGTGCTTAAGATGTCGCGATCGTCAAAGAAAAATAGTAATTAATTTGTACGTGCATATGTAAATGCATATGTATGTTAATGATCCGAAAAGTCAGGCGTCTCTCCGTCAGAAACGATCGGAAAAATCGGACCATTATCGGTTGTTTTTTCAGATTTCTCTCCGAAATTCGTACAACAAATCGGACAATGGTTCAGAAAAAGATCAGATAAGTCGGACCATTATCGGATGTGTAATTAGACTTTATGCCGACTTCATTCAGCTACGTCTAAAAATCCTTCAGAATTTCCCACAGAAATCTGTCCGATAACTCTGCACACTCTTCCGAATTTCCTCCGACAAAACTTTCCGAATTCTTGTCAACCGGCCATACGATTTTATGTACGTTGTCTGACCGACATCGGCATCAGACTCGGCAACTTGTTCAGAGTGTCTGACAGATTTCTGGGCGAAGTCGGAACAAATTGTTTACGTATGTTGCTTATTGTAATTGTTTTTGTATTTCCTTTATTTGAATTTTGTAATGATTTTTTTTGTTCAAATTGTCAATTTGTGTTCGTTTGGCCCACTGTTTTAGGGGTTATGTATGTATTTGCGAAGCTTTTATCTTTGTACCTCCGATTTAATGGAATTATTATTGAAATAAAACAATCTTCAAAACGGTGTTTGCTGTGTTTGTTTATCTGTCTGTGCGTTATGTTGGTTGACTGGTTGCGCTGCTCGTTCGCTGGCTGGCTGGCTTTCAGTTATAGGTGGCTGTTTAGGTATGGGGAGATTTAAAATTGGTTGTTGGACGTTGCGCCGCGCGTTCGCTTTTAGTCGCTTGAGGTCGCTTCGGTTTCAATTTCGCTGTTGTATTCGTTTTAATAAGCAAAAAGGCGAAGTTGTATTGAGTGTATGTGAGATACGCACACATTTAAATCCTTACAATTGAGATTCGTATTCGGTTATGTATTTATACGAATTGTGACAATAAATTCAAACAAAATGACAATAATAACAATAACAACAACAATTACTACAACCACAACAACAACAAAAAGTGTCAGCATAAAAAGTATCTGTCGCCAAATTGAGCCGGAAAAGATATACAAACAGACAAACATATGTACATACATACATATAAACAATAATAAGCAAAATTTATATTTCTGTACACAAAATAGCAACTACTGCTGACATCGCTTGCTTGCTAGCTGGCTGACTGACTGGCTGGATAGTTGGCTGAATGTCGTTGGCTGTTTATGTGTCCGTCTTTTAGCTCGCTGTCCGTCTGTGCTTCTTTGTGGTGTAACATGTGGCAGCAGCAGTTAAAAGTTCGATTTCCTCGCATTCTACATACGAATGTTAAATAAAAGTTGAATTTTCTTAACGTTACGAGTAATAACAACAATCAAACTACACCGACCAACCAACCAACATATTGTGGTGTGTTGGTGCACTCGTTATGCCACTCGTCGTCGCCACAATGTGTGTGCGCCATCGCCATCGCCATCTTGTATTCAAAAAGCATAAATTCATAAGTACAAACTAACAACGAACACAAAATCCACCAACTTAAACAACTGAAGACGGACAGACAGACAGATTCACTGACTTTGCCGACTTCATCATCACCACAATGATAAACGTTTGGAAGGAATCACCATCATCATAATCAACGGCAGGCAGTGCTAAATAAACGTTTAAGTTTCCAATGAGCTGCTTGCTCGTCTTCTTACTCGCTTAACAACTTAAGTCATTTCACTTAGTTACTCAGTCAGTCCGTCAGTCATTCATGCAGTTGAGTTGAGTTCAGTTCCGTTGCGTTCTGTGTTTCTTAATTTAATGAAGTTCACAATATCATCGAACTAAACTAAAGGTGGAGTTCTGAAAAGGGGAAAAATGTCCGACAAGAGAGACCCAACCATGTCTACAAACAGACAGACGACATACAGACAAGATATAACTACTCATGTCGGGAAATTTAATGACTCTTAGCTACACTTAATAATTTACAACACACAAATGACATTTATTGTTTTCTTTTCTCCCGACCACAAGAAGAAGAAGAAGGCGAAACAATTGTCAACCCGACAACTGTCAGAGCTTTCCTAAAGAAGAATTAAAAGTAATTGTTCTCTTTTTCACATGGAAATTGTGCAACAAATGTTATGGAAGACATGAAAGAGAAACAGAGGTTAAGATCAAATAAAATCGGATATGTGAAGAGATTATCTTTAAAATCCCACTGATTGAATTTATGCCCTGCAATTGCCCGTTCCAAAATTCCATGTATCTAGTTATTCTCCTAATGGCCAGTTTTTCAGTCAGTGGTGATCTTCGTTTCTTAGTTAAATTCTGGTTAAACATCAAATTGTGTTTTTTAGTCATTGTTTAACTATGATTTAACCACCCAATATGTTGGTTGGTTAACTTATAGTCAGAACCATATTATTTTGACAATCAAATTACTGACCGTCAAAGTGAGAAATGAAAATTGTATAAAATACATGTTTCAGATTTGCGTATTTGTACACATACATACGTTGAGTCTAGATCGTTAAATTGTTGCTCCTATATAGTTTTTTTTACACTTTTTTGTTAAAATGACTTCGATCTTATGCATCTATTTCTTATTGTACTTAATTCCATTTTGTTTGTTCCCCTTTGTTGTTTAGGTATTTATCACAAAACACGCGTTTTTTCCAATAAGAATACAAGGGTTGCCATATTAGTTGACAATATGGCGACTTACAGTAACTCACCACTGAAAAACAAAATGCAAAGTTAACCTCTAATTAACTTAGAATTAAGATTAAGTAATCCCATAGTTAACTACCCACTTAAAAACTGGCCATAAGAGTAGACAACATTTGACAAGCTCTGTCAGCTGTAATGACATGTCTAGTCCATGCAATACTCAGTCTTGTAAATCGGCTTACAATTAGTTTATCTTCTAATCTGTCGACTGAATATTATTTGTGCCACATTGTTTCGATCTGTCTTCCTAAACTTTGTTTACACTCAGAGAAAAATTATGTTGAGCCAACCGTATTTAGAAGTAGTCGCAATTAAACGGTAAACGTGAACTTGAATTAATTGTCTTTGTCTCATAAATTCTCAATCACTTAGAACAAAATCCCAGAAATGCCAACAGTGCTGCATATATTGAGAAGGTTAAGAACATAAAATGCACTCCAATGTTACTACTTACTTATCTGGTCTCGAACAACCTCGGGGGATCAGGGACATTACAAAACGAAGATAACATATTTCGCCAATCAGTTCGATCTTTTGCCTTATCTCTCCAGTTGGCAATATCAAGTGTACGCAGGGATTCATCAACCTGATCCCTCCAGCGGAGTCTTGGTCTTCCTATTTTTCGTCTTCCTTCGAGTTCGGTTCCGAAAACCCTTCGTGCTGGTTCGTCTTCATCCATTCTACTGACATGGCCTAGCCAGCTCAATCGGGATATTTTGATCCACCTAACTATGTCAATGTCGGAATATACATAGCGCATACAGCTCATGATTCATGCGTCGCCGATACTCGCCGTTGTGCACTATAGGGCCATACATTTATCGGAGTATTTTTCTCTCGAAGACTCCTACAGATGTTTCGTCTGCTATGAGAGTGTGGTATAGCTGGATTTTTGTTACTCGAGAGAGGCCTCTATCTCAAAAGTGCTTGCTTAGCCCAAAATAACATCTATATAATTCTCCGCTAGATCTCAAGGCTGACGTTGTTGTTTTTGTTTACGGCAGATCCGAGGTATACATATAAACTCGTCCACTACCTCGAAATTATAACGGTTATCAACGTTCACGCTTTGGTCTAATCGCTTGGAGGCCCTGCTCGTTGAAGCCATTAATTTTCTTGTCCCGTCCCCAATTACTGTCAGACTCACTTTTGCTGACTCCTCCTTTGTTTCGAAAGGTTCGGTAAGAACCTTATCGACTTTCACTGCGGATTTGGTGTTCGTCAAGGTCATCCTGCAAAGGCGTATGAGTTTTGCAGGAATACCAAGCTCAGACATTGCTTCGAAGAGTTTCTCCCATATCGGACTATCGAAGGCCGCCTTCTAATCGAAAAAAATATGATAGGTGTCGATTTGTTTTTCGTGTGTCTTCTCCAGGATTTAGCGTAGCGTGAAAATATGGTCAGTTGTCGATTTTCCAGGCCTAACGACACACTGGTATGGTCCAATCAGGTCAGCGATAATTGGTTTTAGTCTTTCGCACATTATACTTGATAGAACCTTATATGCTACGGATAAAAGGCTTATTCCACGGTAGTTGGCGCAGATACTCGGGTCACCTTTTAAATTATGGGGCATAGTACACTGAGACTCCAATCGCCGGACATGCATTCATCTAACCAAATTTTGCTAACGAGCTGATGCATGCACCTTATCAGCTCATCGCCGCCAGCCTTAAACAGCTCCGCCGGTAATCCATCGGCTCCTGCGGCGTTGTTGTTGTTCTTAAGCCGGGCAATAGATGTTATGACCTCGTCTAGGTTAGGAGAGGGGCTATCGACGCCGTCGTCAAAATTGTGATCGATTGTCTTGTCATTGGATATCTCAGGTACCAATAGCGTAGAGCAATGACCTCTCTATATTTCCAACATACTCAGCACATCTGCGATGAGAATTCCGTCCTTGTCTGTACAGAAGGGGGCCCCTGAACCATGTCCATTAGTTCCGGTTTTGACTTTTCGATAGATATTTCGATAGAATTTTTTTTTCTCACTCTCGAGCTTTCTCCACTGCCGTTTCGTACGCCTAAAGAGACGGTTTACCTTTAAACGTATACGGCCGTTTAAAATGTATACGGCCGGTTTTTATGTTTTTATTTTCCAAATTGGTCCCTTCATAAACCGTTTCATAAAACAAAAAATTAAATTCAATTGACAGAAATAACAGATATGTAGGTTTGTTGTGTCAACGGAATTGGAAATGAGTTCGCTTGTAGCAAACGAATCACAGATAATATCGGTTGTAGCCACCGAAATAATTGCAATTTTGTAATAAGTGGGTGTGGTGTGTTGAGGTGAGGTGTGATGTGGTGAGTTGTGGTGTGGTGGTTTGGAGTGTGGTGGGGTGTGGTGAAGTGCGGTGAGGTAGATGAGGTGAGGTGAGATAAACCCATCGTGAGTCGTTTGTTGCACTTTGCTCCTCATGTTTATTTTGTTTGACCCATTACTAAATCCACCTGTTCCTTGCTCATAATTCACGAATGTTTATTGTGAATATCACTCTTCTTCTTATTGTCCAAATATCTCTCATCCAACTGTGTGCCTGCCCAAAATTGCAACTAGTCCGACATTGCGCCAATCCTCTTTCCGTTTTCTTAGAAATCTTGTTTTTTTTAAATTTAAATTCATAGAACTTGTATCTCCACGGTTGCATTTTATGAATGAACATTTTTGACAATGGCGCAAGTTGAATTTATTGTGTCTCTGATTTGTGCGAATTCAATTAAAATTCCGTCTTTCATAGTCCACCCTCAAAACTCAAGTTCAGTTTTTTTCCTTTATATTGTTTATCGATAATTAATTAAAAATTAACACATTGTTTTCACCTACAAGTAACGACGGCGACGACACTGGTGAATACGAGTGAGTATCTTTGTATGTATCTCTCGGGTATTATCATGATAATCAGCGCGTTTTTTGTTTGTCAATTCAGTTTTTTTCGTCTTTGATGATTTATTTACAAGTTATAAGCGCAATAAAGAAAACGTAAGAGATTTGGAACGCTAAACAGATACGGGAAGTGCGCGCTATTAAGCAAGGAACTTGTGAATGTACGTATGAATGTAAGTTAACCGGACAGGCAGGCAGTTAGTCAGTGAATTTAATGTAGTACAAGCCAATTCATTTTATACAATCCCATTCCATTACTAACATCGGGAGTAGAAACAGCAACAGCAACAGCAACGGCAACGACAACAGCAGCAGCAGAAAGAACGAACAAACGACATTATGTTGTGTGCGAATCAAGTCGCTGCGGCAGCCAGAGACTAAGTTATCCCAGCAAAAGTCCATCCATCTGTCGGTTCATTTGTATGCATTTCAATCCATCCATTTATCTGTGAGGTTCTGTATCTGTGGTGAGTTGCGTGTGCGAGTGCGAGTATATCGAACACACTTTACGCCCGTATTGTTGTTGCACGAGTGCTAAATGAAATAAGCAACAACAACAACAGTAACAATAACTACAGCAGCAACACCAACCGTTTTATTGTATTGAACAAAGGTGAATTTTGTGTGTCGTATTGTTTAGTGTGATTGTTTGTCTTGCTTAGGGCTTTCGGCTTAGATAGATGTGTGACATTGCCCATGATGACGGCGGTAGTGATGGTGATAATGATGTTGTTGACTGTTTCTCTTGGTTTATTCGTCTTCTTTGTCGTCATCATCATCATCATCATCATCTGCATCACAATCATCGTTTGTCCACTACTATTGTTCAACTGCTGCGTCTGTTTTCTGCTACTTGCTCTGGCTAACGCCGCTTATCGGTTTCTTGCCTCATTTTGATTGTTTTGTTTGTATTTTGCCTCTGTTCCTTTATTCTTCTCAAAATTCTCTTTACTCTTGTGAGCACAGCGAATATGTATTTACGCTTGTTAGGGATGGTAACACACCAAACAATGACCTTACTTTACTATCAATGCAGCTGTTGGTGTTTCGCTGGCACAGAATATTTCTAAGTTAATTTTTGCTAAAATAAAAGGACGCTGGGAAGGACCTGCTGTTAAGCAGAGTAAAAGTTAAGGCAGCTTTTTACTTAAAGGTCAAATCGATTGGTGCGAATTGGAACAGGCGGTTAATTAATTGGGCGGGACAGAGGTAGTTTGCTTCGGGCCGACTTTGTATGTTAGTTTGTCAAAATGTACAACATGAAAGATTCATAAAAATAGGTTAAATGGAAAATACTTTAATATGTGGTCTTCAGTATAAATAGCCGGAAGTGTGACACGTTATAACGACATATGACAGATCCGTAGAATACTGCGTTGAAAAGTTAAACTGGGGAGAGTATGATATCCGTGGCCCCTCGATCCGACAATGTTTTTCGATAATAGGCCCCAAAATAAGGCGAAAAAATTAACTAAAATTTTTCGATAACTCGTTTAGTTATCGAGATATCGTGGGTTAAAGTTTTAAAAAATTAATACCTTTTTTACCAATTTACTCAACCAGAGTGGTACAACTCCTCAAAATAAGCCCAAAATTTAAATAAAAGATATCGATAACTTCTTTAGTTATCGAGATATCTGTAGCTGTAACGTTTTATATGTAACGGGTTTTTCAATTAGAACGCTACAAAAGTTTTTTTAATAAAACAAAACCGGTTTTAGATACCAATGAAATTCTTTATTCCTGTGAAAGTACGTTCGATGCCATTATGTATGGAACTCGATTTCTTTTGCATGGCCACCACGGGCACGCTTGCAGAAGTCCAGACGCTGAACCCAATTTTCGACGGTTTTCAAGCATAAATCGGCCGATACTGCTGCAATTTCACGTTCGATATTCGTACAGGAAATAATCTAACGGCGTCAAATCGCACGACCGAGGCGGCTAATCGACTGGGCCATTTCGTGAGATAACACGTTCACCAAACTTGGTTTCCAATAAATTGATTGTGGCATTCGCTGTGTGGCTTGTGGCGCCGTCCTGTTGGAACCACATGTCCTCCAAGTCCATATTAACCAATTGGGGCCAAAAATATTCGGTTATCATTGCACGATACCGATTCGCATTCACAGTAATGTGCCGGTCTTGATTATCACGGAAGAAGTACGGCCCAATGACGCCGCCGGCCCATAAACCGCACCAAACCGTAATTTTTTCGGGATGCAATGATGAATAATGGATTACGTGTGGATTGCTGTCTGACCAATAACGCATATTTTGCTTATTGACGAAGCCATTCAGCCAGAAATTATGACGACCATAAATTGGACGTAGCGCTCTTAAAGTTGAGACCACTGACTCCAAATTTCGGAAGTAAATTTTAATAATTTCGACTCGTTGTTGGTCTTACTGAAGAGAAATGTCAAAAGAGCGGGAAAAAATATGGCGTCGTTTGCTGTCCCTATCGATTTACTTTTGTAGCGGCTCTGGTAAAAAACCCTTTACTACTTTCAAAAATTTTACTTGAATTTTTTTCCCAATCCCATGAACAAAAGGACAAAAAATTAAAAATTATTTAAAAAAAAATTGCGCGATTTTTTTAAAGTAATTTATCGCCTGCGGCGCTTACTAATGAGCAAAAAGACAAAAAACAATGAAAAATTATTTTAAAAACAATCGCGCAATTTCTATTACGGCGCTTTCTATTGCAATGAACCAATGAGCAAAAAGACATTTTTTTTAAATAATAATCTGCAACTGCATAAACTTAACTTACATATAATGCAAAGATACCTGCGTTTAATTTCAAAATTTTTCAATTTCAGTATTTCTTGCCAAATCACAAAATTTACCAATCCGATATTAAATATCTCGATAACTACTACAGTTATCGATAAATTTTATTTCAATTTTCCGAATAATTTTGAAAGTTCTACAGAAAAAAATGATCTTTTTGCAAAACGGTGAAACAAAGTTATCAATTTTTTAAAACTTTAACCCTCAATATTTCGATAACTAAGCGAGTTATCGATAACTTTTATTTAATTTTTCGGCTTTCTTTCGAATGTTATAAAAATAAAATTTATCGAAATGATGGCCACGGAAATCGTACTCTTGGAAATATCTCGATAACTACTACAGCTATCGATAAATTTTATTTCAATGTTCCGAAAAATTTTCAAAGTTCTACAGAAAAAGTTATCTTTTTGAGTAAAACGTTGAAAAAAAGGTTATCGATTTTTTAAAAATTTAACCCTCAATATCTCGATAACTAAGCGAGTTATCGATAACTTTTATTTAATTTTTTCGGCTTATTTTGGGGTGTTCTAAAAAAGGATATCGAAATGAGGGGCCACGGATATCGTACTCTTGCCGTTAAACTTGTTGCAAGGACGTAATTGATTTGATACGACGCTTCCAGATAAAATAAAAAAAAAACGAGAAAACGATCAAACTTAAAAACCAACAAAAAAAATTTAAGAACAAAAAAATAATTGAATACAAATTTCCCGATAACTCTGAATTTTAAAATTCGATCATTGTTTTCTTTAAAGCCTCCCGAAAAGCTTTACTCAGTGAAATTTATGACGGGAATTTGAACTGGTTCAAAACCAGTCATGTGACTGGTTCCTTGGGGATATGAACCGGTCCTAGTTCTAGAACTAATGTATGTATGTGCGGATTCGGTACCTTTTGTATGGCGTTGGCCTCCGAGGTGGTAATTAACACCGTATAACCTGTTCGGTTTCAGTTCAATAGTTCTAGTCCTTAAACCAGTCCTTGAACCTGTTCAGGACCTTAAAGGACCTGTTAAAGGACCTGCTCAATTTCATTGCAATAGTTCTTGTCTGTTGAACGCACCGTCCAACAAGGGTTAACCCGTATTATTCATTTACATTTTTTGACATTTCTGTTTAAGCTTTTCTCTTTAAATGTCACTATATTTATCTCTTTTTAACATTATTAAAATCTATGGCCTCTGTCGCATAATGTATACAATTTAATTTAAGTACTCTAGAAGTCTTCATTAAAGGCGGTCCAACTGTGACCCTTCGGAAAATCAAACAATATTTGTTCTTAATTTCTAAACAATATATTAGCTCTCCTTAACTAAAGGGGTCGCGCTATTCATTGCTCCTTCGAACCCTTTATATGTTTCAGCCATTTGCCTCAATTTTCGTAATATTCTTTACACCACGCCCCACCATTTGCATTTTTGCCTGAAACTGATTCACTGTACGACTTTCGGAAAGTTCGAATTGATGATTATTTTTACAATTCTTATCTCAACATAAGCAGAACAAATTATATTAAATTATTCGATAACTCACTAAGTTATCGCAAGATTAAATATGAAAATAAATTGATCGCCTTTTATATTTTTCGCAACATAATTCGTAACCTTTAACTTGAGTGCTAACATATCCTTGTTTCTAGGAGGACCCGTTTCGTTCCAGTAGGTACCATGGACCCGATCCATTTAGTCATTCTCCAATTTATTTTTTTAGTCCCGCCCTACCAACTACCGTTTACTCCAATTGGCTGTTCTTTAACACTTTGAAACCAGTTTGGATTCATATCCCCTCTTCACATATCTCAGGACAAGTACTTTTAGTCAATCGAGCGAGTTATCGTATGTCGCATTTTGGAAAGTCTAAATTTTTTCTTAAATACAATTAGCGTAAAATAATTTAATATAACTTTTCGATAACTCACAAAATTATCGAATTATCGGAAGTTGCATTTTCGAAAATCGAAAATTGTTTGTAGATTATTGGCTAGTAAAAAAGGTCGAATAGAAAACGAAAAATAAGAAAATTGCTTTTCTTTTTTTATAAACTCCACGTAACAAATAATTTAATATAACTTTTCGATAACTGACAAGATTATCGAATTATCGGAAGTTGGCTAGTAAAAAAGGTCGAATAGAAAACGAAAAATAAGAGAATTATATTTCTTTTTTATGAACTTTACTTCGTGAAACTAATGCCGAAGCTAGTTTGGACTTTATCTACAATTTTTTTTCAAATCTCACTCTGGCGGAGCAAATATTTGTCAATCATGAGCATGAGCATTGTTTATCGGTAACATTCATTGTCGTTTTAATGCCACTACCGAGGCAAAACAAAATCCCAATCCTTGGTGTTCACATCACTAACTTGTTGGCAAACATGTTTTGTAATCTTTTGTTCAGAATTATTGCCCAAAAAAAAAGTTAACGACAAACTCAAGACATAATGAACAAGGATGTTGCACGTTTTAGTTTTTGGATATATAGGTTAAAATTTAAGATAGTTTTTTCTATAAATATGTAAGATAAAAATGGGCGAAAATAATGAATCCAAGAAGTTGAGTTTTAGAAAATCGATAAATGTTTTCTTTAACCTTTCAGTGTGATTTGGGCTCCAAAGTAGCCCGAAGATTTTGAAGAGCTGTCATTGCATCCGGACAAAACAGCGGTTTGGTGTGGTTTATAATTTCTAAATACTGTTTGATTCGTATATGAGTCACTGACGACAAATAAATAACTTTGGAAATATTAAATATGGTCAGATATAGATACCATTGATTTTCCAACAAATCAAGGTCCAACTTCTAAATTAAACTTCAAATAGGATGATAACCTTCCAATATCGCGATAACTAAGCGATTTGTCGACTTTATTAATTTATAATGGGTGGGCTATGTAAAATTTTGGATTTGGAACCTCCTTCGTTTCGAAGCAGATCACCAAGCTTACAAGGTCTGGAAAATTTTTCTAATTGAAAAATGATTGGCTTTTGTTGTAATAATATATAAGTACAATTCAGTTAAGCACACTCATTGGCCTGACTACTTTCGAACTCGGTGACAAACAAGTCCACCATCAGATGGCTAACTACTATGCCTGAATTGAAACCATACACTGAAAGAAAATCTTTACATCAAATCAATTTGTTCTTCATTGAATTGATGACAAATTTCATCAACTCAATGTAAAAGTTCTTTAGTTTCAAGATTGTGCGTTTCATCACATTTTTCAGATTCATTGAATTGATGACCTTTTTTACACCAATCTTCATCATTGGACTTTAGACATAATTTGTGGGATCGAAAATATGGATGTAGTATTGAAAAAATAAAGAGAAAAAGAAAAAAATAGTAGAAAATTGAAAATAAATACATTATAGTCAATAGTGCAATGGACAGAAAACAATATCTACGTTATGAGCATTTTCTATGTGGTCTTATACCTTGTTATTTTCTAATTTTTACAATGATAAATGAAGGGGCCAGAAGCAAAGGGATGCAGAGCATTTTTTACTCAAACAGAGTTAACAACTTTAAAGGATTTTCTTGTGTATTTGTGTGTGTAGCAGAAGTTAGTTTTTTAGCTTGTTAGATAAAAACATATATCAAAATTTCTCAAATTACAGAAGTAATAATATAGATAGGATATTTACGTTACAATTTAACTTTTTTCACTCAAAATTTTTCAAACGTCACTTGCATCCCTTTGCTTCTAACCCCCTCAAAGAGTCCAAAGAGTTTGGTTACACATTATTAAACAATTTACATCAAAATGATAACCAATTTATTTCAACTTGATGACAAACTTAGGTCAAACTGATGTAAAATGTACATAAAATTGATGTAACGTTGTCGCTGATTTAACGTAATCTATTGATGAAATATGGATGGAAGATTGATGAACTGTTCTTCTTCAATTCAACGTGTTGTAGGTTGAAAATGAGGTAATGTTTCTTCGAATTGATGAAGGAATTCATAAATTTGATGAAGCTTTTTCTTTCAGTGTAGGTACATATATCATCAATCGGTTATATACCAACTCGAATATGTAATTTACTCATGCGATTTAATATCCATCGAAGATCCCTAAGTACCAACACTCACTGAAAAGTCGATAATTCCAACACGTTCTTCCAAAGTTTTGAGTCTGAAGATGAGAATTTTTTCCGAAAATGCATATTTTCCGATGAAGTTCATTTTCACCTCGGGGCTATGTTAACAAAATTGTCGAATTTGGAGCTCGGGAATTTACACGCCGTCCTCGAAATCGACGCTGTCGTTCACGAGATAGAGGCCCAAATAATCGAAAATGTTCTGAAAATTTGGGTAGATCGAATGAGGTACTGTAAAGCAAGTCAGGGAAACCATTATTAGTATTTTTTAAAGCGAAATTTAATTAAATTCCGAATGCTACATGGCCCACCCTTTAGTTTAGGCTTATATTGACGTGTTTTACAAAAATAAGTGCATTAGATTGCGGCGCATTGGGGTTTTATGTGAACAAAATTATCGATTTTTCAAATTGTAAAGCGGACAACAAATTTTTTAATCATGAACCTGAGCACCGGTTATCGCTGATATTTATTGTCGAGCTGCTTACATTCTTGATAACAATTTTGAAAGTACTAATCGATATGGTTCATCCTTAACAATTATTTTCGTAACTTTTTTTTTATTTTATCAACCACACGCTGAAAAATCCGTCGTTTTTTGCTGTTTGAATGCAAATGAAACATGTTTGTATCTTGTCGCAAATATAGTAAACTTGCGTACAAACACATTGTGTTTGCTATTCAACATTACATGTTGGAGGCACAATAATTAATAGGTTGTAATAGTATATGTTTTTGTGACCAAAATGTGACTTTGTTTGTTGAAAACTGCTGAAAACAAAAACGTGACAGACAACAAAGAAACAAAAAAAAAGACAACAGATCTTCAAATCATAAAAACGCTGCTTGCAAACATGGGCATGTTTTCTGCAAAATGTTGTTGGGGCCGTTTTTCCAAAGTGCAGATAAAAAAGTTATTGTCAAAGCTCATACTCATGCGAGCTATCGAAAAATTCTATCGGTTTTTTTAACTAATTTTTTTGTCGGTCCATAAAAAACACCCGACTTTCATCATCCGATATCTTGACAGATAAGCAAGACATCAACAGACTTTTAGCACTCACGACACGGGTATAGTACCACTTAGTTCCGGCTGTTTACTAACTTCTTCAACTAATTGAGCTTCTAAAACACTTCATCCCATTTCGACGAAATCTTTACTTTAGTTCCTTGAACGAAGCTTATTTATTAGATCCATCTGGAACAGCAGATTGTAAGGTGTTCACAACAACCTGTACGTCTGTGACGAGATAAATTGCCTTCATTCATATTTTTGTAGAGTAAGGAAATTTCTTATGGGAGGCGGCAACGTTGCAACTTGTACATACGTTGTTCTCCCCCATTTTGCCATCCCTGATTCACACTCGTTACAATTACTGGCTGTGTGTTTGCTTGGCTGTTTGTTGGTTGTTCGCCGCCCGTTCGTACGATTTCGCTCACACAACACTGAGCTGCTGCTCTGCCTCTGTGTTATGTGGTAGTGTGAATTTGGAGTAGTTTGAGTATCCGTCAGATACTTTGCTGGTGTACTAAAGTAAACACACACAAAAAACGACGCGTTTTGTGAATTGTTCTCGGAAATTCATTAAATTTTTGTTCAATTAAAAAAAAGAAGAGAATTAAACTAAAAAAATAAGCAATTGTTGTAATAAAATTAAATATTAGAAAAAACTAAAGGAAAATGATCAAATTAAAAGAAACGTAAAGAAATTTAAAACAATTCAACAGAAAATTCATGGAAATACAACAAGAAAAAGGTGTGTAAGACGTAAAAGAATAAAAAGTGTAAGAAGAAAAATATACGAGTAAAAATGAAAAAAAAATTAAATGCAAAAAACCTCAGATGAATAAAAAAATAAATATATAACAAACAAAAAAACAACAAAGTAATAATTGAAAGGAAAAAGTGCAGGAAGGACAACCAGATTGTGAAAAGTAAAGATTAAAAAGTGATGTTATAGAAAAAAAAATAATGCCTGTTCTTGGAGTGTCGCAACCCGTATAGAAAAATATACCTATTGAATGAATTAAAATCGTAAAAGTTCATAAGGAATGACGGAATCGTCTTGTTTAATTTGCAATGATTTCATTTGCATTTCCATCAATTTAATTCGAAATCGAAAAGTATAATTTGTTTTTTCTTCAACGAAAAGTGCCGCCCCCTCCTCCTTAACTACAGTATAGTGTCGTTAGTGCAATGAATTGTAACAATACTTTTGTGTGAAAAAAAAAACCGACTTTTATATTGTATTCAGCAAGTAAATGTGTGTGCGTGTGTGTGTAAGTGAAGACTAAGAAAAAGCAGCGTTACAATCAAAAAACCATCTCTTTTTTCTCTCCAGTATTACTATTCCTTTTTTTTGCGTCCCTCACATCTACAGTTGTAAGGGACAGATGGAAGGACGGACGGGGTCCGTACAACGAAAAACGATTTCTTGCTTGTTTTGTATTTGTTATTGTAATATCGTTCTTTGCTGTCGTTGTTAAATGTAAAAGGTGTATGCTTTGCTGCAAACACACACTAACGTACACTCGACTTCACTTATTACTTGATTCGCTTCTTCGCTCCGATTATCTAAACGCGAGTATATGACTGGAAGTTTACGAATGACGAACGTGGATTCGCGCGCGCCTTTATGTGTGTACGAGTGTGTGTGCTACTAAAATATTGCTTTCTATTAAATTCGCTGTGGCCGTTTATCTAAATTACAACAAAGTCGGAAAAGGAACCAAGATAAAATGGAGAAGAAAAACAAAACACTTTGTTTAGTTTTTATAGTTCTTTTCCACTTTGCTTTGCTGTGCAATCCGCTTGACTTCAAACACGAAGAGTACCATCTCATATAATAACAGAGTTGCCATATCACCTGTGCCTGTAAAGAAAGAGCAAACATATTTTACATAGTTATCGTTGTGAATAGAATGATGCAGAATAAAAATATTAAGTTTTTTTTTTAATTCTATGACAAATAAAACAAAAGTATAAAATAGTAATAAAATTTGACAAATTGGATAACTTTTGACAATAAAAAAAAAAAACGCTCATAAAACAACCGGTGTAAATCGATGAGCCTAAAAAGTAATGCAAAAAGCCATGACTCCAAAAAAGAAACAATTTAAAGTCCTACCGCTCTCCCCAGATGTTACGGAACTTGAGAGGGTATGATAACTGAAGCGGTGTGAACTCTTCTTCTGAAATTTTTTTTTTTTTAAAATCTCGTAGTAAGTTTAAGTTTGAAACAAATTGTTACAATTTAAACCGGATTCCACAAGTGACAATCATGAGCATAAACATCAGGTATCGTTTACATTTATGGTCGTGTTCGATACCAAATGTGAATGGACTACAAATATTGCTTCCTTACTATCATGCTGACTAAAAATTATGCAAATTTTCCTCTGGATTTCGTACGAATAACAAGAGTACCAGCGAATTTTGTTTGATACGCCAATTAGTTTCTTAAAATAAATGTCTCAGAAAATTCGAAACTTCGCAATGCTAGTGCCGAAGTCCCAGAGGAGAAAATCGTATGCTCCTCGAAAACCCAGCCTACTTAAAATATTCCCTTTACGAAGATGTTGGTGAAGCAAATTTCAAAATCATTAGGGTGAAGCATAGAGAATGGCAAGTCTGTGGTTCGCTTAAGGCTGATGTCAGACTGGCCGCTAGAATCGTTCCTATGAAAGTGCTCTATAACTTGCTATATACCTATGCAAGTGTGTTTTTCATGTCCCAATCCAAACACGTAAACTTTTGTTGCCGGAGACTCGAGTTCGTGGGAGAGGGAGGGAAGAAGTAAAAAGAGGCGTACGGTGTTAACAGTACTCGGAGACACGATTTGGTGTTGTCCTTAAGTGAAGTTGATTGCATATTGATATTGACAGCGCAAATCAAGTCTTTTTTTATTTAAAAATTAAAAACAATTATTAAAATGGCAAAGTGGAAACGGGAAAACAAAGAACAATTTATTACTTTGGTGGAACAAGTATAAACAAAACGAAGTATAATATATGTACATAAACAAAACAAATGTGAGAATGTCACAAAAACCAAACACGAAAACAATAATCATCAGGAGTTGCTCAAACTAAAGTTGCCCTATGGGGACGCCACAAGCAACTTCAAAAGAGAATCCGATAATTTTCGAAGACAAAAGAAACCTGTCAGAAAAGAAGCCTGTAGAAGCGACAAAGCAAGACGTGTAATAGTTTGTAGTATGGACTCGCTTAGAATTTCTTTTTGTTTAACGTATAGAGTACCGAATTGTCTCAGTAGTTGGTGTGGTTGCATATGGACGTTGCATGTAAAAAATATTGAATTAATAATACCCAAACCAATCAAGAATTCAGCATCGGCATTTCGCTTTGAGCGTTAAAGTTTTTTTTGTAAATACACCACAAATATATACTAACAATAAAAGATAACAAAAAATTTCAAAATACGTACATATGTATGTATAAATTTCACAGTTTTTCATCAAAACGTCATGAAAAATGTACGTCAAAAATTGTTAATTGCGTCAAATAACTCTATCGCACCGACCGCACCACGAATAGTGTGAAATGAAATGTCAGATGAGAAGAATTACAGCTTTGCTATGAGTTTTTATGAAATTATGAGATGGCACTGGATTTTCTTCAAAATAAAGTATCTAATGACATTCTGGTATAATTAAAAAATTTGTTAAAATGCTTCTCTACAATGCTCTCTCTACAAAAGGTAGAATTCGCCTTTTTCGCGGTGACTCGTATTTATTTAAGGAATTCTTCTTCTGAATCCATTTTGCACAAGTGCTCTCCGCGAAAGACTTAAGTGTTGCTGCTTTCTGGATAATTATCCAAAAATGGGACATTTTCAAACTTTTTGAATAATTTTTGAATAATGATAATTTTGTGTAATTTCACTTGTCAGAACATGTCATGTGTTGGAACATTAAATTTGCATTTCCATAACATTTTTGACATCTCCATAATGCTGGTAAAAAGTTCGTTTGCAAGGAATCATTGATCAACAGATCGATTTATATCAGCTTAAAATACTGTTCGATGTCTGTTGATGGTATTTCATGTAAAGAACTTAGTATTTTCTGTTGGTCATTTTTCGTCGACACATCTATTTTATGTTTAATGTGAGAATTCCTTGTACCGGTTTATGGGTCTTGAAAGTTGGGATGTATAATCTTTTGTATCTTCGCTGTCAACCGTCAGATTTGAAAAACATCTGCAGATTGGAAAGCTTGTGAAAATACTATATGGCTTTAACTAGAGATTGTGATAATCATAAATTAATTTATATAAACACTTGTTATCCATCTCGTCTGACATTTCACTTTGCGGGTTTTCCATGAGGAAACAAACTACTGTTAGCTGGTTTGTTGTTTAATTACAACAAATTGTGCGAAGAAACTCCTCCATTTTCAATTTTGTGCATTCATGATGTTCATATGATACATGATGATACACTTGACGTTAAAACTTGAAACTTCCACACGTTCGCTTTGCTTCTGATAATAAACCGAGGAGCGAGTTGGTAATCTATTTATAAATTAATCCATAGTGATAATTATCCTTACCAAGACAAGACAATTGAGAATAAGTAGGTACATACTATTTGTCAAAGAAGAGCAAAATATTTGTGTTGCGTATTCGTCCAGAAAATTATAAAGACAATACAATTTTACGCAACCGACATCAGTGTCGTTTCGCGTGCACCAGGGGGTATCAATGACATACCTGATCAACAATGTAGAAGGAAATTGATAGAAAAGAGAGTGGATAGGCGAGGGAGCGATAAGTAACCAGAAGCAATCCAAGCAGCAAACTAAGTTTATATAGTGTTTGATTGATACTAATGACAACTAAATTATGGTTTATGTTGGTTGCATCAAACGAAAATACGCATTCGTTTTATTTCTGTCCGTTTTATGTTCAGTAAAGTAAAATACAACAGCAACTCGATCTCGATGAAATGGTCTACTACCTCGTCCTCATCGAGAGAACGTAAAGAGAGGGATAGAGACTCTTGTATATTGCTTTATGTGTGAATTCAATATCACTTACCAAAATCTCCAAATATGAATATGGTTTTCAAAATTGTGCGGTCTTTTTCGATTATGTTTCGCTTATTTCGCAAAATACAAGGAAATTTCACCGAATTGACCGCTTTACATGAAATCATTTACCGAATTTACTGTCTTCGTATAATCAGAGACAGTGACGAAGACAATGAGAGAAGTGTGAGTTTATTAGTAAAAAAAAATTGAGTGTATTGCTATTGTCTTCGCAAAACAATCTCGTATAAACGCCAGGTTAGAGGCAAATTGATTGGTGGGTGCCTAATAAAAGGACACTACATAAATAAATAAAGGACACTACAATAAAAGATAAAATGCTAAAACTATTAAACCATGGCACATGACAACTCTAGTCAAAATGTTATTCCTCATGCAAGAGATTGAAATTTTTTTTATTTGATTAATCGGCGAATGAGAGTGGGATAGAGAGTGCGAGACAAATCTGTATATACCAACAAAAACAAAAAGAGAAAATCATCTAAAAGTAACGCAAAAATTCAGACAAGAAAAAAAAATGAATGAAACTACGAGGCAGCAAAAAAAACAACGTAAAAATATAGTAGAATTAATAAAAACCAACGAGCCAACGACAACAACAAAAACATAAACAAATAAAATAAATAAAAAACCCATTCCTTTTGTTTGTTGTATTTCTTTTATTGTGGCCACAAACAAAAATAATTTCTTGTTTTCTGTGCGTAGAAATCTTTACTGGTGAATGAATGAAAGATGGACGGCATTTCTCGTTTGTTGTTGGGTGAATTTACTGTGAGACGAATTCGCATTCGACTTCGATGTTGTACTATTCGGGGTGCGTGGGTTCAATGCCCGACCTAATGAGTGGAAAAAAATAATTGAAGTAAAGATGGAAATGGAAACTACTCTACTATTAAAGTTGAAGGTTAAAACTTTAACTATTAAATTGGAAATAGTAGTATAAAATAATGAATTTAAGACAGAGAAAATTTAATAACGAAATTTAAATCTTAAATGTGTGAAATTATTGTGCGGAAGCAAAAGTTTTGGGGTTAGAAAAAGTGCAAATTGGACAGTGTTGTGAATGTGATGGGTGTTAAAATAAAAGGGTGTGAGTGATTTTTTTTGTGTGAATGAAACCATTGTTTGACAGCCATTAAAATCGAGCAACTTTTTCAGTAACCTGAAACAAAAATGGAACAGGATTGATATTAGTTTTTGAAAAAAGGTTTAGGTAAATATAAGCTGAAAACTAAATAGACGTCTTGGAAGTCCCAAACATTTAAAACAGACAACTTTTGCATTGAAATGGAAAAAGTTTATCATTTCTTTTAGTAAAATAAAAAGCGCAAGGCATTAAATCCAACAACTTTTGTATTATGTTTAACGAAATTTAATAAAAAACATATTGGCTTACATTTACTTTACGGACATAACTTGTGTTTTCTTCAAATTGTTACCACAGATAAAGCTTTGTAATCCGAGGCAAAGAAACTGATTGTTATTACGTAGTTCCGTAAAATTAAAAAAAATTCACTTATTTCCCAGCAGAAAATTTTTAGTGGTTTGGAAGCAGGTCAGGACGAAAGCATTTACGTGAGTGCTTCGAGGTATGGTTTACCACGCAATACAACCTGTTTCTGGGTAAGGGGTAAAATTGAAAGGTTTTGTTTATCCCTTACGTCGATGCAGTAAGTAATGTCTTTAAAAATTACCTTACAACCTGCTCTTTGTAAGGCATAAAATATTTGAACTTAAGTTTGTCCCTTACGCCGACGCACTATGTAATGTGTTAATTTTATATACGAAAACACACAAACTTTCACGAGAATTTGCCGATTGTTTACGATGTTGCAATTGAAAAAATATCATGCAATTTTCACTCAGTTGCTTCTGATCGACACACGTGCGTAGTTGAGTTTTTGGAACATGTCCAGTTTAGTGCGGAACGTCCAATTTTTTTTTTGAGGGGGTAAAACACGGATTTTTAAGATAAAAATGTAAAATAAAAAGATCGGTGCTAACCCCTATTTTCAGAGTTATGGGCCTCCAAAGTTCGGACATAGGGGGTTGTATTGCGAGTGTGGTGCCGTCTTATGGGAGCGACCTGTTTATGTAAAAAAGTTGGAAATAAGAAAAAAAAATTAAACAAATTTTTTCCATAACTGCCTTAGTTATCGAGATATCTGATGAATAATTTTGAAAAAATAATAGATTTTTTGTAAATTTGCAGAAAAAAAGATGGGTTTTAATAGAGAATAAGAAAAGAAAGCGAAAAAATTAAACACAATTTTTCGATAACTGCCTTAGTTATCGAGATATCGTATGGTTACTTTTAAAAAAATATCGTTTTTTTCAAATTTTTGCAGTTGTTTTGCAGTTAATATGGCAACATTTTACCAAAATTGCATTGAAAAAAAGGGGAAGTACATTTTAAGTACATGATGCTGTATATTATCTCGTGGGCATCTCATTCAGTACAAGAACATGGAAGTTAATAGTGTGTTAGACATCTACGAGTTATTTGAATCTATTGAGGGACCCCTGAAGGAAATAGCCCTGCAGGCCTTAAATATTTAGGGCAATATTTATGCCCCATGGGCCACCCTATGAGGCTAATAAGGTAGGAAAACCTTGACGGGTGGAGCTGGACGTAAGTGGAAATATCTTCAAAAAAATTAAAACGTTTTAATTTGTATTTCTTTAGGTGTACGGCAGCCATTAAAAGGCCAAAAAAACAGGCCGATGTAACGTCCGAGTGTCGTTAAGAACGAAGACGTTTCTGATGTTTGTGCTTTTATGGACCGAGAATTGCGAAATGACATTTATACTCCGTACAATCCGTGTAAATTCCTTCCAAACCGGAGCGGATTGGAATTTAGTTATAGGAGGACCCGGAATAATCGTAGAAATAGACGAAACGAAGTAGGGCAAGAGAAAGTATAAAAGAGGCCATAGAGTTGAAGGACAGTGGATCGCGCGATTTTTTAAAAATATTTTTTTATTTTTTGTGCGAAAAAAATTTTTATTTTTATTTTTGTTTTGTTTTTGTGAACTTTGACCCTTGATATCTTCGGTCACTAATGGGTTAAAAGAATAAGTGATATCTAATTTTTTAGCATAATGTCTAAACTATATAATAGCGTGTGAAAATATGTATGTTGTTAACGTACTATTCTTAGATAAAAGGCGTTTTCCTCAAAAAGTGGGGCTATAAAAGTCGAATTTTCGATATAGGCTCGCAATGTGTTAGATATCATGCTAAGCTTTCCAATGATACCCATATTGTCCCTGTGCGTTAATATATGTATGTGGAATATATAGGGGTTTATATGTTGAATCTTAGGGGTCCCGTAATCCGGGAAATATGGGTAGCACCAAAAAAAAATTTTCACCTTTTTTTCTGGATGACAAGTTCTACCCAGTGATGATACTTTGGAGCCGATCCGAGGTACCGACCTATACTGGATATGAGCCACAAATATTAAGTATTAAGTGTTAATTTAAATCACTAAAACACTAACGAAGCGCTTCTTGTATGCACGAGCGAATCGCTTTCAGTAAGCACAAGCGAAGCACTTCCAGTAAGCACTAGCGAAGCGCTTCTGTTAAGCACCAAACACATATAAATTCAGCGCTACGTTAAGTAATGAAATACGTGCTTCTTTTGAAAAAAGTATTGCTTCCAAGTGGGAACAGCCCACATAAATCGCATGCCTATCGTGTAAGGGATACGGTAAGAGATTAACTTCGATTTTTCGATTACAAACCTGCTTACCCGAAAGCTCCTGGGTTCCTAATTATTATTATAATAATTAAAACACATTTATACAAAAAAGGTTGCAACAATGTCAAATTTTCGTTTATATTCACAATAGGGCCCACCCCATGCCATGAGAAAGATCCCCACGGCATAAAGCTACCTTCGGCGTTCTTCATGGTTTTCTGCCAGTAGCGTGGATTGAGTGCCTGACATTCATGGCATGAACTCGAGCTTTGAGATAGACTCGATTATCGACAACTCACACTATTGTCATGTGATTTCTCATACATTTATTGTACCTAAAATCGAGTAAATTTACCTCGATAATGTTATTATCATGTCACAAATCATTTTAACTCCAGAGTTGTATTCACACTTTAAGTATGAGACTGCGAACATGAAACGGAAATGTACGTTAAGGTGGTCCAGCATCTTATGGTTAAAACTCAAGTTGAACGTAAAAGCCAAGAGACCAGACACCGCAATTCGTTTCTATTTGATAAAAGAAGTAAGGATAGAAAATTTTAAGGTCATAAGTCTTTTTGAAGGCAGTGCTCTCAATGCTGTTTAAAATATGAAAACGGGAATTTTTTTAAAATTTTTTAAAAAGTGACAAGACATGTTAGGATACAAAAACTGTAATTTATTTGGATATTTGACATTAAAAACCGTGTTAAAATTTTATAGTGAAGACCATAATAAAAATTAAGTCTTTAAATTGTGTCTTTGGAAGAGGATGACGGTTTTTGTAGGCTTTCCAGAACGGCCTTCTATGTTGGTTCAGACGTAAATTGTTTTCGTCCTCTAGAACCTGCAGCAACAGCGGGTTTTCCGACTCATCATTTGTTATGAGTTTGTTAAAATCTTGAAATAGTTAAACACCTCTTTCTGCGATGCCATTGACCACTTTGATTTTATTTACTGTATTTTTTGCCTCTTTAAACCCTGGCTTCTGTTCCCATTCATTTGGGTGCTTGTTTAAAAACCTTTGCTTAATGTTTAGCTTAGTAAACAACAACATTGTTTTACTATTAGCAAAATCTGCTAATTCACATTCATCACTTAGTAAATTGGCATTTCCTGTCCAAATCTTTCGAAGTCGTTGAAAGCTGCAATGGCAGTTTTTCACGTACAAAGTGCTCCGAAAGGGACAACTCTGTCCTAGTTTTCTTTCTCCTTGTTTGTGAGATGGTAAACTCCTTGACGTGGGAAAAGGTACAATTTATATGCATAAATAAGCGTAACCATCCACCGAGTGTAATGAATAGACCTAGGTGATCTCCAGTGAATTTTTTTCTTTTGGTTGTGCCAACACCAACAGCGTCAGTTCAATAAGATCGAGGTAGTCATCTCGAGGCTGGTATTTCTTACTAAGCAGGGACTCAATGCCACTGTTTTTAAATCAACTTCTTAAGGGGAAAAATTCAATCTGATCGAACAACTACATTCCATGACCAACCTTTTAAATATAGGAACCTTTTAAATATAGGAATTTCAGGAGAGCTTGAAAGTCCAAAACATAAAGTAAATACTTTGCTCGAAATGATTTTCCATTATGTGATGGCGGCACGCCAACCATAGAAGTTCTTTGTTCAGCTTATTTTCAATGAAAGTGCATGCACCACTCTTGATACCATTGTTGACGGCGGTTGTGTCAAAGCCCATACCAATGAGATCCCATGTTTTAAGAGTTTTAAGTACTACATCTCCAGTTTTCGAACCTGTTGCACTAGCCAATTTTGGCACCACCCGCACTTTCTCATTTCTACCAGCATAGGAAACTAGCATTGGTAGTCTATCTAGTTTGTGTGAGCCTATAACGTCGGGCAGGAACAACAATAGGTTCTTTGATGTCTTAAGTTTGATTTCATGTCTGTTGAAAAATTCTGCGTTGCTGCTTCTCGTTCCATTTTTTATAAAACTTCTTGAAAGCTGCAATGCCGTAGGACCCCTGCCACATTCATGTCAAAAAGGCTCTCTTGCCACCTGAAACTTTTTCTAAATTTTTCATCATCAGAACCATTTTCAGAACTGCTTTTGACACCTAAACTATCATTTAAGGCATCATCGGGTGGATTAATAGAAGAAAACTTGGATTTTGCAACAGAAACAGACTTTTCTCTTCTCTTATCACCTCTTCTTTTTCAAATCTTTCTAGTGCTCATTCATGGTAAAATGAGTAAGGTAAACTCGTTAGAACAGCTGATTTCAACATATTTCTTTGTTAGGTGTTTCTCTTATATCAAATTCACATGCATTTTGTTTGTGTAATTTTTTGTTTACTTTTACAGTAGATACACACATGAAGAACATTTGACAGATTATGGACACCAAACAAACACAAAATGCCTGTGTTTGTTGTAACAATTCCTAGTGCGTTTACCTTACTTATTTTACCATGTGCTCATTTTTGCTTTTGAAAATACTCTGATATTTGGATGATGATATGATAAATGATATTTTTTCTCTCAGTTCTTTGGTCAATTAAAAAATCGGTTAGTGACTGGTATGAATACACACCGCAGTGGCTTAACGGGCTAGACACGGCTGAAGAAGATGCTTCACAAACATCGAAACGATCGTCCAACGAATGTGAGTTCGAATCCCACCCGCGGCATTTACAGTTTTTTCACTAACCGGAGAAAACATGATCTCTTACAGCCTTAAAAGGAAATTACAACTTTAAATACAACCAGGATCTAAGCCAACTAAACTTGAAAAAATCTTTGTCTTCTTGTATTTTCATGAAAATTAGAGCATCTGAATGGGCAATGTCAAAAAGCTTTTCGATTTTGTCTACAAATTATTGCTCATTTGTTCTTTGTTTTTCTGTTTTTCTGCCTTATTTTTCTATAAAAGAAGTCAAATTTACAAAAAATTTATAAACTTAAGTGTTTTACAGAAATGTATGAAACTAAACGTTGCTTATCACTGCCTTCCATAAGATTTTGCATAGGTTATTCTTTTATTAGATGTAACAAAATGGGAGGGTCCCTAGGTCTTTAAAAAAAACTTGAGTTTTTTCACAAATGATTGATATAAGAGGTGGTGTTAAAAGATCAGCTATATGTATTTACTTTCTTTGTTTCTTTTCTAAATGTTTCGATGATGTAAAAAAATCTATACCACAGAAAAATTCAACTCTGTGATATAGTAAAAACTCACCTCAAAGCCCTGCAACAATGTAAGTATGTATGCAAGAGGAAAAGAAGAACATGGTGGGAAAAGCCGTCTGTTCTTGTGTTGTAATTATGGACCTTTCAGATCGATACTAAAGGGCACCTTAGACCAGCGGATTGTCGGGCCGACTTCCGACTCATCTCCCAGTATAAGGTGCGGTCGGGCAGTCGGCCGACTAGTCGGGCAAAAATCAAAACTACATAGTTTGATTTACAGAAAGTCGGCCGGAAAGTCGGTTAGTGTAAGGCGAAACAATGCCCAACACAAAAGTAAAGCCCTAGCCGTTGACGGAACTAGCATTTCCACTACGATTTCCGAAAAAATCATGCCAGCGGTTTACTAGTGCCTTATTGCGTACTACGCACGTCAAGCTAAGCAAATAAACACAATCCCGTTAACTAGTTTTGGCCTGCTTCCGGAATTCGAATGCTGAGCATTTGTTGTATGTACACCCTTTTGTGTACCAAATTCAATACATTAACCATTTGTCCTGCATAATAAAAATAGGTACAACACTTTTTGTTAATTGTTCATAATATTTATCGAAACGCTACAAGATACATGCATTGACGAGCAAAATTGTAACACGTTTCCCATAATGGTAGTTTAAAACTTTAATTTTTAGCAGCGCTTAACCTTAGAATTAAAACATTTTTTTGAATTTTACTTTGACATGATCTCTTCCATAATGAACACCTAAATACACCCCACGAAATAAATATAAAGGCAACTCCATTTGTTGATTTTTCAAGTTTTTATTTTATGTTGTATTAGTCCTTTCAAAATTAAATACTTTTCAGAAAAAATTCTTTGACTATGACCTCTCCAAGCTGAATTAACAAAAATAAACTAATTTCTACAAACAAAACAAAGACGACATCAAACAGTCGACTATAATACTCGGAGTCCATTTTTGTGGAAACGAAACATATTGGAGTGGTTCCTCCATAACTCATACCTGACCAAACCATAAGTGAGCCACCGCCAAAATTTCGCATAATTTTGGAAAGATCTTTTGAATGCCAATATGAGGTCCATTCTAATTCAAATTTTTTTGATCGGAAAATATCACTCCTCATTCAAATAACCTGAATTTTTCAGCGAATTTAAATCTGTAAAATTCGTGTCTTAGCATGAGACCAAGTTTTGCATACTTTTTCCCCATATGACAATTTAAAGTCGCGTTTCATTACTTGTTGAACCCGACGACACTCTACTCCCAAGCTCAATTCAGCATTAATTTCCTTATCCATGAAGTTTTCTTTGACAGTAATCCTTTTGTTCTCTCTTGTGGCGCTGTCAATGATCATCGGTCTCCTTCCTGGACGTTTTGTGTTTCCTTATTGACCACCCCATTTTATACAATTGTCAATGGCACAGCTAGATCTTTTCAATCGCCTCGAAATTTCCAGATTGGACAGCCCTTCATCATGATAATCTTTAATTTTTCCCTTTTCTTCTTTACTGAGTCACTTTCCTCCAGCCATTCTATATAAATTGAATGTTCTTTTAATTTGACCTACGTTAATTTTAAAACAATAAAATATCAATCAAAGAAAACTCACTTCTGTTTGATTTCCTATTTACCACTATTCGAATAAGGTTTATTTTCCATGTTGCCTTTGTACACAAATATTTCGCACCATAAATAGAAAAAAAAACATTTTCAATTTTCATTTAACTTGTAAAAGAGATCGAATGATTACATTCTCTAACATAATATACTTACTAACTCATATATGCATTAGAATTCTACTCCAAAATGGAAGTGCATGAGAGTACCGAGATAAAATACATTGCCTTTATAATTATTTCGCTGAGTGGATACAACAATTCTACATACATATGTAGGTCTATGTTTAAACGAGCGTAATATGTAATCAAATCCCAATGTTACAATTACGCACTCTCTTCAATGTTACAATATTGCACTCTTTTCGACTCTTTAAAGATCCAGAAACTCAAATGTAGCTCATAAATTTACTGTTGCTCATTATTGAGCACCTGCTGATTAAAAATGGAATTTTCCGTCTATTGAAATCACGGAGTTATTCAAAAAGTAATTTTGTTCGGAACGTTGCAAAAAAGTTTCATGTAAGAGTCATATGACGATCCAGCGAATAAAACTTCAACTGCTCCTGGACGCCCCAGAAAGGTTGAAGGCCGCAATTGTCATTATTTAGCAAAATTAGTGACAAATTAGCCCAGCTGCGACACCAAACACGTTAAATATTGACGCCAGTGAGTGGACTGCTCGCCGAAGTCTCAATAGATTGGGAGTTAAGGCTAGTTAAGGATCCAGAGAAAAAATAAAAACATTTTAAACACAAAAGAATATAAAGCTTTCAAAAGAATAGAAAGCTTTCGAAAACTGGACTACTACTAAAAATACAAGTACACCTTGTGTTTAATATTATATGGTCTGATGAGACTAAAATCAATCGACTTGAATCCGACGACAGTGCTTGGTACTGGACCAAAGATCCAAATACTACTACCCCGAATGCAGTAACACAAACCATGAAACATGTTGGTGGATCTATAATGATATGAGGATGTATTACGAAGAATAGAGTAGGTCCTCTGGTTAAAATTTAAGGTATTATGAAAAAAGAATATCTTTAAATTCTGTAAAATTATTTACCAGGCTGAAGAATAAACGGGGTCTTGCTACTGAAAGAGTGATTTTTCAGCATGACAACGACCCACAACATTCGGCCGAAAGCGTTAAAAACTGGTTAAACTGGCAACAATTTACAACCATGAAATGGCCAGCGCAGTTACCGGACTTAAACTTAATGGAAAACTTTTTATATTAAATCTCAGCTCGCCAAGTACACAGATGCTCCAAAAGGCGTAAACGAGTTGTGGGATAGAGTAAAAAACTTGTGATGCGATTCCAGCGGAAATGACGGCAACATTTTGCAACAGCATGCCGACTTTTGTGTCGGGGCATTGTTTCACCTTACACTAACCGACTTTCCGGCCGACTTTCTGAAAATCACACTAGTTTTGATTTTTGCCCGACTTCATCTTACACTAGGAGATGAGTCAGCCCGACAATCCACTGGTCTAAGGTGCCCCAACAATGGGTTTGTACATACATACATATTTATGTCTGTAGGTATGTTTTTGAGCTTTAATAAGAAAATTAAATACTACCAGCAATTGTAATTATTAGTTTAATACTTGCTGCAAAGTCTGCCTGATCTAATAAAAGCATTAAAATAATTGTAATTTCCTTTTCTCACGAAAATCAAGTAGTAAATAGGAGGAAATGTAAATAACAACCGGGCATATCCACCACCTCTCACCCACATTGTTCCCTACGTGTATCCAGTCCATAAGCAAGAAATTCGTATGAATCATTGCATTAAAATTAACCAAAAGTTGTCATTTCTTAATTACAATTACAACTTTTCCATTTAACTGTCATAATTTATTCCGTTCTGAAACAACAATAACAACTACAACACAAGCACATCAACCAAACAAGTAAAACAAAAACAAACAAAAAAAAATACTAGCATCAGCAGCAGCAAGTTATACAAAGTCATAAATAAACCTTTAGGCAAATTAATTGACCAATTTTCTCATTTGTTGTATACCGACACGATGAAGCCGACGAAGATGCAGCAACGACTCTCAATCGACTTGATTTCGTCCGAATCGAATTTACTCAATCCAACAGATACACTACACTATAGCCACCAAACCCACCACTAATAAGTATGCGGTATATGTGTTTGTGTTCGCATTACTTTTGCTCTGTTTTGTTTCCACTCCTTGCACATTGTTTTATTCACTATGTTGTGTACTATTGTTCGAATGTTTTGTTTTGACATTTACATAGCATTCTTTTTGTATGACATTCGCTTTGTTTTTTTTAGCATTTTTTTTTTGAGTTGATTGCGAAATATTGTCTCGCACGAAAGAGAGTGATAAATGTCATAGGAAGAATAGAGAAAGAGATATAAAGAAATGCAACTGTGTTAGGGATGAGATGTTGGTGCGAAAGTACTATATACATATGTGAACTTGTTAAAAAAAGGCAGTTACTCACTTACTTGTACACGGAAAAAAATCTAGTGTAATATTACCCAAATTCATGGTCTGATATCAGCCAATGCACTGGGCAACATAGGGTCAGCTATTTAATTGGGCAATATTAGATACCAATAAACGTAGACAATTTCACATTGACAAACCACACAGAAATATGCCTTGCATATTTGTAGATTTACCCAATCAAAAGGACAACGAATATAATTTACTGTGGGTGATTTAAAATGTGAATTTGTGCAAATAAAAACAATATTTTTTTAAAAAAAATTTAATTTAATTTATACACACACACACACATTTTTTTTATTTTATAAATTCATATACAAGATCGAGGTAGTCATCTCGAGGCTGGTATTTCTTACTAAGCAGGGACTCCATGGCACTGTTTTTTAAATCAGCTTCTCCAGGGGAAAAATTTAATGGTGTGTAATCTGATCGAACAACTACATTCCATGACCAACCTTTTAAATATAGGAACCTTTTAAATATAGGAATTTCAGGAGAGCTTGAAGTCCAAAACATAAAGTAAATACTTTGCTCGAAATGATTTTCCATTATGTGATGGCGGCACGCCAACCATAGAAGTTCTTTGTTAAGCTTATTTTCAATGAAAGTGCATGCACCACTCTTGATACCATTGTTGACGGCTGTTGTGTCAAAGCCCATACCAATGAGATCCCATGTTTTAAGAGTTTTAAGTACTACATCTCCAGTTTTCGAACCTGTTGCACTAGCCAATTTTGGCACTCCCCGCACTTTCTCATTTCTACCAGCATAGGAAACAAGCACTGGTAGTCTATCTACTTTTTGTGAGCCTATACCGTCGGGCAAGAACAACAATAGGTTCTTTGATGTCTAAGTTTGATTTCATGTCTGTTGAAAAATTCTGCGTTGCTGCTTCTCGTTCCCTTTTTTATAAAACTTCTTGAAAGCTGCAATGCCGTAGAACCCCTGCCACATTCACGTCAAAAAGCCCCTGTCAAAAAGGCTCTTCTTAGCCTTTGGTTTAGTCTTCACTCTTGCCATCTGAAACTTTTTCTAAATTTTTTTTGGATGAAGGTCGGTATATGTAATTCATCATCAGAACTGCTTTTGACACCTAAACTATCATTTAAGGCATCATCGGGTGGATTAATAGAAGAAAACTTGGATTTTGCAACAGAAACAGACTTTTCTCTTCTCTTCTCTCCTCTTCTTTTTCAAATCTTTCTAGTGCTCATTCTTGCTTTTGAAAATACTCTGTCTTGAAATGAAATGATATTTTTTCTCTCAGTTCTTTAGTCAATTAAAAAAATCGGTTAGTGACTGATATGAATACACACCGCAGTGGCTTAACGGGCTAGCCGCTGCTGAAGATGATGCTTCACAAACATCGAAACGATCGTCCACCGAATGTGAGTTCGAATCCCACCCGCGGCATTTAAATTTTTTTCACTAACCGGAGCAAACATGATCTCTTACAGCCTTAAAAGGAAATTACAACTTTAAATACAACCAGGATCTAAGCCAACTAAATTTAAAAAAATCTTTGTCTTGTATTTTCATGAGAATTAGAGCATCTGAATGGGCAATGAATGAGCATCATGCCAGCGGTTTACTAGTGCCTTATTGCGTACTACGCACGCCAAGCTAAGCAAATAAACACAATCCCGTTAACTAGTTTTGGCCTGCTTCCGGAATTCGAATGCTGAGCATTTGTTGTATGTACACCCTTTTGTGTACCAAATTCACTACATTAACAATTTGTCCTGCATAATAAAAATAGGTACAACACTTTTTGTTAATTATTCATAATATTTATCGAAACGCTACAAGATACATGCATTGACGAGCAAAATTGTAACACGTTTCCCATAATGGTAGTTTAAAACTTTAATTTTAAGCAGCGCTTAACCTTAGAATTAAAACATTTTTTTGAATTTTACTTTGACATGACCTCTTCCAGCCAATGCACTGGGCAACATAGGGTCAGCTATTTAATTGGGCAATATTACCAATAAACGTAGGCAATTTCACATTGACAAACCACACAGAAATTTGCCTTGCATATTTGTAGATTTACCCAATGCAAAAGGACAACGAGTATAATTTACTGTGGGTGATTTAAAATGTGAATTTGTGCAAATAAAACCAATATTTTTTTAAAAAAAATTTAATTTAATTTATACACACACACACACACACACACATTTTTTTTATTTTATAAATTCATATACATATATTGATGTTAAGCTTATAAGCTGATTATATATAATCAAAATGTAAAAGACAATTACATGGAAAACTTTGAAGTAAAAACTTATTTAAATCAAGTTAAGAAAATCACGTAAAACTTTAATAGATGTTGTGTATATCTCATATTTTATCAACAGGTTTATTCGGGCGGCTCTGAAAATCATCGACTTGCCGACTACATCAAAAATTGAGGATGAATACGATTTAATTGCCCAATTAATTTGCTAGCCGGAGGAAAGATCTGGTAGTACTTTGTTTTCTTCCATATTCGGTTGTCCCTCTGTCCGATTGTAACCGCTGCTGCACCAACACTGGGTGGTTTTTCTGTTTCAGCTGGCTCGTTCTTAACTATGATTTTCTGCGGTTGACCTCCTGGGTTTGGCATGATTTTCAATTTAATTTAATATTATTGTTTGCTAAGAATTTCTAAGATAATCTTATCATACATAGTTCATCTTGGAGTTTGAACTTCTTAAAGAGATTATGACCACCACCGTTTGTCTCATCTTGTTCACGCTCCTGTTTGATACGCGTAAATGTTGTTCAGACTACCTGCTGTTTCGCGGGTATAAGACTTGTCGCCGCCATAATGTACGAGGTAACACGGGTGCATGTACATATTTTGCTGCTAAATACGCTGTTGCTTTTGAGGTTGTAGTGGAATATTGTCAACTACCACAATACGTTTTTGTTGTTGTATTAAAGAACGACCGGCTGCATTGACAGTGGCGCCCGTATTGTTTGAAGGGAATTCTTTTCGACGTAAGTTTGGACTTTTAGGTTGCAGAAAAAACATAATGGGAAAAGTTTTTACTCTGTCGTCATAAATCTCCTCGATTACAATACATACATTTACAATTTTCTGAGGATGCATTTCCATTTTACGCCTTTGTGCTTCGAACAGTTTGAATAGAACAAACATCGTCTACCACCTCACATTTCTGTACCAAAACATTAAAATACATCAAACTATGTGCTTTCATTGCGAATTATCGCGGAATTTAAGACCTAAATCGCAATAGTCCGTTTTGTGGAATAAGTTCTGTAGTTTCTGATGAAGAAAAGTCCGCAGTTGTGGTATTTATCTCACCCCAAATTTGTTTATTTACATTCTAATAGCAAAAGGCAGAGTTGCCAACATTAATATGTAAATTCAGCATTGCCGTTAGTATTGTGTTTTGCACTTTCGGGTTTGGAAATAATGCCACCTTTTCTTGTCTTCATACAAAAAAGATCACAAAACCCAAACTGGGCAATATTACCTATGGTTATTTTTTCTGTGTAAAGGAAAAATTAATTTGAAACTCAGGCGAGTGCCTATAAAACTGTCTGACCTAATCAGATCCCTATTATTTACATCCTATCTGTTTATGCGATAAATGATATGAGCTCTCACTAAAATTGTTAAAATAAATTGAATTTTTATACAGTACGGGCTCGATTTGCGCAACTGATAGAAAACCAGGCATGTTGCACTAACTGCAATTGTTAAATGTTAAATGTCATTTAACATTTTTCCGTCTAAAATTTTCCAATATTAAAGAAAAATCACCATGTGAAGTTACATTGTCGAGAAACACATGCAAATGATAAAACTTTAATTTCAAAATGGACGTTCTCTTGAGGCAACGGTGCACGCTGGTGAATTTCAGGACATGGTTATCTCATACAAAGGTGACTTGAACTAGCCACCTAGATCGTTTATTATAAGGGATTCTCATACGAATTAAGTTTTTGCATGCATTTAGTTTGATGAATTTTGCAATAGTATCATTTCAAAAACCCGCTGATGAAGATCCAGTTTGCCAGGAAGTATGAGGATGATTTTTGAAAAACTTTTTTGATGAATAATAAAAGCCCGAATAAATAAATATCATCCCTGATGAAAAAAATATATGGCCTGATTATGTAAATCACTTTCACATTCACCTCATTTTTCGACATTATCCTCTGACTAAATAAGGAACCTGACGTGTGATTTTTCGTTAAAATATGTAAAAATGTACTAAAATCGGACAGCAAGTATATAGTTTGTTCTTGTGGGATTAGGCCGATAATTTGTTTTTAGTTTTTTTGCGGCTGAGGCGATTTAAAATTTAAATAATACGGAAAAGTTGAAAAAAACACAAATCAGCTGGGCTGACGCGGTTATCCGATAGATAATTTTACCATGCGTGCAGCCATGTGGCCTGTCACGCAGTGCCCAGTTATGACTCCTGTGAGAGTGCTGAGTGTGTTCTTTCCAAGGGAGAGCAGCCCTTTCGTACGTCTTCCATCAATGGCCGGCCAAAGAGATCTACATCAATAGTAGCCCAATGTGTAAAAAACGTATGCGGACCCGTTTCGAACCCGTAAGGAGGCATTTTGTTTTTGCTCAGTGCCTGTATTGTGTCAACTCAGCTGATTTGAAATATAATAAGTGCCATTTACAAAATGCCTGTGTTTTATTTGATATTTTGAAAGTGTTTAAGTATGAAAATTAAAGCGTTTCTATGTGATTTTTACGGAGAAAACTTTTCAAAAAATAGCAATTGTAGGGCAACGATGGTTATATACAAACAAAAGTAAACAAACTTTGACATAAGAGAAAAACTCACTCTAGATCAAAGTTCAAATCAGCTGGACTAGTGCTTGTACCATTTGTTTGTACCATGATATTATTCAATACTTTTTTGTCGTCGCTCCGTTTATGTCAAAACAAAATTAATTATTTCAGTGAACTAAATATTGCTTTATTTATTTTAACAATATTACATCTAATGTTAAAGCAGATATAAGAAAAAAGAAGGTTCAATAGATAAAGAGCCTTCAGCACAAAAACTATTCTTTTTTTATTTTCCAATGTAACATTGTGCCCGGCTCTTGTACATGAGAACGTGGATTCGATCCCTGGTCAGACCATGTTACATTTCTTTCGACGACGGTCACCTCGCTTAGTGATGGCGATATTATTGAGTACTTAGCCATGAAAGTCTAAAAACTAGAAAGCGCACATCTCACTGATTGTGAGAAAGCTCTCCCCAATCCCTTCATGGGATGTTATGGGCATATAGTAAGTATTATAGTAGACCTAATAGTTCTCTCCCCAAATTTATGACATTTGGCCTGGTGTGATATTTACGTTCGATGTTGAAAAGAATTGCTTTACTAATACCAGACAGAGGCAATGGTTCAAAAAAACGAACAAAATAACAACAACGGCATTTCGTTTTGAGTGTTAAAATTATTGTGTTAAATCGAGCAGGTACCGTGTAACAAAAAAGTATTAACACATCGCTCGTAAGTTCGAACACTCATTGATTTTTTTTGTAACATAGTATATGCTTATGTATGTACGATTCCACATACAATTGTTAACTTGTTTGTGATAACGAAAAAAATTATATTTGTTAATGCCCCGATGTAATTTAAAAAAGTAGTAAACATGTAGCGGATTGGGGATCTAAATATTCTTTTTGTTAATTAGTGTATTTTGAAAAGTTGTCAAGGAATTTGAACTATATTATGAATCTTATTTTTTTATGTACATTAAAAATCTCGTTTTTCATAAATTGACAGAGAGTTGTCACCATTGATAAGTTCTTTCTACAATTGGATTGGTCGTTAAATTTTTCTTAGAAACATTAGAATGTTGCGCGATACATGTTGCTTATATTTCGCATAAACAATTTAGGACTAAACGTGCGAAAATATTTTTGTTTTTAAATTGACACAAAACACGAAAAGCGGTATAACATGAATGATTGTATCACTGAGTGAGTGGCCAAATAATAAAAATATAATTTCTCATTAATGAAAATATCAGCAAAAATACTATGAACAGAGTTAGTTCAAAAAACAAAGATCAGTTGATCATAGAGAAAAATAAATAATATGTCCATGCTACGAGGTTGCTATTTATATTTCGTGTCTATGACCCTTCAATGTGCTCAAAGTGCTCAAATAGCCCATTGTTTCAGCTGATGTGTGAGAGCTCGCATTGTCCTGATGCAAAACGATCCGTCTTCTCTTGTTGTGTCACCTTATTTCTTCCAACACTGTTGGCAAACAAATGTGGGTGTACCACCCAGAATTGATCGCCCTACGATCCACTGAAGGCACTGTGGCCACATGATCGGTTATACCTAAAAACACGCGATCATTTGCTCCGATGTGCTTCTTCCACAAACATTTTGCTGGATTTAGCTCGTCTTGAAAGACAAACGGTCGACGGCTCTTTTGTTTCGGGCTCATATGCATAGATCTATGATTCGTCACCTGTGATGATGTTATACACTCCATATTTTTTCTACATTTCTTTGCACCAATCGACACAAGCCTTGTTTTGAGCATTCGCCAAATTATGTGGAATCCAACGAGAAAAAATCTTCTTCACGGCCAACTGAACAGACAATATCTTACTGATGCTATTGCTACTAAAGCCCACAGAAGCCTGAATCTCACGGTATGTCACAAGTCGTTCTTGCTTTATCAGCTCCACTCTCAATGATATAACTCGGTCCATTTCCTTTAAATCTTATAATTTTAATCGAAATATTCCAAATTTAAAATTTGATGTTGATCTGCAACAAACTTCCACATTAAAGCTGAAAATGGCTTAAGGGGCGCTATTCAAATGAGCCAAAAAATAACTTGAGATTTTGAATTTTATTTTGTTTAATTTTTTTTTACGAGTCACGCTAATAAAATTAAGGCAATCTTATATTATTGGTTTTGTAATTAAATGAACTAGTTTGTAAAAAACAGCATTATTATTTTAGGAGATAGCAAGCTGAAAAAACATGCTCAAGAGGGGCGCTATCTAAATCAGCAGCAGTGTACATCTTTTTTTTGCCTTCCCCAAAAAAGCCAAAATGGGGATCCAACTTCTGTCAAGTTACAGAGAGGGGTTCATTCCATTTTTTCTCTCCGCAAATCGTTCCTTTTGATCTGATAGTATAATATTCATTATCTTTAGTATGTATTTGCACTGCGAAAACGAGTAACTTCAACTATGTATTTTCCTTTACCAATATGAATAACTCTAAATAGAATGCGAAATTTATAAAATGTTAATTTAAATTTAAATTTATAGTGCACACGCAATTTTATAACACAGGAAGCTTCTTTATCGGTTTACTCCAGGTTTGGTTTGCGGGAGTTAAACGTTTTAGCAACTGACACATTAATATATACATAGATTGATTGATTTTAGCAAAGTTTATCTTAATAGTCTGACATGTTTATGATTTTAATTAAACACATGTATACCAAATGCCGATCATAGAGCATCTACTTCATATGATTTGTGGAACACATTGATGATAAAAATAATCAAAAAATCTATGTTGAAAATATATTTTGATTCCTAGTAAATCGATGTCTTTTGAGATACATAACTGCATTTTATTGTTTTTAATTAATGCATTCATTATTTCCTTCAGTTTCTTGAGCTCGAAAGTGTAAAGTATTTTTCTCATCCCTAAGTATTGTTCTCATCACTAAGTTGTGTTTGATCTCAAACATATTCGGTATTAAATCTGTGAGAACTACACAAGAATGTGTGATACCACAGAGAGTTGTGTGATATGTTCGTAGTTCAAGTTCGAGTTCGTTTAAATAACTGTAGCATTTCGAGTGACAAGCAAATGATTAATGATGTTTTCTCTCTCTTCTTTTATTTATTTATTTTTAGAAATTCGCAACAATGAAGTAGCAAGTATGAAATGATATACATCGTCAAACCACAACCAAACAAAACAACAACGACAGCAACGAATTCTTTAAGATTCTGTTAAAATAAAAGCCACAAAATTAAACGCAACAATAGGCCCTTCGACCCCCATACATTCATGAAAAACATGGATAAAAATGCGGGTGAGGGTGGACAACAAAATGATGGAGGAGGTGGCGGCGGCGGCGGTAAAGGCGGTGGGGGTGCCAAGGGGTCGGGCAACTCGGCTGCAGGTGCCGCCGGTGTACACGATCAAGCGGCTTTACTTGACGCGGCTTCATTATTTGGTATGTGGTTGAAAATAGAAAAGCATGCTGTCATCTTCTATAATAATTTATTTTTCTCTTTCTTTCCTTAGCTTATTGGGGCCGTGATCCAGCTGCCGCTGCTGCTGCAGCCTCAAATCCATTATTTAACGCACAATTTAATGCTGCCGCCGCTGCTGGTTTAGGCCTTCTACCCAATCCAGGTGGTGGGGGTTCCGCTAACGATCGCTATTCTATGGCTGCGGCAGCTGCCGCCGCTGCTGCGGGTCATCACCATCAGAATACCATGGCTGTGGCCGCATCACAGGCTGCCAGCTTGGCGAGCCTTCATCCAGCAAGTGAGTTATTGTGTAAAGTATTCACACCCAACATGATCGTCTGCGTTTGATCACGAATGTTGAATGTCTTACATTGTTTATCACTTCATATTCTGTATGATGGAAATTTAGTCACATCACATTCCATCGGTGCCATAGCCGATACGTCTAGAGGGTTGGTCAGTTAATATTAGTAGGGGTGTTGCGCAGGTTCAAATCACGGTACAGGAAATGTTAGAATTTTTCGAATTTTGGAGTAAAACAGCAAACTTATTTGATTTACCAAAAATGATGTTTGAAGAAAACGCTCCTAGAAAAGCCAAGTTGCATTGTTCAGTTTCCTATTTGAATCATTCAGTTGGTAGGGGAAATTCTGATTTTCAACAGGTTTCCGAATGAATACCTGCAATTTACAGTGTTTTTTTTAAAATCAGATTTTGTTTTTGTTTTTACAGAATAGCATATGTTTAGGAAGTTTGTTGCATATTTTAGATTGCAATATTCAAAATTCTAAAGGGTATTTCGTTATTTTCTACCTTAAAGGATTGTCAAAAGATGTTGTGAGAACGTAAGCTATTTCAGAACTACACCATTTCAATTGAAATTTGAAAAAAATCGATTGAAATTTAAAAATTCTATTTGAAATTTAGAAATTCTATTAGAAATTTGAAATACATCAACTGAATTTTAGCATAGCAGATTTATGGTAGCAGATTTATGTTTTCAAACTTAAATAAAAAACATAATAATTGACACAAAGTTTTATTAAGAACATTGAACGATAGAATGGAAATGCGGATTTTATTTTTTAAAGAGTATGTCATCCAGATGTCTTCCGTCGAGTTGAACACACTGTTCAAAACGGAGCCTTGTGTTCTGCGTCACACGCTGCAGTAAACTGGGGTCGTCAATTGAGCTGATTTCTCGACGAATATTTTTCTTTAAAGCCACAAGAGATTGGGGATTGCCATTATAAACCCTCTCTTTGAGGTAGCCCCATAAAAAAATCCATGGGAGTTAGATCGGGTGACCTCGGTGGCCATGGGATGTCCCCAAAGCGACTGATCAGATTTGGGGGAAATTTTCCCGAAGCAAATTCATCGAAGCTTTGGCTGTGTGTGCAGTCGCTCCATCCTGTTGAAACCACGTGTGTGAAGAGTCCGATGGATGAGCTCGCAGGTTTGGCAAAAATAAATCCGTAATCATGCGTCGATAATTTTCACCGTTGACATTCGCCCGCCTGGCCTCGAAAATTTTCGATAAAAAAATGGTCCAATTATCTCAAGCGTCGATAAGGCACACCAAACAGTTACCCTGGAGCAATGCAATGGTGTTTTATGTTTCAATCGAGGGTTGCGGGTTCTTGGAGACCAGTAACGGCAGTTTTGCTTGTTGACGTGGCCGTTTAAGTGAAAATGAGTGTCGTCGCTCCAAAAAATGGGATTTACAGTGCGAAAATGCTCCAACATCGTTTCACAAAAATTTTTGCGTAAATCAAAGTCACTTTCTTTCAGTTCTTGAACGATTTGAATTTTAAAAGGAGGGAACTTCAGATCCGTTTTTAAAATTTCATGCATATTCGCTCTTGGAAGTCCCAGTGAGGCTGCTGTTTTCCGTATTGAAAGTCACGGATTTTCACGTAAACTACTTTCAACAAGTTCAATGTTTTCGCCAGTACTTGAAGATCGACTGGGCCCTGGCCGTGGGACATTCATAGCCGAAGCAGTTGCGCGGAATCTCTGCACCCACGAACGAATTAAATTTACATTCGGTCCATCACTTATTCGCCGAATACCGAACTTTGAACAAATTGTCGACGAGCAATTACGTAAGAATCATTACTCTTAAAAAATGTGTCCACAGCGAACGCACGATGCTCACTCGACCACTGCGACATCGTGACTGACAAATCCGCACAATCGATAATTCCAACGGCGCCACCCTCCCTCCTTTGAAATTATTATTATTACTTTTTGAAATAATCGTATTTAAAAATATAAATTTGCCACCAGACACCCTGTACATTAATTGAAATTTAAAACACATCAATTGAAATTTGAAATACATCAAGTGAAATTTAAAAGACATCAATTGAAATATTAAAGACACCAATTGAAATTTAAAAATCTAATACATAAAATCAGTTAATATAATTTTTAAATTTCAAGTCACGAATTTGAAATTTCAGTTGATGTCTTTTAAATTTCAGTTGATGTGCTTCAAATTTCAATTGCTGTGTTTTAAATTTCAAATTATGAATTCAAATTATGAATTTTAAATTTAAATTTATGAGTTTTAAATTTCAATTGATGTGTTTTATATTTCAATTGATATCTTTCAAAATTCAATTGATGTCTTGTAAATTTCAATTGATGTTTTTTAAATATCAATTGATGTATTTCAAATATCAAATAAAAGTACAATTTTAAAATTTCAATTGATGTATTTCAAATTTCAAATATAATTTACAAATTCAATTGATATTTTTCAAAATTAAATTGATATATTTTAAATTTCAATTGGAAATGGTATAGTTGTTGACTAGTCCCAGTAAATTTTTTTGTTGCATTTAATTTAATTGTGTCATTATTTGATAGAAGTTCGAAATTAGGATAGTAACTCTTCTTATGCCAATATCTCACACGATAAATATTTTCCTACATTCCCGTTTTATTATTGTTATTATTCCCTTTATCCCTTAATAGATTGGTGGGCCGTCACGCAATTGGCCGCCCAGGACTACTTTAATCGCCTGCAAGCTTCCGGCTTATCGCATGCTTTTCCTCATGCCGATCTGGCAGCAGCATTTAATCCAGCCGCTTTGGGTTTGACCGGTGCTGGCGGTGCTGGTGGGAATGCAGGTGTTGGCGGCTCTTCTGGCGGAGGTCAAAATGCTAACTCCAGTGGAAATTCCAATTCTGGCGGTGGCAATAGCACATCATCGGGCGGTAAATCAAGTAGTAAATCTCGCAAGGAAAAACAACGTCAACAGCAGCAACAACAACAATTGCAACAACAGGCGCAGCAACAACAATCATTGGCGAATAGTCTGAATGCTGCAGCTGCAGCAGCGGCAGCCTCTTTGGCGGCAAATCCCGCGGCTGCATTATCCAGTATGCATGGCCTTGTGGGTGCGGGTACTACCATAACTCCATCCGGAGGTATGGGTGGTACAGGCGGTGGAGGTGGCAACAATAGTGGGAGTTCCAGTAATTCATATAAGGTAAGTTGTTGGTTTGCCAGCTATGAATTGAATTTACAGTTTTTCTTTACTAACGTTTGTGTTTTTTTTTAAAGAACAATTCCTCGAACTTTGGTAAATCATCATCATCTTCGGCGAATACCATACAGGTTCAATTGCCTCCACCACCGGGATCGGCTTATGATCCGGTACAATTGCATAAAGAATTATTGGCCATGCAACAGGCTGCAGCTGCAGCAGCGGCCTCTGGTGCACCAAGTTCGTCCAAGAAATCCTCATCCAAACAATCAAATAACTCATCGTCAGGTAACACATCACACTCATCATCCTCTTCCCATCACCTAACAAGCGGCGGCTCAAGTGGCGGCCCCTCATCCACTAATGCTTCATCATCAGCCAATCTAATATCATCCCATGGCTCAATGATGGGCAGTGCCGGCGGCGGTGGTGGCGGTGGCGGAGTTGGCACTGGAGGCGGTGGCAGCGGCGGCGGTGGTGGTGGAGGCGGCGGCTCTGGTTCTACCTCCACATCATCCTCGCGTGATAAAAACGCCGCCGACAAGAATAATGCCTCATTGAACGCTTTGAATTCCCTGTCGCAATTTGGTGCATTATGTATGACACCGCAGCAAAGTATGCAAGCAGCTATGAATGCATTCGCTGCCAGTAATTCAGCGGCAGCTGCTGCAGCTGCGGCTGCTACATCAGGCAATAATTCTGGGGGAGGTACATCAGCCTCCTCACAATCTGGAGGCAATAATAAATCTTCTAAAGATTTTATACCAACCGGAGGATTAGGGTAAGTTGTGCTTTATAAAAATATTTATTTGCTACAATCTATGAGCTAGCTTTCGATTCACTATGTGAAAGTCTTCCTTTAAAGAGAAAAATTCAAAGTTGTATTCATGGGAAAGACCCAAGAATTTTGAAGTACTATAGAGCTAGTTATTCTCCATACAAACAACTGTAGAAATTAATATTGCTGTATCAGAAGTTTGGGATGAATTTTCCCGTTTCTAACAATTTACAAACGTGACGGCACTGGAACTAGTTGTTTTCTCCTATAGTATAAATTTGATTTCCGAATAGGAAGAAGCAACATGTGGTCAAGAAACGTTGCTTTATTATGTTTCTTTTGTTTTTCTTACTTAAGGAAGGGCGCGCGTCCAATACATTATCCAACAGCAAAGTTTTCCCAGGATACAATTAGTTTGTTCTTCCTAAATAGGTGTTAGTGCATATTTAAAGCGTTATATTTTGGAACGTGTTTGCTAAATATTAATTTATTATGTTTTTATTTTTCTCTTTAGTGACCACCCCTCATTGCTAGGCGTTCGTCTGCCTCCCGATACGGAGATTATCAAGTATACATCTTCCATCGTGGGCCCCAAAATACCCGGTACTACTTCACGTGGTCGTAAAAAGACCATATCAGATGAACAAAACCTACAACTACAACAACAAAAACTTGACTTAGATTCAACAACAAATGCTCTTTCCTCTTTGCTTGCATTTCCAGGTCTTAGCCCAGCGAAAAGGGCGAGACTCGAAATGGAGTATGCTGCCATAGCTGCCGCGGCCAATGCGGCTCAGCAGCAACATCAACAGCAACAGCAGCAAAATGCTGCTGCCGGTGGTGGTGGCGCGTCTTCTCTTGGATCCTCATCGACAGGATTACCAGGCAATCTAACCGCCTCTCAAATGGCAGTCTTAAGCAGTTCACTGGGAGTGACAAGCTCGGTAACTCCTGGCTCCTCAGCTTCCGGAGGATCTTCGCAGAATACACCACATTTAGATCTGACGGGGCCCAGTAGTGGTCGTACCAGTCGGGATTCTTCGTCCGATCGCGTAGAGGTCATTAAATTGCCACCTACAATTACATCAAACGGGGCGTATAATCTTTCCAATAAAAACAAGGACATTCACGATTTAACCGGTTCTACTGATATAAATTCGGGTGTTAATCTCAGTCTCAAACCAGCCGCCTCCTCGGTATCGAGCACATCACTCAGCAATGCAAATATGGCCTCGGCCACCATTACTATAGACGATTTTGATGCTCCGCTTAATTTGTCCATGAAACCCGATAAGTCCTCATCAACCAGCAATGATTTATCCGGTAATGGAGGTTCAAATGGAGGTGGAAGTTCTGGTAATTCCGGTGCAACAAGTTTACAAAGTTTAAGTTCTATTACGGCCGCATTGGGAGGAAACAATGGTGGTAATGGTAACGCTGCAAACAATTCAAATGCGGGAGGTAACGGTAATAGCAATTCGTCACCAAATGCCAACGATAAATCGTCTCAACAATCAAGCTTTAAAGAGGGACGTCCGAGGAACTTGGGCAGGGGTGTATCAAAACCGAAAAAGAATACGGTGGCATCGTTACTTGCTCAATCGAGGGCAGTGGGCATTAAACCAATGTTATCCACCCAACAGTTGTTGCAGCAAGGAGCTGATATTGTAAGTTTTTATGACAACAACAAAAAAAGTTTTGTGGTGTATTCCATTTTTACCATAATTGAATTACAATTTATTGTACTAGAAACTTCATGGATCTTTTCCTAATTATAAGATTACGAATTCGTTACAAGGTCGAAAACAAAATTTCGATTAAAATATTGGTCCAAATACACTACGCAAAAGTGGCATATAAAACACCAAAATAAAACTATTTTTGATAGAGAAATTGATAATAGATCTGTAGAAAATTATTCATTTATTTATGGAAGAAATATGTAGCTGTTTAAATGCATATGCATATTTTTATATTTAAATGTATTTTGTTTTCCAATTTTCAGGAAAAAATCCGTCAGGCTTTAAGTGAAGCCAATGCTCAAATGGAAGTTTCTACCGATTCGGAAAGTGTTGCCGCCGAATCTGGACTATCCGAATCCGAGACTGAAGAACCAAATATCTTAAATGTAACCGAGTTGCGTATACCTCTCGACATGGGCTGGAAACGGGAAACTGTTATAAGAGGACTCACCAAGGCGGGACAGATAAAAGGAGAAGTTACTTACTTTGCACCCGGTAGTAGTGTACCCATAAAATCTATGGGACAAGTTTTCGCTGTGAGTTGTTTGTAGATCACATTTTTAGTAGTTACATTAAAATTGACTTGTGTCTTCTTGTTGAATTTTCTTAAATCCCTAAAAGGAGAGTTAGATTAACTTGTGTTTTTTATTCAAATGGCTTTAGGTTTTGGATAAGAATCCATCAAAATTACTACGCGAAAACTTTAGCTTTTCTGCACGAGCTATTGTGGGTTTATTCTTGCAACCGGCTCCACCTCCATATGCTACTGACGGTGAATACATTCGCATGACAGATGAAGATGTCGCTAAACGTTTGGAGGATTTGAAAATCTTTACACGTCAAACTCTTAATGTGGAGGAACGTATACAAATAGCCAAACAACAGCAGGCTTTACGTGATGCCAAGAAGGCTCAAAAGGAAGAGATGGCCAAGAGTAAAGAGAAGGCGAGACAAGAGAAAAATGAAAAATTGGAACAACAAAAACGCGAACGAGAGTTAAAGAATCAACAGGCCGTTGAGGTAAGAAATGGAATAACAAAAGTATTTCAGTCTAGATGGAAATTATATGAATTAACTTTTCTTAAAGAAAAACATTCAACTTTTCTTAAAGAAAAGCGTCTCTGAATTTGATTAATTCCTAAAAATTTTGTTTTCCCCTAGGCTCGCAAAAAGAAACAGGAAGAACTCGAACGTTTGAAACAGGAGGAAGTGCTCAAAAAGCAACAGGTTAGTGGTATTAATTTTCAAAATTACATTTCTTTGTTTTTCTTCCATATTACAAAAGTTTACATGTGTTTCTATTTTTTGGTTTTATTTTTTAATTAAACTTCTAAATAGTCAAATTACTGATTTAACAATTTTTTTCTTAGTGAATTTCAATTCAAAATTATTTTTCAAATTACCCCTTGGTTACTTACTTTTCTTGTCTGTCTCCATGATTTATCACGTATTTTTTTCTTTTTTAAAATAAGAAAATTGAAAAGAGATTCTAAATATTTTCATTGAAATTTGTTTTGTTTAGGAAAAGGAAAAGAAACGTCAAGAAGCTATTTTAGCTAAAGAACAGGTATACCCTCCAATACAATTTGCCTTACCTTCCTATCACACCTACAAAATTAACACTTTGTAGATATGTATTTGTTCTTTAGAGAAGAGTAGTTTTATATTTGAAATTGCAAAAGAACGTAGTTTTTCCAAAGAAATAGTAACTAAAGCTTCCCAGAATAACAGTTATTTCAAATTGCGAACACTGATACCATAACTATTTTCTCCTCCTGCCCAATAGGAACTCAATCGCCAAAAGGAAATGCTCTTGGCTGCCGAAATGGAACGTGAACGTAGACGTCAACATATGACCCTAATACGCCAACTGGAGATACGTCGTAAATTTGAAGAGCGAGAAAAGAAGAAACATCAAATGGTTTTAGATCGTTTGATTATGAGAGAGAAACGATTGGCAGCACGAAAGCGTGATGCTGACATTTTAGCACAAATAAGGTAAGATGAGGTGCTGTTGAATGAAAATTGAGGTCAAATTAGTGTCCGGGATTCGCGCACTTCTGTGAAAGAATAATAGATATTAACTTTTTAATTGTTTTTTTCTTATTTCCATCTAGGAAACCCCATGAGGATTCTGAACTGATGCAACCTAATCAAATACCCGAATTAGATCGCATAGCCGGCAATCGTTTGCCTGGCCAGGCTATGGCCGATTTGTTAATGGTCTTTGAATTCTTGCACAACTTTGGGGAAACATTAGGATTTGGTAAGAAAAAAAACTAGCTAACAAAACTATTTCTATATCAATTGATTCGGAGAATAAACTTTTCCCTATACAGTGTCACTGCCTTTCCTGTATGAAATGTGTAATACACATTCGATACTATTGTTAATGAATAGTTTTGGGAACACACTTCTTTTACGGAAAGATGGAAACATTATTTATACTGATTTATTTATGATTACACATGATCTATTGCTGTATACACTTATGTTTATGTATTTTTCCTCTTTCAGACATGGAATCTCTGCCCACATTACAGAATCTCCACGATGCCCTCGTTAGCGACAGCACTGTCGATGCCGAAGAAGAACTCTTGTCTGTGATGACGCACCTGCTGGTGTGTGCCATTGAAGATCCTGGCATACCGAATCCCGGCCGCCATACTACCCTGCTTGGACAATCGTTACGCAATGCTGATATAACTAATTCCAATGTCTCGGAGATTTTACGTATATACTTGTATGCCACAGCCACCGGTGAGATACGTCAAATGTTTGGTGTGGTCATGGATCGTGAACGTGAACGGCGTGTTCCCGACCACCATCAAATCGATGCTGAGTCAGTGTCCCATACTGGTAAAAATGCTGAATATTATAAGTTGCTGCATGAGAATGAGACGTGGAAACTTTCGTTAGCTTTGAAAGATCGTCCCTTTGTGTCTTTGAATCCCACAAAGAAGTCCCAAATACTCGCCCATTTATGCAATGATTTGCTAATGAATAAGGCTGTTTTGAAGCAAATTGAAAATAGCCTAGAGACGTGCAATCAAATGCGCAAAGAAAAGTATATGACTGATATGAAAGTAAGGAAATATAAAGCTTTACACATGCGCAAGTCCCGGATTGAGGCCTATGAAAAGTTACAAGCCGAAAGGGAAGCAGCCATGCAGGCTATGGTCGCCCAACAGAAATTGGATGCTGAACGTATGGAGAAAGAGAATGAAGATGGCACTAAAATCCAAGTTGGCGAAGTTTGTGAAAATCCCGTTATGACAGGTGATATCCTTCCTATGACGGAAGCAGAAACTGCCGGAGAACAGAATAACAATGCCAATAAGGAAGAAGCTATGGATGTGGATGCTGATTCTTTACAAAAAACTCAAATGGATAAAGATTTAACTAATCTTCCTAGTAGTGGCTTAGATGACACAAAATTGGTGGCATCTCTCAGCCCAGAAATAACAACCACCAAAATCGCAAAATTAGATGATCTATCTACCACCTCATATCATAATGGCGGCTCCACATCGGGTGATATCAATGCATTACTAACTGCCAAGAAGACGAGTATTTCTCGTGTCTCCGGAATAAATGATGATGTCTGCCCAGATGTGGGCATGGATGATGATTTAAGTGATATAGAATCTGAGATAACCAATGTTGAAGAAGACGAAGATAATCGCCTCTCAGCCGATGAACTACAAAAGAAACTTGATAAGATAATAAGAGCATCAATGAACTGCAAAGAGGTGCTGGAAAAGTCCACAAATCAATTGAGAGCCACTTGCTTTGGACAGGATAGATTTTGGAGACGCTACTGGCGTTTACCTAAGGCAGGGGGCATTTTCATAGAGGCCTTAGAATCGGCACAAAATGATATATTCCAGTACCAAGAAATTCTTGAAGAGGAAGATGAAGAAAGGAAGCGAAATGAGCCTCCAGCAAAAGAAGAAGATGAAGATGAAGATGAAGTGTTAGCTAAAGAAATCGAGACCGCCTCTCCCGAAGGTGATAACGATATTGAAATGAAATCTGTCGATTTAGAAATGCCACCTATCATTAGCTCTGCGGAAAACAATGCTGACGATTCGGATGATGATGTTATAGAAACCAATCGTGTTGAACCCGAAATAGTAGACTTACGTGATGATGATGACGATGACTATGATGTGGCCATAAAACCCCAAGCTATTCAAATAGACAACAATGGTACCGCTAAAGTGGAGAAACCAGATGCGGCTGGTCTTTTACCACCCCCGCCGCAAGCTTTAACAGTAGCACTACCCCCACCACCACCCATAGCATCAGTTGCAATTCCTCTTCCTCCAATTCCTACAAAGAAGGAAGACTTTGAAAGCGAGGTTAAAATTAACACCGGCACGCCTTCCATGAGTCTTACACCACAAACTATTTCTCAGAATTCGTTAACGATAGACTGTGATAAAGCTGACGCGAACAATATAATGAACAATCCTACTACCACAACCACCAACAATTCAACTTCCATAAACATAAAACCCGAACTGAATTTGAATTTGAATCTTGACGACAAGCGAGAGGATGACTGTGTTATTGTATCGACTTCGGGACCAACGGATATCAAACCCCTAATGCAACCCCCAGAACCCCAAGAGAAATGGTTCTCTATTGTTAATCGTGAAGTGCCATTAACAACTACCGAACCTCAAAATGCCATCAATCTTAAAGAATTCCAGAGAATGTACGCGAACATAACATGCAATTCAATTTATCAAATTCAGGGTCATCCTTGGGATATTGCCAACAATGTCCAGTACTTTACCGTTGCCATGGATGATTGCAAGGCAGACCTATCTGCGATTAGCACCGAATGCATTGTGTCCCTTTCAGGACTCCAGCAGGAAGAGATAGAGAAAAAATTGAAGGAGTTCGAGGAAAAGTTACAAAATTCAAAAAACTCCTTAGAGACTCCTCGTCATCATCAAGTAGAAAGCAGCATGAAAACTGAAGGTGAACACGATCAAATGGATTGCGATGACGAGGAGGTTGGCGACGACGACGCAGCTGTAGATAAGAAATCAATCATAAAAAACGAAATCGATTCGAAATTTTTTCCTTTTGCTAAGGGGGCCACTTTGATCGATAGCGGAGGGGTTGGAGGAGACGATATCGACGGTTTCGATATCAAACCGAAACTGGAAATAAAGTTAGACGAAGCTTTGCAATCGTCTTTGCAAAATATGCACAATATGTCTCTGACTAATATCAGCAACTTTATACAGTACGATATCCCAACGCCCTTGCAAATGTCTTTAGAAGAATCTCAAATACTGGAAGACGTCAAGAGGCTGGGGTTTCCCCCCAAAGTAAAAAATAGTTTTGTACCACGTAATTTACGTTACGGCTGGTGGAAACTGGATACCATGGAACTGCTACATCAAGTAATTAATTCTCTCAATTCCTCTGGTTTAAGAGAGAAAGAATTGAAAGAGAATCTTACCAGGTTCCTAACCCAAGAAATACCTTTGGGGCTTCCTTATTCTATGGGCGAGGTACGGGAGACAGATCAACCTTATGTACTGCCTGATAAACCCAACGAATGGACTCCCAAAATAGCGAAACGCGTAGAAATGGCTTTGTTAGAACAACTTGAGGCGTTAGAAGATAAAATCGCTTCTGCTTCAATGCAATTGAAAAATTGGCAGTTACCTCCCCGTATAGAATCGGAATTAAATCTCGAAAGTGATGCCGATATTTCAGAAGAAGACTTTGTCAGCATTATACCCATGATTAGGGAGCGTATTATCGATTTAGAAGCCAACATCGAAAGACGTTACTTGAAACCTCCCCTAGGAGCCCAGACGGGTGATGCCCACCTGGCTGCCATAGCACAAAATCAACATAGTAATCAAACACAGAACTCCGCAAATGCTGCTGCCTATTACCAACAAATGCAACAACAACAGGCTGCCCTACAGCAGCAACAACAAACTTTCAATCCTTCAGCATTCAATGAACGCGCCATGGCTTTGGCTGCCAATAATGCGGCATCCAATAATGTCGAATCCAATTCCAATGAGAATAATTCGGGCGGTGATTCGCCTTCAAGCAATTGTGATAGCGATAAAGATGAGAAAATCGAAAATATCCCAAAAGGATTGGTATCATGGCGTGATGCAGTTTCACGTTCCCACACCACCGCCCAATTGGCAATGGCATTGTATGTGTTGGAATCTTGTGTGGCCTGGGATAAGAGCATAATGAAGGCGGTAAGTTTTTGAACAATTCGTCATAGTTTTACGTATTACTTTTCTTATATAAGATTCTATTAAAATCCGGCCAATATAATTAACACACTACACAAGCACACATTTTGCTTCATAATGTATTTGTTCGTATTAAGTTTATGCTTTTATTAAAAACAACCCAACAGGTTTTTGTTGTCCTGTCCTCCTGTTTTGATTATTTTTGTTATTCTTCTGTTCTTCTCCTACAAACATTGATAGCCGTTCCATTCACTTATGTACTAACCAGTTCCAGTGTTTGTGATATTTTGCTTCAAGTTTTGTTGCTTATTTTGCTTCCGTTTGCGGTGGCAAGTTGTGCATGTGTACTTTTTGGCTTAGAAAATATTTGAAAATATACAAATATATAGAAAAATATAGAAATTTGTGGTAGATCTTTTATTTTTAAAGGAAGTTCAGATAGTGGCAATGATGTAGCGACATTTACATTGATACGTATTTAAAATGTGTGACGTGACATTTCGTTACGATATATCCCATACTCAATAGGACAAGTTTAGGCTTATGAAGGGTTAACTTAAAATAAATACATTAAAATTTATAATTTATAGTATTTCGTTTCTTAATCTACTTGTAAAAAACAATGATTACACACACCCATTATTAAGTTTACAATATGCCACCTTTTCTTTTTTCGAAATAATATATATGTATCTTTGAAAATCAGCTAGATATCATCAAATTTTTAAAATCAAATAGCCAATAATCATCTAGACCAGTGAAACTTTATAATTAAAAAATGAGCTTACATTTGTAAATGTCCTTAGAACTTTAGAACCATTTATGCGATTAATCAGACATTCGCATCATAGGTTCGTTAGGTTTAGAGTAAGGGTTACATGTGCAAATATAAGATATAATTGCATACAATGTCCGACAGATAGAATTTTGTCTAGTAAGATGCACTGAATTGCAACTGCAAAACCAACAGGACAAAGTATCGGAAGAGCTAGTACACAATAAATTTGTTGTCGATTAAACAATTATTTCTCTATACGTATGACTCATCCTTAACTCATATGGTATGAGTAACAAATTCATTTTTACTAGGAGGTTTGTAATTTGATTATTGATGACAATCTTCAAATCACATTTATTTGATTAACAAATTTTATTTTTAATTACAAATGTTGTCTAAATTAATATATTCCAAAATATTTATTTATACTTTCCCAATCCGTATGATTTATTTTATATAAGTTCACTAAGCCGTATGATACTTATTACATTCCTCATAAGTCCCAAAACCACATAGTTTATAAAGGATTTTCCAATTTCTGTGATATGATTTCTAAGTGACGTTTCGGCCATTTGTAGTATGTCATGATCTGTAATTTTTTTCATTGTATTCAGTAATGTTTACAATTTCATCATGGAGAGATATACGCAAGAACAACGTTTACAAATTATTAAATGTTTCTTTTTATCAAAATAATCGTTCGCCAATTGTAATAATCGTCTACCTGTGCTCGCTATTCGTCGAATTGTTGCAAATTACGAGCGTACATTTTCGTTACATAATGTTCAAGTGCCAATAAGACAAAGAACCGCTCAAAGTAATATAAATATTGCTTCACTCGATTTATATCGAGTTTTCTCAGAGATCGCACTATACGAGTTGTTGTAGATGGGGTTTCATCCGACAAACATAAATTGACTGCAGGTGTATCACAGGGCTCTGTTCTTTCTCCTTCTCTTTTCCTTATTTTCATTGACGATCTCCTTGGTCAGACTGTGAATCCAATCTACTCTTTTGCGGATGACAGTAATCTCTGTCATTCTTATTCATTCAGTCTTCAAGAGATGGAAGTCAAATGCCGGACGATGAATGAAACACTCGGCCGGGATCTGGTGTCCATTGTTCAATGGGGTCGAATGAATAGAGTAGATTTTAATGCGGATAAGACCCAGTGTTGTTTGTTGTCGCATACGCGGATTGCTGACCCAGGTGTGTCGTCATTGTCTGTGAACGGTGTGGATATTGATGAATCAGACGCTCTTGATGTTCTGGGCATGAAAATACAATGTGACGTCCGTTGGGCAAACCATGTATTTGTCCGTGCATGCATTCAAGTGTCTGGGCTTTTTAAAGCGGTGCAAGAAATACTTCACTCCATCTGATCTTCTCAATATCCACACCACCTACATCAGGCCAAAGATGGAATATAACTCCCATATATGGGCAGGTGCTACTGGGACATCTTCGGAGCTTCTCGACCGTGTCCAGAGGAGAGCGACGGTGTTGATAGGAGACAGTAGGGTATCCAACTCTATTGTCTCCATTGAGCATCGTCGAAATGTAGGTTGCGTGTCGCTTTTCTATCTATATTTCCACGGTATATGTTCCTTGGACATCCGTCAACTTATGCTAGACGTTAGGATATTTAGCCGAAGCACGCGGCTTTCCAGGAACTCTCATCCGTTTTTTTTTTATCGAGTGGCCGGTTGACCACACTACACACTATAGAGAAAATTCGTTCTAGAGCCGTACAGTCCGAATGTAGAATATACTTCCGGCTAGTGTATTTACCACCAACTGTGACATACAAAGATTCAAGGCAAATGTCAACAGACACTACTCCCCCTTTCCACCCTCCACTACCTCAATTTTCCTTCGGCAACACAATGCACTGCATTTATAGGGGGCATCCTCAGAATGTTGGCTTGATAAAACAAAAAAAGTGTTGCTGAAGGCCACAATTTATCGATTCCAAGATGTTGTCAGCAATTGGGACTGTCTCAAACCACAACCTGGCGGACTTTGAGAAAGGATTTGGGCTTGCATTCGTATAAAATTGTTATCACTCAAGAACTGAAACCATTGGACTGCCGTAAACGTCATGAATTTGCTGATTTTGTCTTGGAACAACTTGAGAATGATAACGATTTTTTTTAAGAAAATCATATTTTCCTATGAGGCTCACTTTCATCTGAGTGGTGCGGTAAATAAACAAAACTGTCGACTCTGGTGCAAAGAAAATAAACAAATTATTCATGAACAATCATTACATTCACCTAAATTGACAGTTTGCTGTGGTTTTTGGTCTGGTGGAATCATCGGTCCGTATTTCTTTCGAAATGAATCTGGTTAATGGTTAACCGTTAATGTCAATGGAGAGCGGTATAGATCGATGGCAACCAACTGTTTATGGAAGAAGTTGATCTTGACAACATCTGGTTCCAACAAGACGGGGCTATGTGCCAAACAGCACGTGCAACAACCGAATTATTGCGAGTAAAGTTTGGAGATTCGATTATTTCAAGAAATTGTGACATTGAATGTCCTCCAAGAAGTTGTGATTTAACACCATTAGCCTATTTCTTGGGGGGTTATTTTAAGTCATAGGTCTTTAGCTATAAACCTGACACTTCAAGCTTTACAAGTTAAGATTGAACGTGCTATTCATGACATACGACTTGATTTACTGGATAATGTGCTCGAAAATTGGGTTCATCGAATACGTTCCTGCAAAAGAAGTCGTGGAGGCCATTTGAAAGACGTTTTATTCAGAACTTAAGTGTATCGATTGTACTTCACATTAGACAAAAACCATTTGAATTTCCTTAACAATTAGTGTGCTTTTTTAAAAGAAATCATATCACTCAAATTGGTAATTTGAAGTTAGGATGGAAATTTCTGCAGTTAGTGTGATTAAAACATATTAAACATTATCTTTCAATCGATTTCATTTGGTGTCTTAAATTAGGATTTAATTTTAAAGTAAAGTTGTTTGTTTATCTTTTTTTTTTTTGTAAAAGTAGTTGTTCCTTAATTACGTCCTCATTTCCATTTAATTTTGTATATTTGCTTTACTGTCTCCTTAAACTTAGACTTGACTTTTAGTAGGTTAAGAAGAAACCATTAATAATCAAACAATTAAATTTACAACAATTTCAAACAATCTAATTTTCTTAAACCTTTTTTTCGATTTTTTTCTTTTTCAAACCAAAAAAAAAAATATTTGTTGTTGTCCAATTACTACGCACTTTTTTGATTAAATGTCGCTTGAATAAAAACTGAAACTCAAAAAAATCCTGAACATTTTGTCTGAATATCCGTTTTTTTAACTTTTGCATCTGTTACTCTATTTTCATTATTATAATTATTTACGATAATTTTTTGTGTGCTTTTTTTAAATATTTAACATTCATATATCTACTATATTCTATATGGTTTATTTACTGTATATTAATATATATTGATTTATTGTTTTTTTTTTTAATTTTTGCATAAAACATTAAATGGTGAATGTTTTGTTAACGAAAAATAAAACAATACACAAAATGTTTGAATTAACACACTATCATTACTATTATATGCCATTTACAACATGTATTGATGACTCATCTGCATTAATATCATCACTGCTGAACATCATCATTATGATTTTGATCAATCAACACTCACACAAATTATATCATAACATTCCTTCATTCCTCATTATCATTTAAACAATCATTATTCATTCTTAATTAAATTATAAATCATTATCTGTGGTGATTGGCAATACAAATGTTATCCTTTTAAAATCCTGGCCGTTTCTATTAATATCCATTTCCATTTGCCCTTTCCCCTTTCCCCGTCCTTGCTCCACTCTGCGAAATAATGTTGGTGGATGATAATTGTGGCCTTTTTAATTGTTGTTACCTAGATAAAGAAGGAAATTTTAAAAAAGTCAGAGAAAGTAAAAAAATCGAAAAAGGAAAAGAAATCAAAGGATAAGAAAAGTTCTCATAGAAATGCGGAAAGTACCTCAAATCCCAAACATAAACACAAACATCATAAAAAATCAAAATCAAAAAATAAATCCAATGAACACGATAGCTCTTTCAATGAATTCTCAACTCTTAATATCCAAACGTTATTTGGGAATGAGGGCAATTCTTCATCTGGTTTTAAAAGTCCTGACTCAGATGCCAAGGACAACTCCCTCAGGGTGTGTGAATCAACACCAACAACTATTAAAATCAATTTAAAATATCAAACACCAAAGCAACGCTATAAGAACGCCCTTAAAGCGGCCACAGCCACAACCGACACTCCCTCCTCCACCTCCTCTCCTCCTCCCAGTCCTAATACCTGCTCCTCTGCGGCATCCACAACATCCCGTGAGTCTAGTCCCAGTAGAACACCCGCCAAAATGTCGAATGTAACTTCCAAGTCAAATATCAAACAGTTAACAACCATTAAGTGTTCACCACCAACATCTTCATCCACTATACCAAAGTCACACCCCGTTAAGTCCGATTCCCCATCCTTAAAATCCACCAAAACAACAACAACAAATACTAAAAAATTAGGTAGAAGCCGTAAAACAACAACATCTACAAAAACTTCCCCATATTCTTCGAATTCCTTACAGAATTGCCAGTTCTGCACATCTGGCGAGAATGAGGATAAGCTATTGCTATGTGATGGCTGCGATAAGGGTTATCACACCTATTGTTTTAAGCCGAAAATGGATAATATACCTGATGGCGATTGGTAAGTACCCACAATTCAAATCATGTAACTCCAACAAAATATACATTTCGAAATTAATTTCTCATTGGTTTTCGAAAAGTTTTGGTGGCAACTCTGTTTTATTTCTTAACATTTCTAATGATGATCCATGTTCTCTTTCCACATACAATCTCAAACAAAATCGTTGTTTATATGATTTCATTATAGTTTACATATCTATGATTTTGAAGGCAATTGTCTGAGTCTCTCGTTCTTACTCCCACTCTATCTCAATCCCTATCTCTCTCGTTATCTTTTTTGTTTTCTCTCAAACCGAAAAATCCATGTTGTCACCTTCTAAAAGCACTAATCAAAACACTAAAATTGTTAAAGCTTTAAAGTCAGAACTGTAATCACTTTAATTTTTTCGTAAAGTAATCTTTCGTTTTCTTACTTTCGCTCTCTCGTCCGCTTCGTCATACGTTTCTTCTAGGTATTGCTATGAGTGCGTCAATAAGGCAACCAACGAGCGTAAATGTATTGTTTGTGGCGGTCATCGTTTACCTCCAGTGGGTAAAATGATCTATTGCGATTTGTGTCCGCGGGCCTATCACGCTGATTGTTACATTCCACCATTGTTGAAGGTGCCGCGTGGCAAGTGGTATTGCCACGGGTGTATCTCCAAGGCACCACCACCGAAAAAACGTTCCTCAAGTAGTAAACCTCGCCGTGATCGTGATTCTTCTTCAACCTCGTTAACAAAACGTAAAGACAAGCACCATAACACCTCGTCCAGTTGTGAACAATTGAATACATCGGCGGATCACCACAATTTGCATAATTCATCGCATGATGAATCAATGACATCATTGCCGGCACCATTAAGGTATGAACATTTTATGAACTAATAAATCAATGTGTATTAATTAATTAATTTATATATTAATTTGTTTTTAGTCCTGCTCATTCCGTTGCCTCAACTTCGTACGATGATCATCACAACAATTCAATTGATACTACGCGCTTCCAAAATCAAGTAACAAATCGCCAGGGGGCTTTAAGTCCGCAAACTCATAACGAATTCAGTGAAACCAGCATGGATGGAATTGCCGCAAATACTGGCAGCCACATTCTGCTACAATCGCAGCAACAACCACCTCTGCTGGCACAACCGAACACAAACCTCCCTATCATGACATTACCATCTCAAACGCCACCGCCACAACATTTCAACAGCTTGACAACGTCATCCTTGCTGCCGCCACAACCACAACCATTGCCTCCATCACATTTTGCCAATCTCGCAGTGTCTCCCATTCCTATGGCCACAAATCAAAGCAATCATTTGCCGCCCTTCGCTATGAATACAACAGTGTTGATACCTCCAGCTGCTACGACCGTGGCCACATTATTGCCACAGCTACCGCCAACTAGCAATCCCCAACTGAGTCATATACCTATTATGGCCACACAAATACCCATCTCCGTTAATATGCCAGTATCATCTACGTCACCAATGATATCTACGCCATCTCCGATGTCAACGCCATGTCTTATGCCGACACCATTGCTAATGTCCACGCCATCTCTAATGTGTTCAACGTCACCACAACATTCCTCTTTAACATCTCCGCGTTCCTCAACACCTACCCAACCACAACAGCAGCAGCAACAACAAATGCATTATGTCACGCCCCTTCTGCAGCAGCAGCCTCAACTTTCACCACAATTACATGGAACTCCACTAACACCACCCACCGCTGTAATGACAACCTCAACAATGATAACGCCGCCCACCACAATGGCTTTGGGTCCACCACCCCCACTCAATATTCATGCTGTACAGGAGGCTAAAGAGAAGTTGAAGCAGGAAAAAAAAGAGAAACATGCCACAAAGAAGTTGATGAAAGAACTGGCAGTATGCAAGACTGTCTTAGGTGAAATGGAGGTGAGTCCACGAAGCAATTTTTAAACATAAACATAAACTTAGGGAATTTATTTGAGGAATGATTTATTCTTTTGGGTAAACTTTTCTGCATAGAAAGCTTTTCTATATCGTTGCCTTACAGATAGGCAATAACTTGTAATTTTTAAAAATCCAAATCCCAAAATGCTTTTATGCCTACATTAGGTCTGTCTGCTTACTTTTCCATTAAAAGATAACCAGTGAGAGAAATGATAACTTTTGTATGTAACGCCAAAAAAGCAGTTTGAACAACGCATTATTAATCACAGAAACTGGCTTCTTTTTTTGTTGAAATAAATAGCTAAAGTTCATTACAGAGCATTAAACAATGTTTAAAAAAACAAACTTAAAATTCCTTATATTATTTGTTATTTTATAGTTATGGTTAAAGTACGTTCAATCCATATTATACTACATCGCGGTGTTCCAAGGCGAGGTAGAAAAAGAGATGTATACTAGTCCCTGACGTGCTCCACAAAAAATCATTCAGATTAAGTTCCTAAAAGTTTGTTAGGCAAAAAAAACAGTAATACCCTAAACATTGCCTGCTACCCACACAAAAGGTGGGACAGGAACAAAGGAGATATTCGACGATCTCGTTCTCCTGTTTATCGTCGTTCTTCACCTTCTGCAGTAATCATGAGATTCCCAGTCTAAAGCCTAATTCCAAGTCGTATAGATATCCTGTCTAGGAGTGAATATCAAGTTTTTCGAATGATTCACGTCATAACTTGGACGTACCTGCCTGGTGATAGTGCAAGACCAGGTATCATTCGCATGTTTTAGAGCATCGGTTTTTAGTATGAACTTGCATGTAGAATAGGGCAAACACACATACTTCATATCCAAACGTCGCCCTGGCACCGATATAACTGCTTCGTCATCTCTTTTAGAGATACACGGTAGTTGTAGTTAAATCTTGAAGTCTGGAATACAGATTTCAGAGATTTTATAACAACATGACGGTTAGGGAAGATGTTGATACCCAGGCAGGTATTGACGTTATGTCGTAGCTAGCAGACAACTTCTTCGATTGCCTTGACTTCCGCCTGAAAGACACTACAATGGGATGGTAGTCTTTGTGCAAGGTCCTAGATACACCAATTTAGCTTGTACTGCTAACCTTACTTTGGTATTTAGTTTAAAGCTACCATTGTAGAGGCCTAAATATCTTCTATTACTTGGAATGCTTTCATTCCAGCCTGGAATAGTAGTGGAGAAGTTTCTCTCAATGGCAGACGTGAAATGAAATGAAATCCACTTCTAATGTGGATTACCAGTGATCCCTTAAAATGGGATCCCTCTATGATCATTTTCTACGAATTTAGGACCACTGTGGTTTTACTGATACTATATCCATAGTGTCGACTTCAAACTAAGTTTTCTGTCGAGAATCACACCTACATAGATAATTTGCATTATGGTATAGTCAAATTTCCATACCATCTAGAAACAATGGCTAAAAATTTGGAAACTTCTGGTTACTGGTAAAAGGTAACGATTTTCCGGATTTACTCCCAGCCCATTCTCCGTGGCCCACTTAGAGAGTCTACTGATAAATATAAAGAAGAAGAATGATAAAGAGTTTAGCATAATTATAAAGATAAGGGTTTGCCATTATGTGTTAAAAATGATTTGGGGCAAGTGGCCGCCGCGGATGGCTCGAATAAATTCCCAATTTTCGACCACTTTTTGCAGAAATAACGCGCCGAATATTCTCTTCCAAGGCGTCAATCGTCTCGGGCTTATCTGCGTAGACAATTGACTTCACATAACCCCACAAAAAATAGTCCAGCGGTGTTAAAGCGCACGATCTTGGAGGCCACGCCACAAGCCCACGATGCGAGATAATGCGCCCACCAAAAGTTTTCTTCAATAAATTGATTGTTTCGTTGGCTGTATGGCATGCAGCGCCGTCGTGTTGGAACCAAAGGTCGTCCACATCAACATCCTCCAATTCAGGCACGAAAAAGTCATTAGTCATGGCTCTATAGCGTTCCCCACTGACGGTAACATTATGGCCGGCCTCATTTTTCAAGAAAAATGGACCAATGATTCCCTCTGCCCATAGAGCACACCAAAAAATGACTTTGAGGATGTAACGGCGTCTCAACAATGGCTTGTGGATTATCATTACTCCAAATGCGACAATTTTGTTTATTAACGTGCGCATTCAACCAAAACTGAGCTTCATCGCTGAACAAAATTTTCTTGTGATAACCGAACCATTATTTTGATAATAGATTTGCACGATTTCCAAACGTTGTTCCGTATTAAGTCTATTCATTATGAAATGGCAAACCAAACTGAGCATAAATCAAGTGACAGCGGTCAAAAAAACCAACTCCGAAAAAAGTATTGCCAGGTTGAAAACACACGCTTAAAACAACACCCTTTACAACAGTCAATAAAAAAGTGTAAAAAACGTTTCATTTGGGGGTTTTTTTTTGTCGATATTTCTTCACATTAATCTGATATATCTAATTTTTTTTTACCGTCCGACGGGTTAAAAAAGTGGCGTAATCAGATGCCTGTTATAGACAAACTATTTGAACAGGTCTCGGAACAAACTAATTTCAAATTATGCTGGAATCGTCTACGACTCCGTCGACTTTCCGGTTAAGAGGAAAATATTTCTGGAAATATTCCGTGTTTTGGGTCAAAATATACTAAACGCAGAGAACTGTTTTTATTTTATAGAGTTATCATATGTTTACCAGATAAAAGTGGATTTAGATTTTTTCATTTGTATAAAAATGATCGAAAGCTGAAGAAGCATATGTAAGTAAAGCGTTACGAATTAACTTCTACATAATCAAACCACATTCGTGCGAAATATGTGACAGGGCTGCATATGAAGTTTTGTGGTGATGATATCGTTTTGTGGTGATTTTGGTTCTAAAAGTAATGTAGCTCTTGTATGAGGCAACACTAAATAATTTTGTCACACCCCTTCAAGGTTTTACCTTTTTTGTGCCGAGAAAACACAGAAATGTTGAATTTTCTCAAAGCTGTCTTCATCTGTTTTCTTTTTAAGCATGTTTAGTCAACCCGTTAAACACAGGGGGTTTCGATGAAACAGCTGTTCGACTTGGTAGTTGGAGTTCTAGTAGAAAATGGATTGTAATGAAAAAATAAGCGGAAACTGACTGGAAGTAAATCATGTTTTAAATACATTTAAATGATATTTATTAGGGTACCCATTTAATCGGGGTTTTTGATTAATCGGTTAATCGTTAATCGTAAATTTCAATCTGACAATTAACCGAACAAAACGCAATCAAATTATTCGATTAATCGATTATTCGAATAAATTAAAACAAAAAAAAAAAACAAAACGAAAACAATGTTCAAACTAAAAGAAAACAAAAGGTAGCAAATTCATTATATAAAATATAAATATGTAGGTACAATTCACAAATCGTAGTTGCAGACACATGAAAATTAGTGACTTGTCACCAAGCCAAAATTAAGAAAATCTCAAAGTTTGGACCCAAAAGTGCCACGCCTTCGGGTACCTTCCATAAAAAGGCTAGGGTGGGCTCTGAAACTATATCACACTATTTATTTATTTTTTTTTTTGTTTATTTTTTTTTAAATATTATGTTTAAACTATAATAAACACTAGTTAACAATAACAATTTTATTATGTACAATGTCTCTTAATCGAGCACTCTAGTATTATCAATATGATAAAGATTGCTTTTCACAATATACAAAATATTTTTTTTTTCGTATTTAAGATTAAGAATATATAATAATTTTTTGCAATGAAAATTTTTCAAAAACATTGTTTTTATTTTTTTTTTTGTTAAGAGGGCTTGTGTCAATAGGTAAAAACGAGAAAAAAATTAATTAATTATCAATATATCCACCAAATTTTGCAAAACGTAATTATCTGACTATTATCCTTATTGTACATAGTTTGAGCAGAATCGGACCAAGTTTTTTGGTACCAGTGGGTCTTGAAATTTCATCTGACTATTACACCCAACGTAAAGAACCAATTTTGAGACCATTTTTTTTTTGATTTATGTCTTTGAGTCAAAGCACTGTGCGACGCTTTCCCTCAACAAACTATCAAATCTGTTCGAAATGTGTATAAGTTATGAAATTTGTTCGCAAATCGTTGTGATATAAGTTGACACATTGTAGGAGTGTTTCAAGACAGACTGCTTGCCACAAACACGTACTTATATTTTATTAATCGATTAATCGCACTGATTTGTTCGAGTTAATCGTTAATCGAAAAATCAATTATTAAAATGTTCGGTTAATTTTATAACACGATTAATCGATTGACCGAATAATGGTTAATTGAATGGTTACCCTAATATTTATAGACCTTTGATTGATGGCAATGTATTTTAAATTACGTTTGATTAATGATGTCTTTGAAGTTATATTCGATGCTTGTTTTGCCGTCTACAAATCGAACCCTATGAGAACTCCAACTACTTCAATGACTTTCAAAGGATTCTGATTCATGAAAAACAACTCTTGCACACTCTAGGTCGTAGAGTAAAATACAAAGAGTATGCAACAGCTGTTTTTCTTGGACCGGAAACCTTTAAAAGTCTCTGTAGTAGTTGGAATACCTGAAATGACAATGTCCTTTTGCACCCCAGCAATATTCTCAGAAAACAACACAAAACCTTTTTTCACAAGCGAACACGAAAATTCAGTTTCAGGGCAAAGGGCAGAAAATATGTTGAATTTTTTCTCAGAAACGAAATCATCATTAGTATCTTGTAAATAAGGCATCGATTGAAAATACTTTTCTATACCCAATCTGCTGCGAAATTTGTTTCTCTTTTTTACATTTTCAAGAACTTTTTGTTTGTATTTCGTGTTCTTGATCTACTTTTTGTTGTTTTTCCAGCTCCATGAAGACTCTTGGCCATTTCTGTTGCCAGTAAATACCAAACAATTTCCTACTTATCGTAAAATCATAAAAAATCCTATGGATTTATCAACTACAAAGAAAAGACTACAGGAACTAAGGTAAGAATATATAGTCCATTCAAAATTTTTGGAAAATTTACATTAATTAAGATTAATACTTGGTAGGAACATCTAAAGTGAAATAGAGAACACCTCCCAGTGGGTAGTTGAGAACTCTCTTGTGTTAGGAAATATTGGGTCTTAGATTATTTTTTCGGTGGACGGATTTTCTTTCCTCTATTAGATCTTTCCTATTTGTTGATAATAAAAAAATCTGAGCGAAATTTAGAAATATGAACATAAATTGCTACCTGAGCCAGCAAAAGTTGTTTTACCAGAAATTATTTGTCCCGTGATTATTACTATATGTGACCTGCTCCACGAAAAGGGACCTCTGCGCCGAAAAAATTGTTTTTACTTTTTTAGTGATTCTTATAGGACGCTCTTCAAATACCGCAAACCGCAAGTTTCTATGTCTTTTAGTTTTTTTTACAAATCACCTGTAAAGATGAACATAATTAATGAAATATATGAAAAAATGAACGAAGCGCTTTTTTTAAACGCGTTTTTCTCAATAACTTCTTTTCGGCGCAGAGGTCCCTTTTCGTGGAGCCAGTCACATATAAGTATATACATATGTTACTTAATTATTCGGTCTCGAACAACCCCGGGGGGTCAGGGACCTTACAAAACGAAGATAATATATTTCGCCAAGCAGTTCGATCTTTTGTCTTATATCTACAGTTGGTAATACCTAGTGTACGCAGGGAATCGTCAACCAAATCTCTCCAGGGAGTCTTGGTCAGTCTTTTTTTGTCTTCCTTTGAGTTCGGTTTCGAAAACCCTTCGTGCTGGTTCGTCTTCATCCATTCTACTGACATGACCTAACCAGCGCAATGGCATTATTTTGATCCGCTTTGTCAATGTCGGGATATAGCTCATACAGCTCATGGTTCATGAGTCGCCGATACTCGCCGTTGTGCACTATAGGGCCATACATTTTTCGGAGTATTTTTCTCTCGAAGACTCCTACAGATGTTTCGTCTGCTTGCGATAATACCCAGGATTCTGCGCCATAAAGCAAGACAGGTTGTATGAGAGTCTGGTATAATTGGACTTTTGTTACTCGAGAGAGGGTTTATATCTAAAGTGCTTGTTTAGCCCAAAATTACATCTACATATTCGCAAGCACAATTCTCCGCTTGATCTCAAGGCTGACGTTGTTGTTTTTGTTTACGGACATCTGAGGTACATAAATTCGTCCACCACCTCGAAATTATAACGGTTATCAACGATCATATCGCCGTCGGTGGTGCAATGGTATCGTGCGCGGCTTTTGTAGATGCGATTCTGGGTTCGATCCCTGCTCTGACCACCTTACATTTCTTTCGACGGCGGTCACCTCGCTTAGTGACGGCGACACTATCGAGTATTAAGCCATGAAAAAGCTTCTCAAAATACCGTTCGGAACCGGCGTAAGCAACTGTAGGTCCCCATCAGTGAGTGTAAAACTAGAACGCGCACAGCTCACTGGTTGTGAGAAGCTCTCCCTAATCCCTACAAGGGATGTAACGGAAAACCATTTATTTTTATCCACGATCACGCTTTGGTCTAATCGCGTGGAAGTCCTGCTCGTTGAAATCAATAATTTTGTTTTGTCCTCATTTACTGTCAGACCCACTTTTGCTGACTCGTTCTCAATTCTCGAAAACACCTCAGTAACTTCTCTCATTGTGCGCCCAATGATATCTACATTATCAGCATATGCGAGCAGCATGTGACTTTTGCTGCTGATGGTTTTATTCATATTGATTGTAGCTTTTCTCATACTGATCTCCATTAAGATGTTAAAGAGGTCGCACGATAGTGTGACGCTTTGTTTCGAAATGTTTGGTAAGATCCTTACCAACTTTCACTGCGGCCTTGGCGTTCGTTGAGGTCTTCCTGCAAAGGAGTATGAGTTTTGCAGGAATACCAAGCTCAGATATTGCTTCATAGAGTTTCTCCCGTATCGGACTATCGAAGGCCGCTTTATAATCGATAAATAGATGATAGGTGTCGATTTGTTTTCCGTGTGTCCTCTCCAGGATTTGGCGTAGCGTGAAAATCTGGTCAGTCGTCGATTTTTCAGGCCTGGTATGGTCCAATCAGGTCAGCGATAATTGGTTTTAGTCTTTCGCACATTATATTTACTTGACAGAATACGCTATGGATAAAAGGCTTATTCCACGGTAGTTGGCACAGAGACTCGGGTCACCATTTTTAAATATGTGCATACAACACTGAGACTCCAATCACCGGGCATGCATTCATCTAACCAAATTTTGCTAACGAGCTGATGCATGCACCTTATCAGCCACCACCCTTTATTGCTTTCGTGGTTTATTTATTGGCTTATTAGGTTGACGGCTTTATTGGTTGTAAGCCGGGCAATATCTGTTCTGACCTCATCTTGGTTAAGGTGGTTAAGGGGGGGGGGGGGGGGGGTGACAACCGACGTCGTCGTCCAAATTGTGATCGATTGTCTCATCGTCATTGGATATCTCAGGTACCAGAAGCGCGGAGAAATGATCTCCACATATTCCCAACATGCTCTGCAAAATTGCTATGAGATTTCCGTCCTTGTCTTTACAGAAGGGGGGCCCTGAGCCATGCCCATTAGTTCCGTTTTTGACCTTTTGGTAAAATTTTCTGTTTATCTCAATTTTCTCATTCTCGCGCTTTTTCCACTGCCGTTTCGTACGCCTAAAGAGACGGTTTACCTCCTTTCTTTTTCCCTATACCGCTCAGTCGCAGCTCGCGTTGCAATTGACTGAAGCACTGCTATACGTGCAGCGTTCTTTTCATCATTTGCTATGCAACACTCTTCATGCCCTTGGCGGTTTTTCAAAATCAAGTACGGTTGTTGCGGCAGTTTTTATAGATTCGGATGTAGAGTTCCACTGCGTTTCAGAATCGTCGTCGAGAGGGGGTGGGTTCTGTGCCAAAAAGTTGAGAGAGCTTTCTCTTGTAATTGCAGCGTCTGGTTTCGTACGATTTTCGCTCGATGTTAACTCCTATGATCACTCATACGTCTATTACACTGGATGAGTTCCTTCCATCAATTACCACGCCATCAATTTGGTTCTTCGTTCTTTGATCAGGGGATACCCAAGTAGCCTTGTGGATGTCTTTATTCTGGAATCTTGTACCACTAATGACCATTTTTTTTGCTGCGACAAAGTCAATCAGTCTCATACCGTTGTCGGAACTGTCAGCATGTAGACTGTAATTGCCAATAGTTGGATGAAACACATCCTCCCTGCCTACTTTAGCATTAAAATCTCCCAGTACAATCATAATGTCATGGCCAGGGCAGCGATCATACGTTTCCTCTAGGCGCTCATAGAATATGTCTTTGGCATCATCATCTTTCTCTTCTCTTCATCATCTGGCTATACGTTCACTCACAGGATTGAACCTAGAGACTAATGTTGCAGTCTTTTACCGACTACAAATCCGCAACCAAATTAATTTTTTTCGCAGGCCCACTGTAGTATATGTCGCATTTTTTTTTGTCACGATTGTTCTTAGTAAAACAAAAGTTACCATATAATCGTTTGGTTCGTAGCTACTCGTTGGATACAGTTTAATTGAAGTGTTATGCCTTAAAAATCCGTAGTGAGATTATAGCCGGTGGCGTCAAAAATTATGGTTTTCTTGAAAAATAAAATATGGATGTGTTACAGTAAACCGAACTCTTTACTAGGAAGCAGAAGGTTACGTCCATAGAGTAATGACGTATAGAGACGTCAACTCTCTCCGTATTTTGATGACATTTGGTCTGTTGCAGATGGGCGGTTGGATGTTGGAAGGTATTGTTTTAATAATACCAGATAGAGGCAATGGCTCAAACCATCCAACAATAAATCAGCAGCGGCATTGCGATTTGTGCGTTAAAATTTTTGCGTAAATACACCACAAATATGTATATACGAGGGTTGCATTTTATGTTTCGGGATTAGAGAACAAAAACTAATATTAATCATCGAAAATCACTTTATTGCTTTTCAAAATATTCCCCATGAAGTTTGCATGCGTTTGAACCAATTGTCGAAACACTTTTGCCACTCTGATTGAGGTACATATCTCCAAAACATGCATTCTGAATGCAGCAACCGCTTCTTCAGGTGTCGAAAAACGTTGACCTCTCAGTTTGTGTTTTACGTACGGGAATAAATAGAAGTCATTCGGTGTATTGTGTGCTCAAAAATGCAGTTGTTTCAGCCGATGTGTGAGAGCGCGCATTGTCGTGGTGAAGAGTGATCCGTCTTCGGCGGTTGGTTTTCCTGATTTCTTGGAAGACAACTGGCAAACAAATGGTTGTGTACCACTCAGAATTCACTGTTCTGCGTTTTTCTAGTGGTACGGTTGCGACATGTCCGGTTTTTCCGAAAAAAGAGGCGACCATTTACTTGGAAGTGCTTTGGGCGCGAACAACTTTTGTTGGATTTGGCTCATCTTGAAACACCCATACAGTTGACTGCTGTTTACTCTCGGGCTCATACACGTAAATCCAGGATTCATCACCTGTCACGATGTGTTTCGAGACGTGTTTCGAAGCACCGCGATCGTATTTTTGGAGCATTTCTTTCGATCAATCGACACGAGCCTTTTTTTGAGCGATTGACAAATTGTGTTGGATCCAACGCGAACAAATTTTTTTGACAGTCAAATGTTTATGCAATATTGAATGTATGCTGGCCCCACTAATGCCTAAGGTTGTCTCAATCTCACGATAGGTCACATGACGATCTTGCAAAATCAGTTCGCGCACAGCATCAATGGTTTTCGGAACAACAGCTGATTTTGGACGACCTTCACGAAATTCGTTTTGGAGTGAACTACGATGATTGAATTCACCATACCATCGATAAACACTGGTCCTTGACGGAGCTTCATCGTAAAAAATTGAATTAAGTTCATCCATGCACTGTTGCTGAGTTAATCCACGTCGAAAGTTGTAAAAAAATCGCACGAAAGTGTTCACGATTTAATTCCATTTTTGGGCCGAGATGAATCTTCTAAGTTACTGTAAACAACAAAAATAGCGTTCGTATGTCAAAACGTTCTGAGTACGTATAACCTCAAAAATGTCATATTTTACGATAGAGCTGTCAGTTGCCAGATTGCAACACGTACAATAGTAAAAATATCAAAAAAGTCAAAAATACGTTGAAATTTCACAGTTTCTCGTCAAAACGACATGAAAAATTTAAGTCATTAATTTTTGTAATTTTGTAACAATTTACGTCAAATAACTCTATCGCACCACGAATAGTGTGAAAGGAAATATCAGTTGAAAACAATGGCAGCTCTATACGTCATTACTATATGGTTTTACGTTTGCCTCTATTCAACACATGCATACATATATTAAACCATAGAGTAAATCTTAGTAGAGAAAATATTTGGCTCATCTGACGTTTACTTTCACACTCTTCGTGATGCGGTCGGTGTGATAGAGAGATGTTTGACGAAAAGTGACATACACCAGGTGGAATTACAATAACTTCTTGCTTTAATTTTTCATGTCATTTTGGTGAAAAACTCTGAAATTTAAATGTGTTTTACACTTTTTTATTGACTGTTATTGTTAGCATACATTTCTGTTGTATTTAACACAATAATTTTAACACACAAAACGAAATGCCGTTGTTGTTATTTTGTTCGTTGTTTTGAACCATTGCCTCTATCTGGTATTAGTAAAGCAATTCTTTTCAACATCAAACGTAAATATCACACCAGGCCAAATGTCATAAATTTGGTGGGAGAACTAGTAGATCTACTATAAGTATTAATCTACATATGTATTAAAGCGAATGTGTATCATAAATTAATGTCATATAGAGCTGTCATTCTTCTCATCTAACATTTCCTTTCATCTCACTATTCGTGGTGCGGTCGGTGCGATAGAGAGTTATTTAACGTAAATTGTTATACACCAGGTGAAATTACATAAATTTTTGACTTCAATTTTTCATGTCGTTTTGATGAAAAACGGTGAAATTTAAACGTATTTTTGACTTTTTTTTTGATATTTTTTACTGTTGTATATGTGTGTGGTTTATTTACACAAAAATTTTAACGCACAAATCGAAATGCCGTTGCTGATTTATTGTTGGCTGGTTTGAGCCATTGCCTCTATGTGGTATTATTAAAGCAATACTTTCCAACATCCAACCGCCCATCTTGGTATTTTGAACTTTTTTGTTATATTTTATTGTTAGTATGTGTTTTGTTTTTATTGATTTTAATTTTTCATGTTGTTTTGGTGAAAAACTGTGAAATTTAAATGTGTTTTACACGTTTTTATTGACTGTTGTATTTAACACAATAATTTTAACACACAGAACGAAATACCGTTGTTGTTATTTGGTTGGTTGTTGCCATTTGCCTCTATCTGGTATTATTGAAGCAATTCTTTTCAACATCAAACGTATCGCACCAGGCCAAATGTCATAAATTTGCTGAGAGAAATGTTAAGTCTATTTATAAGAATTAGTCTTATGTGTAAAACAATTCCAAGATGTATATGTTAGACCCCTTTCACACTCGGCAAGTTACTTGCGCAAGTCTCTTGCCCAAGTCTTGGTTTGTTGATGACAGAGGTAAGGTCGGGATAGGGGAATACATTTTGAGTACAGACTTGCTTGTACTCGGAAAGTTGAAAAACTGACTTGCGCAAGTAACTTGCCGAGTGTGAAAGGGGTCTTACAGGTGGAAGCGTTAGAACAGCTGATTTAATTTTTTCTTGTCGTTGTGGTCCGACCTTGACAAATGTTGGTTATACCAATCATAGATAAAGTAAACTAATAGATGAAGCACAAGTGTTGGGGAAATTTTAGTGTAATGGGTAATTTTGTAGATGTCGTTGCAAGCAATAAATTGGATGTTTTTAAAGTTGTAATTTCCTTTTAAGGCTAAGAGATCATATTTTCTCCGGTTAGTGAAAAAAATGTAAATGCCGCGGGTGGGATTCGAACTCACATTCGCTGGACGATCGTTTCGATGTTTGTGAAGCATCATCTTCAGCAGCGTCTAGCCCGTTAAGCCACTGCGGTGTGTATTTACATAAGTCACTAACCGAAGACATATATTGATTGTGTGCAGAGCGATTGTTGTCGCTACTTACACATTGCTTTCCTACTTACACGCACTGATGCAGAAGTTTTGAAAGTTCTATTTATAGAACGAACTATTCTAAATGTAGTTGTCTCGTTCTGTTTTGGTTTGGCCCTACCATATGTTTCAAATTTAGTTGTTTTTAGATCCTCGTCATATTTAAAGTTGTTCCCAAAAATTCTAAAATTTCATATCAAAAGAAAAAATTATTTTCAATAAAAATATCACTTCGAAACAAGAATACAACACGTTACTTAAAGTATAATATCTGATGGCCATCAAATTGCAAAGCCATGACACACCACCGACTAAGTCCTAATAAATTGGTTCTTCCTCTGGTTCAGCTACCATTCCTTGTTGAGAGTCCTCAGACACTCTAACGGTTTTGGCATCTGAGACCACAGCAGTTGATACAGTTTTTGGGCGGGGAAGTTTTTAGATTACAAAGGCATACCGGCAAGTTCATTTTCGGGAGGTGTTATGAGTTTTCTCTTATAGATATAACAACACCGGCCTCATGGCTTTGAAATGGTTTTTTTATATAAGAAACAAATGCGATTATATAAAATCATTTAAATTTTGTCACATTTTCCCTTGTTTCATAGAATAACACATACTATAAAAGAACTTATTCTCTCATCTGACGTTTCATTTCACACTCTCTCGGTAGGTATGTGGAAATGTTTACATACACCAGGTGGAGGTACAAAATATGTTCACTTAACTATTTCCTGTCGTTTTGGTGTAGAACTGAAAAATTTAAATGTATTTTGCACTTTTTTGTTGACTTTTAACGTTGGTATTCATTTGTATTGTATTTAACACAACTAGTTTGCAACAAAAACACGAAATTCGGGTGTAGTTCCTTTGTGGATCGCTGTATACTATTGCCACCATCTGGTATTATTGAACCCATATTTTCCACCCTCCACTGTGTAATTTCCATCGTACCTATGACGTTTAATTTATTGAGCGAATAAAACCTTCTACGTATGTGTTATTCTATGCCTTGTTTAAATTACTTTCACAAAAATTTCCCACAATTTTGAATAAACGTCAATGAGAATTATGGGAAAATTCAGTGAAAGTGACACTAGTACAGGACAGCACCTAGTGAACAAAGTTAGGTGCTGTCCTGTACTACTGTCAGTTTCACTGAAGTTTCCCATAATTCTCATTGACGTCTATTCAAAATTGTGGGAAATTTTTGTGAAAGTAATTTAAACAATTGAAAATGTGGCAAAATTTATGGGATTTTACTTAATAGTATTTGTTTCTTATATAAAAAACTATTCTAAAGCCATGAGGCCGGTGTTGGGATATCAATAGGAGAAAAACCGTAAGACCGCCCAAAGATGAACATCCCGGAACGCTTTTTTAATCTAAAATCTTCCCCGCCCAAAAACTGTAGCAACTTCTGTGGTCGCAGATGCCAAAATCGTTAGAGTGTCTGAGGACTCTCAACAAGGAATGGTAGCTGAACCAGAGGAAGAACTAATTTATTAGGGCATAGACGGTGGTGACATGGCTTTGCAATTCAATGGCCATCAGATATTCTACTTTAAGTAACGTGTTGTATTCTTGATATTTTTGTTGAAAATTATTTGTACTTTTGATATGAAATTTTAGATTTTTATTGTCATATTTTTTGACTTTTTCTTTGGGAACAAAAAAAAAATCCCATGTATTGCTTTCAACGACATCTAGAAAATTACCCATTACACTAAAATTTTCCCAACACTTGTGCTTCATATATTTGTTTACTTTATCTATGATACCAATTTCTAAGATGTATTTAGTACAGGTGGAGGCGTTAAAACAGCAGATTAAATTTTTTCTTGTCCTTCTGGTTTTTGCCGAAAATTACAATAATTCAATCTTGACAATTTTGATTAGCTGAATTTGATAAGGTCGGCTCTTGAAATAAAATCAAAATTCCTGCAACTCCTCCTACTGCTTCTACCTTACTTATTTTGCAATGAACAATTATGAAGAAAAATATCAAATTTGAATTAAAATGCAAATTCCTAGTGATTTTAAATACAAACAATTCAGAACAGATATATTTCATGTTTTAAGAACATGAAAATTGTAGACTTTTTATTCTGAAAGAAAAATTCTGATTCAAAATCATTCTGTATGCAGAACAGGGCCGGCAGATTGGGAATGTGGAGTTCAGACCATTTTTTTTTGCATTTACCCGTTAAAATTAAATATTTTTAATATTTAAACATTTAATTATTTATTTTCAGTTACAAATGTCGCGAGGATTTCTGCATGGATGTGCGACAAATTTTTGACAATTGTGAAATGTTCAATGAGGATGATTCGCCTGTTGGTAAAGCGGGCCATGGAATGCGTAAATTCTTTGAAATGCGTTGGGCTGAATTGACCGATAAACATTCATGATATCAAATGCAACACCCAACACAACAGCACCAACAACAGCAGCAACCGCAGCAGCAGCAACCAACACAACTCAAATATAACAGCGAATAGAAATCACAATAATAAAAATAGACAGCATAAAAACGTGTGTCAACTCGACGACGACGACGATGTATCTTTGAAGATAAGTAAATAAATTTGTCAGCATAAATACATATATATATACATAAATATAAATATGAACAAAGCATAAACATTTTTAACTATTACGATTAAAGTTAGTTGATAAAACACTCACACCCACATAACATACATACATAGATTGAAAACAATGGCTTGAAATTTAGATTCTTAAGTGATTAATCCACTCCAACCACAATCACTTTAAAATTCTCCCTTCAACGCGCAGAACAAACAAAAAAGTAATAGATTTTTAATAATAATATGAGAAATATATAGAAACGATCATATTAATTGAAATTGAAAAGCCTAAATTTCAAAAAAACTGATTAAAGAAAAAATTGAAAAAGCCATAAATTTTTTAGATATAGCCACAAAAACATATGGTATCATATCTAACGCAAATGTTTTGAAATTATCGATGATAAACTTTATTGATATTTTTTGGATTCTAGTATATAGAATTATATGTAATTATTTTAAAAGATTCTGGTGATGTGTATTTTATGAATTTCTTTTCACAGAAATTCATATTAATGAAAGGATATCACTGGATGATATTTTATCTGGGAACTATTTCGGAGGGAAAATTGTTGCTTGCAGAATTTGTAATAGCACTTCATGTTTTTAGTTTGTCCAGTGAAGAGTTTTCGTTGAAACATTATTGTCTTTTGTTGGCACAGAGCTTTGAAATATGTCCTTGTACAGTAATTGTTGCTAAAAGTTTTCTTTTTCTTATCTCACACAAATTAAACTCAACTTTTGTTTGTTTGTAGACAAATCGTTAAATTTTTCAAAATAAACTTTTCCTATTATTAAACCTTTGTTACGCGAAAAGAATTCCTTAAGATGACGAGAAATTAAAAAAATTTAAATCATTGCATACAATAAAAATGTAAGCCTTTCGGTAATAGAGTCATATTCTTCCACAATATCGCTGTAACATGAAGATTTAACTCAGCAGTTAAATATTCAAGTTCGAATCTAGAATTGCTGTACAATATACATAACTAGTTCCAAGAACTGTAGGAATCATTGGTTAGGAAGAAATTGGCAAAATTGTGCCAACTTGGAACCAGTTAAGTATCAGTTCCTGGCTGTTTTTACTATTTGACAGACTAGTGGCAATGGAACAAGTTCTTTCTTCACCAGTTCATCAACTAAATATTTTACCATTTAATTTTATGATCGATACCAATTGTGAAATTGTATTTACATACAACTTTCGATGTTGATTTAAAAATAGCTATTAAAGTTCCGGGGCTACAAAACTTAAAAACTATTTGCCGAACTTTTCTCTAAAAGCTTTAAAATTAACTATAATAAAATGGGGTTCCTTTACATGCCATGAAGGAATTGGAGAGAGCTTCTGACAACCATTGAGCCGTGCGCTTTCTAGTTGTATACTCACTGATTGGGATGTACAGTTGTTCACCGGTTCCGAACGATATTTTGAGAAACCCTTTCATGGCTAAATACTTGATAGTGCCGCCGTCACTATGCGAGGTCAGCGCCGCCAAAAGAAATTTATGGTGGTCAGAGCAGGGATCTAACCCAGGATCTCATGTACAAGTACAAGAGGTGCGCATAGTATCCATTGCACCACCGACGGCCACTTAAAATTAACTACATCTTTATATTAAATTGATTTTTTTTATGTTTATAACGAACTTTAATAATCTAAAGTCCAAAAGTTCAATTTCAAGACTTGCTAAAATTACCCAATAGAAAATAATACTACACCATTTCCAATTGAAATTTGAAAAATATCAATTTAATTTTGAAAAATTTCAATTGAAATTTGAAAATTTTATTTGAAATCTGAAATACATCACTTGAAATTTGAAACACATCAATTAAAATATAAAATTCGTCACTTGAAATTTAAAAAATTTAAAAAACATCAATTGAAATTTAAAAACATCAATTGAAATTTGAAAGACATCAATTGAACTTTGGAAGACATCAATTGAAATTTAAAAGACATCAATTGAAATTTAAAAAGCATCAATTGAAATTTGAAAGACATCAATTGAAATTTAAAAAGCATCAATTGAAATTTGAAACACATCACTTGAAATTTAAAAGATATCAATTGAAATTTGAAACACATCAATTTAAATTTAAAATACATCAATTGAAATTAAAAAAGCATCAATTGAAATTTAAAAACCATCAATTGAAATTTAAAAAAACATCAAATAAAATATAAAATTCGTTACTTGAAATTTAAAAAATTTAAAAAACATCAAATGAAATTTAAAACACATCAATTGAAATTTGAAACACATGAATTGAAAATTAAAAGACATCAATTGAAATTTGTAACACATGAATTGAAAATTAAAAGACATGAATTGAAATATAAAATTCGTCACTTGAAATCTAGAAATTACAATTAAAAATTACACTAGATTTTGAAAAAAATTAATTGAAAAACATATGCGGCCTCAACGGATTTACACTAATTCGGGTCCTACGAATCGAACAGCATCATTAGTTTTTTGACCTGTCATAATGGTTTCATACAGATTTTTTTAATTTTGTACTGCGATTTAGAGCTCATTTTTTGAGACAAGTTTATACATATGTACATATGTCACCATTACTCGAGAACGCCTCATCCGATTTTGTTTAAACAAATTTAGAAAAATTAAAAATTACAATACCTTTAATCTAGACCTACACTATTTCCCAAGATAAGCAACAGTTCCGTAGTTATAAATAAATTAATGAAGAAAAAATAATAATTTTTGTGTATGCAAAAATTTTATATATAACCATCATTATAGGGCAAAAAACTAATGATGCAGTCCGATTCGTACGACCCGAATTAGAGTAAATCCGTTGAGTCCACTTCTGAATTAGTGTAAATCCGTTGAGTCCACTTCTGTTTTTTTTTCGACTTGCACAGTGTTATTAACCGATTTTATGTATTCGTTTTTAAATTTCAATTTGTGTCTTTCGAATTAGAATTGACGTGTTTTAAATTGCAATTGTTGTGTTTTAAATTTAAAATGATGTGTTTTAAATTTCAATTCATGTATTTTAAATTTCAATTGATGTGTTTCAAATTTCAATTGATGTTTTTTAAATTTCAATTTAAGTTTTTTAAATTTCAGTGCGTGAAAACTGGAAAGCGCACAGCTCAGTGATTGTGAGAAGTTCTCCCCTGTCCCTTCATTGGATGTATTTACTTTATTTTTAAATTTCAATTGATGTTTTTTAAATTTTAATTGAAGTTTTTTTAAATTTCAATTGAAGTTTTTTTTTTAAATTCAATAGATGTTTTTTCAAATTCAACTGCTGTTTTTTATATTTCAATTGATGTTTTTTTAAATTTCAATTGATGTTTTTTTAAATTTCAATTGAAGTTTTTTAAATTTCAAATAGAATTTTTAAATTTCAAGTGATGTATTTCAAATTTCAAATATAATTTCTATTGAAATTTTTCAAAATTAAATTGATATTTTTCAAATTTCGATTGGAAATGTAGTAGTAATATTTTTATTAATTTAAATTTATATTTCAATTGATTGTTTTCATATTTCAATTGGAAATGGTATAGTTCGGAAGTAGTATGAAATTAGTATTTTTGAGCCTTGGAACTAATTCTCCTCCATATAAACACCTTTAGAAAATAGCATGGGAGAAATTGATGCCTTGCTAGCACTTTTGAACTAATAGCGCCCCAGTTCAAATGGTACTGGTTAGGAAGTATTTTAATTATTTTGAACCAACGATTTTGAAATAGTTCAATACTGGATAACATAGAAATCATCATGTACTAGTGGTTCAAAACTGGTACTGAATTTAGGCCATTTAACTATAGTTCCTAACTAGAACTAATGGAAATTATACAAGAAACAATGTGGACTGATCGAGAGCTCAAAAAAACATTGGTGCCAAACAAGGTTTGTTCCTTAGTTGGGTGTAAACACACATTGGGGCGTAAGTTCTAGTACCACAACTTAACATTAGTAGTTTCACTAGTGTTTCATTGCAACTAGTCTAGTTTATACTAATCCAAAAACTAGTGACACTGGAACTCGTGACCTAGTATTTCTTTGAACTAGTTACAACATTGATTGATTGTGAGAAGCTCTGTTATGGGACACCATTTTTTTTTTTAGTTAGAACATTGCCTACTGTGTACCTTTATTGATTATCAAGCACCTGGATCATTGGATTCAATGTGAAAAAGTACTGTAGTACACTCAGAACTGGCGTTATAAACACTATTTGTCAGCCCTTTGTTATGAAAAGTTCGAAAATATCCGAATGATGATAATAACTTTAAGTCAAGAAAGCGGTGGCTGACAGAAGACACAACAGATAGTCCGTCCATGTACACTCGTGTTTGACAGTCAGTTGAGATTTAGCGTATAGAAGGTTGAGAGGTCGGAACATTCATGAAGGTGATGAAATAATTAAAAAAAAGTTCACAATGAGTGAGAAAAAAATACAAAAATTACAGGGTTTTAAAGATTTGCAATAACTTCAAACAAAAAATGTGTAGAAATAGAAAAGAAAAAACACTGTATTCAGGGACCTTAGGTTCTGGAAAAAGCTTCTTCTGGATGAGACATTATAGTGCATGAAACTTGAAACTCTTTTCAACAGTTTTGCTGGTTTTTCTAAATCCTAAAATGATTGACTACATGGGAATGCACTAATCCAAGCTAATGAGTCTCGCCAGGAAAAGTATTAATATATGGAAAAACCTGGTTCTTACGTAAGGAAATGGACATTTCAGTCAACCTATTGCCGTTCTGAAAAACTATATATTCAGACATATATCCGATTCTATGCGTAATGCTCAAATGGCATTTTCGTTAAGTTCGAAAAACTTTTGAGGGAATTCTTAGGTCGAAACGGATGTATCTTACGTAAAAAATATACCCCACGGACTGTCTGTTTTAGTAAAATCTTTACCACCTTATTCATAAAAAGTTGTAAGAGGTTTGAGAGACGTTTTTTGTATGATAAACTGTCTCTCAAACCTCTCGTAACTTTTTATGAATAAGGCCGTTAATTTATTCGAAAATCCCTTCCACAAAATATCAAAATCATTAAAATGTCTCAGCTAGAACTTTTTTAAATTTTTTGTACAAGCCGAGACCATATGTTAAATTTTAAAGGAAACTGGAACTTTCATGAAGCAGTTTCAATATTGTCTGACACTTCCATTATTTTGAGCGATATAATAATAAATCGAATTTTCAATAAGAGCCTTAATGCTTTTAAGAATTATTTATATCTTTGCTTAATTCATAAAATATTATTGAAAACTGTAAAGGAAATCTTATAATAAATCACAAGTAAAGAGTTTTCGTTAGGACTTGTAAGACGCAATCCCACAGTTGGCCATTCTCCACTTAAATGAACTTTATATCCCCGATGTTTGTCATTGAATATGAAAGGTTTCTGTGAACTTTTAAAACGAGTACTGGGAAACTAGCCCTCACACGCTGAAAAATTTGTATTTTTATTATTGTTTGGATGCAAATATAACGTTTTTGTAGCTTGTCGCAAATATAGTATACTTGTGTCCAAACACATTGTGTTTGCAATTTAATATAACATGTTTGGCACACAATGATTAATAGGTTATAATATTTGTATTTGTGACCCAAATATGGCTTGTTTGTTGAAAACTGCTGAAAAGAAAAACGTGACGGACAATAATGAAACAAAAAGTGGTAGATCTTATATTCACGAAAACAATGATTGCAAACATGTACACGGTTCCTGCAATATGTTGCTGGGGCCGGTATTTTTCAGCGTACAGTCTTTTTTATAAATAGAATAGTCACTTCCCAATAATATACCAAGCAAAAGTATCCACTCTCAGCTGTGGTTGCATGTGGAATCAACTGAATTTATTTTTGATGAATCTATTACAAAGGTCATGTTATATTCAAAACAAATACATCATAGAATAATTAATTTTATTTTATTTTTAGTTTAAATATGAAAACTGTCTGTCTCCATAGATCAGGCGCCTTAGAAAGCTTTTAGACATCTTTCTAAACTGATTAATTTCTATTTGTTTGGATGAAACACCTTCCACCTTTATCAATCCGGACTGATTATTACAATGATATAGAGAGAATTTGAAATATTCTGAAATAATAAAATATACATTATCAAAATCCTTAAAATTTATTACAATTATAATTATTTAGATATATGTAAAATTTATTGTACATACATACATATGTATAAATTCATTATGCATATACATATATATTTTCCGAAAAATATCATCATAGTTTGTCCAACAAAATCTCCATATTTTCAAAAACATTTCTTTACTGTAAAGTCCCCCATTTTCTGGTAGTTATATACAAAATATAAGCTTATTGCTCAAAATATGTAAAATAAAATAAAAATAAGAAATAAAAACAAATATTTGAGTTAATAATTTAGAAACAAAAGAAAATTAAATGGGAAAATGGAAAAGGAATAGGAAAAGCTAACGAAGTATGAAGTGAACGGGTGAAAATCTGTTTTTAATTTCTAATAAAACTCAAAACAAAAGTCTGTATTCTGTTTTAACGCCTTTTTTCACAAGTTTTGTTTCAAACACACAAAGAGAAACAAATAGCAAAAGAAAACATAAATAACGTACAAATTGTGAAAAAATAAAATAAAATATAAATTTTACTTCAAAACTGGAACTTTATTTTTTGTCCACAAGTATACTCATAACAAACACAAACTACATACAAAACTACTACATATGTATGTATGTATTGTATTCTTAAATTGTATTCTTAAATTATTTTGATTTTATATTTAAGTTTATGTCTTAAAAAATTGTATTAAGTTTTTGTATTTTTTTTTCGTAAAACAAAACAAAAAAACTAATTAACTAAACAGTATTTTCTTTTATACATACATACAATATTTAACTACAAAATATAATAATTTACACAAAAAAATTATATTTTTTTTCTTAAAGCAAATGAACAATGAGAGATATGTGAATTATAAAATAAATTTAAAAAAAAACATACAAGAGATAATATTACTAAACCACAAACAAGAAGACGAAAACATTGTACTTTGTAATTTATGAATAATTGTATTTGTTGTACTTAGTTTTTAGTTTTATAAAATTTTAAATAAAAAAAAAAAGTGAACAAAACCCAAACAAACACACTCCTTCGCAAACCATTATTATCATTACAAGTAACGGAAAATTTAAATTTAAAAATGAAAAATAAAAATATTTTTTAACAAACAAATGCATAAAAAACGAAAGAACAACTTTAAGCACACACACACACAGACACACACTTACAGTATATACATACAACATATTATATACATACATAATATATAACATTATATACATAGTTGCATTATTATAAATACTATTACTACAAACTACTATATATTGTATTACTATATTTAATTATAAATTTACTATAAAAACTAAAACCTATACATACAGACAGACAGTATTTAACTTGTAAGTTTCACACAAAAATTCCCCTTCAAAAAGCAACAACTAAAACAAATAGCTATTATTACAAATTTATAATAAATTTCTTTTTTGTTTTATATAACTTTTAATTTTGGCAGCTTCCCCTTTTAAATTCCCCAATCTCCTTGAATTCAACTTTTACCTATTAATATTGTATTTTTTTTTTAAATATTTAATTTCTTTTTATTTATTACATTTTTATTTGTTTTTCGTTTGTAACTTTTTACTTTGTGTCTTTAGTTTATACATATATAGTTTTAAACAAATTTAAATGTTAAAAACAAAATGATATTTGAATTCTTCTGAAATATAAATACAAAGAAACAAAAAAAATATATACACACTAAGTGATTTTTTTATTTTTATAGATTGAGCATTGAAACGAAGCTTTTCCTACATTTACAATGATCGCATTTACACGAGGGGATAGAAAAAATAGCATGACATGGCCTGAAAATCGATTACAGGGGATTTTCCAATATTTGCTTTTGTTATATTTATGAATTGAGTGTATGGCTTTGACAGAAAAAATCAAATAAAATATTACCAACTGAACAACAAATATCAACAAAGTTACATTTAAGGTTACATTTAAATTTCAAAGCGTCAATGATGCAGCCAGTTTAAAATATTTTTTTTTTTAAGATTTCAAACTCCGAATCAAATCGAATTTAATTCTATCATAGAGTAATAGTTAAGAGCCTCTATTACTATCTTCGCTGCCACTTCATGGCGACGAGGTAGTAGGCCATTTCATCGAGTTCGATTTGCTGCAGTATTTTGCCAATTTTACACTTTGGTTGGACATAAAATGGACAGAAATCAAAGGGAATGCGTATTTTCATTCAATGCAAACAACATAAATCATAATTTAGATGTCATTAGTATCAATAAACACTATTTAAATGGTCTCTCATTCTACATCATTTCCCTAGTACCTTTTCGATCAGCTGTGCCATAGAAACACCCTGATTCTATTCAATCAAAATCACATTATTTCCACAAGACAAATCAAATAAATCAGTTGGTATGGCCGTCGACACTATCGAGAATTTAGCCATGAAAAAGCTTCCCAAAATACCGTTCAAAACCGGTGTAAAACTGTAGGTCCTAATCAGTGAGTATAAAACTAGAAAGTGCACAGCTCACTGGTTGTGAAAAGCTCTCCCCAATTCCTTCGTGGGATGTAATGGGAAAGCATTTATTTTATTTTTAAAGACCTTATGACACTGGATTTTTTCACTTGAAGAAACATACAATATATCGTCAGCAAAAATGAAAAAGAAGGTAACTACAATTTTCATTTTGTCCAAAGGAGTTGAAAGAACCCTATAAAAAATGCAGTTTGCCAGCATATTTCCGAATCTTATATGGCATTTACACCAAACAAGATTAACGCATTACGAAGGTTAACTCCGTTAACCCGCGCTAACCCAGAAGATTACTCATACAATTTAAATCTCTAAAAACTGAAGTTTAATTTTTAACCTCATTTTAAACTGGTGTAAATGTTGATGCAACACTGTCAGTTACTAAAAAATGCAACCATAATAAAAACATACACAAAAAATCAACCGTTTGACAGTGAAAGCCGATCGAAAATTTCCCGACGCGAAGATTATCGCTTTTTGAGATTATAAATATTTACACCGCCGTTTATCGCGGCTAGGTTAGCTATAACCCCGATCTCAAATCTTTGCCGTTTACACCACCCAATTTGAGATTAAATTCACATTTTAGTTGGCAACTCCGTGCTTGGACAAACTCCGCGCCGAGACAAACTTATCGAAGACGGCGGTACAACAGAAAAATTAAGTTGGCGGCTATTGGTTTTGCCAGTTTTGTACAAATTAGGGATGTTTTTGAAATAACTGAACCTTTTAAATTGGACCAGTGAGTCAAAACGGGCCAGTCGATAAAATCTGCTCAGAGTTTAAACCAATAAGAGCCATTTATATTGGCGGCGTAAGCTTCAAAAACTTTTGGTGGCGGCGACGCGTCGGAAAATTTTCGTTCGGCTTCCATGTGTCAAACAGTTGATTTTTTGTGTATGTTTTTATTATGGTTGTATTTTTTAGTAGCTAACAGTGGTGCATCAAAATGTACACCAGTTTAAAATGAGGTTAATAATTAAACTTCAGTTTCTACAGATTAAAGTTGTATTAGTAATCTTATTGGTTATCGCGGTTTAACGGAGTTATCCATCGAAATGCGCTAATCTTGAACGGTGTAAAGACGCTTTATGTCGCATTTAGATCACAGTTTATCGCTTCTAGGTTAGCGATAACTTTGTTCCCCAATCTTTGCCGATTACACCATCCAATTTGAGATTAAATTAACATTTCAAGTGGCAATTTTGTGCATAAACTAATTTAGAGCAACTCCAGAAACACAACACACAACAGAAAAATTAAATTGGCGGCTCTTGGTTTTGTCACTTTTGTACAAATTTGGGATGTATTGGGATAAATATTGAACCTTTAAAATCAGGCCAGTCGGTTAAGTCGGTTATCGGCACACATTTTAAACCGATGGGAACCAATAACATGCCGTGATCCAAATTATCTCCATTTCGACGCAAATATAGCGGTGATTTGCTCCCTTGTGCGCTTTCTAGTATTAACGAAGGGACTGGGTAGAGCTTCTCACAAGCAGTGAACCAGTGTCGTCATCGACGTCGTTTTTATGCCAACATCATTTCGCTTCAACATCGTCGTCACATCAATGCTAGTTTGGTATTCTGTAACTATCTTGAGACAAATTCGACAGTTTACACAGTGCAACAAAAGTGAGGTAATTGTCTGGGGGCTGAATGATTCCTTTACGGAATGAAAGCCCTAGGTGAGTATATTAAAATCCCAGAAGGACATACCCCTCTTAAGTCTCACTATTTGTTTATTGTATACTGAAGAAGTTTATGTTTTGAGCCGAAATTGGGTTTGAAATATGTTTGTCAATACCGTAGCACATTTTCGAGATAAGATGACTTCAGTGAAGTTGAATGAGACTTTTTTTTCTTAGGGCATTTCAATCCTCTATGTCGATACCTTACGTGTTCATTTTGTTTCGATAAATGTTAAAAAATATCTTAAAACGGGACTTTTGGGCATTAAAATGTTCCACGAAAATTTCACTAGTGGTTGTCAAAGACAAGAAATCGATATCTTCCTCTTTTGCCGATCTTGTTGCCTTTTTCAGTGCAGTGTGTAGACGTAGACCTAGAATAGCCAGTTTGAGGGTTCCCGTTAGACAATGTACGTACCGGATTTGCGGCTTTTAACCGTGTGCCGGTTTAAAAAAAAACGCGATTTTCGAACAAACCGAAAACCGGATATTTATCGTCGTTTAACCGGATTTTACCCAGTTTTATAGAATTCAATAAAAAAAATATGAATTTCAAATTTTAATGATATTTTCGAATTTAGAAATATGATTTCTATTTTCACATAGCTATGATTCGCAATAAAGTTCTGCGACAATTTTTTTTCGCAAATTTTAAAATGATTTTATAATTTTAATAAGAATTTAATTAAGAAGAAATTGAATTTTATTCAAATTAGTATTTAAATACATTTGTTAAAGATAATAATACTTTGACACACGGAAACCTCTTTCGGATTTGAATATGATTTTCAAATTTAAATGAGTTTAATGTGAATTTGAATAAAAGTAAAAAATATAATTTTTAATAGAAAAAGTTTAAAAGAACAAGTGAAATTGATTACTTTGATGGATGGTTGGGAATAAACTTTATATTAAACACGGATTCCAAATTGGAATATGATTTAAATTTAAATTTAAAAGTTAAACAACAGTATCAAATTTAACTATAGTTATGAAATATTGAAATTTAAACACGAATAAGAATTTAATTTAAGAAAAAGAAACTAAAAACTGGTTTCACCGGTTTTTTAATGAAATGAAAAACCGCACTGGTTTCTTGAAAAATTGATATTTCCAACAAACGAAAACCGCTTTTTAAAAAATTCTAGTGTTTTTGACACTCTAGTAGGTAACAACAATTTTCCTGAATATTTTCACTGAGCCTGCCTTGGCCCGGTAATATAGATTAGCACCCCTAATACAGCCGATCTTGTTAGGATTAATTAACAGAACTGGAACAAAATCACGGTGGTAGTCTGAATACTTCTGTAGGATTGTCTAGACCATTGTTTGACCTTTAATGGTTCGATGAGGTCCTAAACGATTTCATAAAAGACAAGGTGTTGACAAATGTTGAATAATATCCCATATTCAAAAGTAACGTGAAGAGCTTCTCGTACTCAATGGGCAGACAACAGCATAGAGTAAATTTATTGTAGAGCCGCCATTTGTCTCATCTGACGTTTCCTTTCACACTCTTCGTGATGCGGTCGGTGTGATAGAGAGATGTTTGACGAAAAGTGATATACACTAGGTGGAATTACAATAACTTCTTGCTTTAATTTTTCATGTCGTTTTGGCGAAAAACGGTGAAATTTAAATGAGTTTTAAACTTTTTTATTGACTGTTATTGTTAACATACATTTGTGTTGTATTTAACACATTAATTTTAGCACACAAAACGAAATGCCGTTGTTGTTATTTAGTTCGTTGTTTTGAACCATTGCCTCTATCTGGTATTATTAGTTAAACAATTCTTTTCAACAGCAAACGTATACATCACACGAGGACAAATGTCAGAAATTTGGTGAGTGAAAGATTTTCTCTACCCATATTTACTCTATGGACAACAGATTGCTTTTTAATTTTTACACGTATGCAGTTCTTGCAAAATTTTCTTAAGAAATTTATTAATTTATTTCTAAATGGAAAATGTTGTTGCAGAGAGTTACCACCTATCTTTGATTTACCTTGCAAATAAGTATTTTATTAAAAATTCCTCTACGCACTCCATTTTAGTTTTTAGCATATGATGTTACTTTTCGTTTTTAAAATTATCGAAATGTCAAAATTCCCGTCCCAAACAATTATCAAAAATTTTAAAAATGAATGAGTGCCTAAAAATGAAGTGAGTGCCTAGCAAATGTAAAGTGAGCGAAATTTTCGGTTCATGGAATTTTCGTTATTTTTTATTCACGTATTTCTTATGGCAACGAAAATTTCACAAAAACTGTATACCGGGGTTAAGGCTGGTACTGAGTTCGTTCGCGTGGAACATATTGAGCAACATCAATTTGTTTTGCTGCGAAATGAGTCAGCAACATTGACTTGACAACTAGTATATTTTTCTCTGTTTTTAAGTTTTTACACTAAAATTCCTTTTTTTTTGCGAAATTGAATGAAAGTTCAATCATGGTAGAATAACAAAGGTAATACCAGTACATGTTGTTGTAATTGTGGACAACAACAGGTATTTTGTTTTGTTGAGCACTTGGCTTCAATCAAATTCAACACAAATGTATACCAACAACAAGCGAAAACAACAAAGTATAAAACCAAAAAACAAAAATTTGATTGCCAACTGTCAAATTTATGTTTATTTATGACGTGAAGAACAAATCAACCATGAGTTGATGACAGAAATTGAATGATATTTTCTGCACAAAATTTGATTGGCGTTACATTTCTCTTATACACTGGCGTCGATTTTCTTGATTTTGCCCCTTTTGTTGTTTTCAAGCAGAAATCAAGAAAATTTGCTTGATTTCCCATACATTTTGACATACGACAAAGGTCTAGGAATCAGGAAAATAATGTTTTAACTCACCAAAGACGATCAAGAAGTAGACGACCAGACTATGTGCGCAATTTGGCAACCCTGGTAAAAGAGAACCAAAAAGTGCCAGTAATTCACTCAAACAGATTTCTCTCTCGCGTCATATCTTGATTATTTCATACTTTTTGCATAGTTGTAATTTTACTTTAATATGCTTATTATATACAATATATACATAGTTATATACAATAACACTATCAAAAAGCTGCTTCTGTATTGAAATATTCAATGAAGAGAGTAAGAGAGAGAACAGAGAATGGCTAGGGTTTCACTCGTTTTGTTTATTAGCATTTGAGTAAAGAGAAATTTTGACTGTCTACTTGTACATCGTTTTTGATCTCACACTACGAACGAATAGTACGCAAAAAGGATGTACAGGTAGAGAAGAAAAAACTCCGCAATTTGGCAACCCTAGTAGAAGAGAACCCAAAGACGATCAAGAATTAGACAACCAGAAAATGTGCGCAATTTGGCAACCCTGGTAAAAGAGAACCAAAAAGTGCCAGATATTCACTCAAACGCATTTCTCTCTCGTGTCATATCTTGATTATTTCATACTTTTTGCATAGTTTATGTTACTGTATTTCAACATGGTTGGAATTTGTATAATTATATACAATAACACTATCTAAGAGCTGCTTGTGTATTCAAATATTCAATGAAGAGAGTAAGAGAGAGAGCAGAGAAGTGCTAGGGTTTCACTCGTTTTGTTTGTTGGCATTTGAGTGAAGAGAAATTTTGATTGTCTATTTGTACATCGTTTTTGGAAAACCAAAACAGTCGACGCGATTCACTTAAACGCATTTCTTTCCCGCGTTATAACTTGATTATTTCATACTTTTTACATACTTTATGTAATTTTATTTAAATATGGTTGGACTTTCTATAGTTAGATACATGGTAAAATAAGGAAGGTAAACTCGTTAGAACAGATGTTTTCAATTTTAACATTGTGGTTGATCGTTTCAGCTGTCAAACTGAATGTACTTTGCTTTTGTACTTTTTTGTATTCCTGTTTTGTTGGTATACTTACGTGAATAGTTTGACAACTTAAGCGATTGATACAAAAACAAATGCCTGTTGTTGCTGCCTACAACAACAACAACGTCTAGTGCTACTACTTGGTTATTTTACTATGAGTTAGATAGAATACATAGATTAATACTTATAGTAGATCTACTAGTTCTCCCACCAAATTTATGACATTTGGCCTGGTGTGATATTTACGTTTGATGTTGAAAAGAATTGCTTTACTAATACCAGATAGAGGCAATGGTTCAAAACAACGAACAAAATAACAACAACGGCATTTCGTTTTGTGTGTTAAAATTATTGTGTTAAATACAACACAAATTTATGCTAACAATAACAGTCAATAAAAAAGCTTAAAACACATTTAAATTTCAGTGTTTTTCACCAAAATGACATGAAAAATTAAATCAAGAAGTTATTGTAATTCCACCTGGTGTATATCACTTTTCGTCAAATATCTCTCTATCACACCGACCGCATCACGAAGAGTGTGAAAGGAAACGTCAGATGAGCCAAATATTCTCTCTAGTCTGAGATTACTCTATGATAAAATCACATCATCAGAAAACTGCTCGTGTATAGAAATATTCAGCGAAGAGAGTAAGAGAGCGAGCAGAGAAACGACCATAGAGTAAATATGGGTAGAGAAAATCTTTCACTCACCAAATTTCTGACATTTGTCCTCGTGTGATGTATACGTTTGATGTTGAAAAGAATTGCTTTACTAATACCAGATAGAGGCAATGGTTCAAAACAACGAACAAAATAACAACAACGGCATTTCGTTTTGTGTGTTAAAATTAATGTGTTAAATACAACACAAATGTCTGCTAACAATAACAGTCAATAAAAAAGTTTAAAACACATTTAAATTTCACAGTTTTTCACCAAAATGGCATGAAAAATTAAAGCAAGAAGTTATTGTAATTCCACCTGGTGTATATCACTTTTCGTCAAACATCTCTCTATCACACCGACCGCATCACGAAGAGTGTGAAATGAAACGTCAGATGAGGCAAATGGCGGCTCTACTATAAATTTACTCTATGGAAACGACACGCTTCACTCGTTTTCTTTATTGGCATTCCACTCCATGAGTAAACTTTCTTCTCTATACAATAGTTGATTTATGTAGTACGTTTGTTTACAACCATTTCACAAATAGACAGTCAAAATTTCTCTTCACTCAAATGCCAACAAACAAAACGAGTGAAACCCTAGTACTTCTCTCTCTCTTACTCTCTTCATTGAATATTTCAATACACGAGCAGCTTCAAAGAGAAAGACAAAATATATGTTTGAGAAACAATACATGCCTAAGAAATGCGATAAATAAATAAGTCGGGTATTCTAGTGGTACCACCACATCGATGCGCTGTGATTGAAATGCAAGACGATTTAGAATTAGACGACCAGAAAATGTGCGCAACTTGGCAACCCTGGTAAAAGAGAACCAAAAAGTATTAGGAGTTCACTCAAACGCATTTCTCTCTCGCGTCATAACTTGCTTATTTCATACTTTTCCCATAGTTTATGTAATTTTACTTTACAATAGTTGGAATTTGTATAGTTATATACAATAATACTATCAAAAAGCGACTCGTGTATTGAAATATTCAATGAAGAGAGTAAGAGAGAGAGTAGAGAAGTACTAGGGTTTCACTCGTTTTGTTTGTTGGTATTTGAGTGAAGAGAAATTTTGACTGTCTCTTTGTACATCGTTTTTGGCAGCTTTTTGATAGTGTTATTAGTGGTCTTCATTAAAGCTCGAAAGAACCTCGTAAACTCGAAAACATGAGATGGAGAAACTTGTAAACTTTTGATATTTCGTTGTCATCTGACTAGGATGGATAAATAAGGTGATAGCACTAGATCAGTAGAAAAAGTACACATACATAATACATGCAATTGCTACTGCTACCACCTTATGTATCCATCTTGGTCAGCTGATATGGTTTTGAGCACAACTACGCTGAGCAACGTTACCTGGTGCCTCATGCAACGGTGCGAGGGAAACTTGCGCTGAGCAAAAGTTCTCGGCTTTCACGTTTGCATGAATGCCGCTATTGTATATTACTATACAAATTCCAACCATGTTGAAGTTTGAAATAAGCAAGAAATGACGCGAGAGAGAAATGAGTTTGAGTGAACTCCTAGCACTTTTTGGTTCTCTTTTACCAGGGTTGCCAAGTTGCGCACATTTTCTGGTCGTCTAATTCTAAATCGTATTGCATTTCAATCACAGCGCATCGATGTGGTGGTACCACTAGAATACCCGACTTATTTATTTATCGCATTTCTTAGGCATGTATTGTTTCTCAAACATATATTTTTTATACTTTTATTCCTGGAATACATTTGTGCTGAATATGATTGTGGAAAAATACCAGACAAAGCAAAAATGGCTATTGTTGTCGGCTTGGTGCGTTTGTTGTCGTAGTAACACAACCTCGTCAATGAGCCTTGACTTTCAATAAAATCAGGAAAAATCCCAATACAAATACTTCAGATTTTGTTAGGATATTTGATACGAAATCAGGAAAATATTTTGCAGTGCGAATGAGATATTAGACACATTCAAATGTTGATTGCTGCATGTTGAAATATGCGGAAATATTTCACCAATATTCCGCAGGTAATTTTTGGCATGGAGTAGTTTTTAGAATTTCACTTGAAATGTTGCTTTTAAAAAGGGACTTTGGAGGTTTTTTTAAATTTGACGTGAAATACTGAACTTAGTACTGTACTTTAAGTGTAAAACCTACAATGTAAAACAGGTTCAAAAAGGTTAAACTTTATAATAAACTTTATGATCATTTGGAAGTTGTTATCGCTTATATTCGAAATTCAGATCAAATAGCAGTATTAAGCCCGGTATTCAGTTTTTATGAAATTTTCGTTGCCATAAGAAGTACGTGTATAACAAATTACGAAAATATCATGAGGCGGAAATTTCTCCCAATTTACATTTACTTGGCTCTTAGCTCTTTGCGAAAATTTCGTGGGCAAAATCAATTCCAGGGTTGTTACGCCAAGTTATTTCGTACGAAAACAATTGTATGGGATCGGAATTTAGACCTATCGATAGATTTAACAACCAAAAGTGACATTGCATGCATTAAAAATAAAAGGGAGTGCTTAGAGGAATTATAAATGAATAATTTGCAAGGTAAATCAAAGAGAGGTGGTCACTCTCTGCAACAAAATTTTCCGTTTAGAGATAAATGACAAAATTTCGTACGCAAAATTTGGAAAAACCAAATACGGGGCTTTAGCGGGAACCACCTAATTTAAATGAAGGATACTGACATATTTAGTCGTCGAACAGACGGGCACTACTAATGTGTTTAAGGGTTTTTAACTATTTTAATCAGATTTATTTAGAATTTATGGCTTTTTTAAATATCTTTACTATTTTTAATTTTATTTATTTTAATTTTATTTTATTAAAATTTAGTTTTGTTTTATTTTAAGATCGAAAAAGAAATAAAAACAGTGCAGCACAATAATTCGTAAAGACAAATTATAGCAAAAACCACACAACAACAACCCGATAAAAGAAAATTAAAAAAAATATAAAGATAAACTTCTACAGCGCATGAAAATTATAACAACTCCCGCAAAAACTGATTTTATATTTAACAAGGAAACAAAAAAAAAAAACAAAAAAAAAACAATGAACTATAATAATTAGTTAGTGATGGTAGACAACTTAACGCATACTTAATCATAGTACTAAATATAAATAAAAAAAAATAAAACTTAAAATGCAAAACCGATATTGTTAAACGTATACTTTTAAAAATATATTATATAATAATTATATTATGTAATAATGAATTATATAATAACTATAAATAAAAAATTATTAAATATAAAAAAAAACACAACTCATAGAATTGTATTATAATTTATTCTTTATAAATGTATTACACTGTAAATAATAACGAATAAGCAAAAAGAAGCCTATAACACAATAATAAAACGAAAGAAAAACTTAAACAAAATAAGGACGAAACATTAAGTGTTATTAAGTTTAATTTATATGCTTTTAATTTCTCACTAACCAAATTGCTTAATTTTACAATTTATGTTTCCTAAACTGGCAAAAAAAAAACCAACAAATTTTATGTCTGTGTAGAATATTCTCGAGAAAAAACCATACATTTTTTTAACTGTAAAAATATATATTAAAGTATAATTAAAAGCGATACAAACGAAAAAATAAATAAAATTCCAAAAAAAGACAAGTATTTATGGTATCGAAATTTCAAACTTCTTTCTATTCTGGCATAAACTCAAAATTTAACTACTTAGTGATGCAATGAAAAGAAAAACTACATTATATATACATATATGTATATATAGTATATAAATAAATAGAGGAGTAAGCAGCAATTGATGATAAAAGAAATGTGCAGTAGAAAAGGAACACAAGGAAAGAAAGCAAAAAGAAAGAAAATTAATAAAAACATACGCAATATATCAGTTAAATAACAACAAACGATAACGACAACAAATAAAGATGATGAGAAAAAGCAACAAGAAAAACTAATTATACAATATTATATTGAACCATAATGAAAATACACATAAAATAAAAATAATAAAGAAAACAATTCAATAACAAACTTAGTTTCAATTAGCATAGACGCGAACCTTTTAAAACGGAATTCATTGTAGAGGTCGCTATCAATGATTGTTTTTTGTGTATCATTTCATTTCATTCCGTTGTTTCATTGTACTAAAATTCTCTCACAGATGGCTCTCACACGCATGGCTATTTCCGTTACTACGATTGTATCCATAAAACTATGCTCCACCCTGTGATCTCACAGCCTAACTGTATGCCATACTTAATACGAAACATGAAAAGTAACAATTCTTTTATTTGAAGCTCCCTGTGTTGCTTTATAAATTAAAGAGAGAAGCTATAAGCAACAACAATGTGCAAGGCGAAAAAAAGCAATGAGTCGATTTAACTATTTTACCCTATTTCGGGTATAATTTCATTACATTGTTGACTTAACCCTCTGCAACTGACGTGCTGTAATTGTAACAATGTGACTGACATGGGGTCTGGCACACCTTATTTTGAAACCGATTTCCCATGTTGAAGTTTTAGACTGGCGCCTTCTTGGCCTTATTTATGTACAACAGTAAATAGTTTTCAATCTAACATAGGTTAAAAATTTCATAAAAAAGACGTTATTTTTTTCAAGGTATGGTTTATTTCATTTGGTTCTAGTTTTTTATTTATTTATTCTATAATAACAAAAAAAAATACTCTTAAAAACAAAAAAAAAAAACAATAATTCTTACAAATATTTGGGAACTTATTTTTTTTTTACCTTAACAAGTACTTATCAAATATGTTTTGGTTTGATTTTTAGCTAAATCGTACGGTTAGATCAGTACATGTTCAGTTTTAAAAATTCAGTCTTAAAAATTAAATTTTTCTTGACAGTTTTCGCAGAGAGGTTTAGAACACTGCAAGCAAATAGCTTTTAAACAAGAACAGCAGTTGTAATTTGTTTTTCTTTGTAATTTAGATGGACATATATGACATAGTTTTCTTCCACTGCCTTTCTCAGGCTGAATTTTTGGAGGTGGAGGAGGAAAATCTTTTCCCAGAACTCGACTGATGGTCATGCGCAATTCTCGTGGTAATTTTTCATTATATGCATGTGCTTTCATGTGATCTAGCACCATTTCACGAGCCATATTTAACAAAAATTGGCCTCTTCTCAATTTGGGGTCCATATTGTTACGAATAAGTAAAAGCTTTTGCTTACTGTTAATGACTCTACTAACAGTATGTAAACAACAGGCGGTTAGTGCTGCGCCTGAAAGTATGCATTGTAACAACGTACCAGCTCGCTAAACCAGTAGCATGAATTCACCTCAGTAAAGATAATTCTCCTGTGTAGGAGAATGTTCTACAAAGATAAACAACAACAACAACATCTATTTTCTAGAAGGTTCTTGAATTCGCTAGATATTTGTACCTTCATTTGTGTATGGTGAGTTGGTATAAATAGCGGAGGTCTTTGGAATGGAGAGTTCAGTTTGTGATTAAACCCCGTAAAGTAAGCAACGCGAATTGATAGTAAAATACAAGACTTGTTAAAGTGTCATAAATAAAGTACACTGTTGTACTGTATAAGTAAAATAAAAGGAAGTTAAACCGTTGTAATTATCGTAATTTAAAACGAACCTTGTTTTATTATTGGGAATAAAACAACGCAAAAAGGACGAATAAGGAAATTCGTAACATTGGTGTCAGAAGTGAAATTACGAATTAAGGACAACGATGAAGTTTGAAGAACTCAAAGTTGAACAACTGAAAAAGGAGTTGAGTAAATTGGATCAACCGACAGCTGGTAATAAGGTAGAGCTGCAGAGGCGATTAATAGAAGAATTCAAGCGCCGAAACATTGACATTGATACATACCAGTTTGAGTGTAAAGAAGAAATGGAGGTATCTGCAAAGGAAGCAACTGGTAATATGGATATTTCTACGATGTTTGCAGCCATGATGGAAAAGTTTTCAAAATTAGACGAAAACTCTCGAATAATTAACACGCAACTTGGCGAGAATTCTAGAATTATGAACGAGAAATTTGGCGAGAATTCTAGAATTATGCAGGAAACATCAAACGCCACAAATGACAAGCTACATGAAATTTCAGAAGCTATGAATAACATGGAGATACAGGTTAATGATCAATTCGGAAAGGTCGAACAGAAATTCGAGGAATTTCAGCAGAAGATCGAACAGGTCGAACAGGATGTGGAGGAAAGATTCGCCGAACTGGAAAGAAAGATGAATGAAATCCAGTTGCAAGAAGGGCCAGTGCGAGTAATTTCTGAAGGCTCTAGTAGATTGAAAGCTCCCAGTTTCGATGGCTCTACACCTTTCGATGTTTTTAAATTCCAATTCGAAATGGTCGCAATTAAGAACTTGTGGAACAGCAACGACAAAGCCGTTGAGCTAATTTTAGCACTGAAAGGCAACGCAGCAGAAGTCCTTCAGAGCATTCCTGTCAGTGCCAGAAACAACTACGAGGATATACTGGCTGCGTTACAACGCAAGTATGGTGGCGATCACAAGAAGGATTTATATCGCATGGAATTGAGAGGCCGAGTGCAAAAGCATAATGAAACGCTTCAGGACTTCGCAACCGAGGTGGAACGTTTGGTGTTGATGACTTATCCTGGTGAGTCCCACCCATTCTTGGATCAATTTAAGATTGAAGCATTCGTCAACGGCATCCGTGATCCTGACATAAAATACGTGACTTGTGCCACACAAAAAGCTACATTCGCCGAAACTGTTTCGTTCGCATTGGCACAGGAAACAGCAAAATTTGTGTCCAAGCCTCAAATACAAAGAGTTAGAAAAATTGAAATGGAGTCGGAGGCAGGAGATTTGAAGGGTGCCATAAACGATCTTAAAGAAATCACCCAAACCCTCAGCAAGGCGTTACCAGGCGGAAGTAAGTCCAGACCAAAGTGCTACAATTGCGACAAACCTGGTCATATTTCACGAAACTGCAGAGAGCCACGAAAACGATCAAGATCGAGCTCACCCCAACGTGGCAATAAACGGGTAAATTTTACTACACAAAATGAATCTCCGTTAAACTAAAACGAGCTAGCCCAGAGGGGCATGGACTAGCTCCCACAACCGAGGGCCCCACGATCTCCATCTCAATAATACAACAGAAAAACAACAACCTCACTGTCTACGGAGCTATCGGTGGTCGGAAGCGCATATTGACTATGGACACAGGCGCGTCACAATCTATCATCAGATCTGATTTGATAAATGGACCAATAGAATCGTTACATGGTGTAAGACTCCGCACAGCAACGGGTGAACCAGCAACTGTACATGGTAAAGTTAAATTGAAGTTAGCCATTGCCAACATGAGCATCGAACACGTGTTTATTGTCGCCGACATTGTAGATGAAGTGATAATTGGCGCAGATTTTATGATTGCCCAAGGCCTCAAGTTAGATATGGGGCAGCAAATTTTGACGTGGGCTAATGTGGAAATTCCTCTCAATGTGGGATACGACAATACAACACAGATTAAAAGGCTGATCGCTTACAAAGATGTAAAATTGCCACCAAACTCAGAAACCATAGTATGGGCCCGAATGGAGGGAGATTGTGAGATCGGCGGTTTGTGGGTAGTTGAACCGGCAAGTATAAACAACTATAACATCATCACTGCCAAAGCTCTAGTAAGAACTAATAATGAAGGATACTTGCCTGTACGAGTTCTAAATTTGTCCAACAACGAGGAGGTGATCGGCGACCGCACAGAAATTGCAGAATGTACACCAGTCGAGGCGGTCATCAACTGTGAAGTTAATTCTGACTGCAGCAAACTATCAGAAAAGGAGCAGAAAGTGCTGGAGTCGCATCTCAGTGAGTGGGTGCGAGAACTAAAGCCTTCTGATAGGAACAAAGCAAAGCAAATACTGTGGAAGCATGCGTCTGCCTTCGCCCTGAAAAAAGAATGCCAAGGTAGAACATCAATGGTAAAGCATGACATCAATACAGGGGAAGCGAGACCAATAAAACAGGCGCCCAGAAGTCTTCCACTTGCAAAAAGAGATGAGGTAAAGAAACTGGTAGCTGAAATGCAGAAGGATGGTGTAATCGAACCTTCTTCAAGTCCATGGAGCTCGCCGGTGGTACTAGTTAAGAAGAAAGATGGAAGTACCCGATTTTGTGTGGATTATAGAAAGCTCAACGACGTCACCAAAAAGGACAGTTATCCACTACCAAGAATTGATGACACATTGGATACGTTGTCAGGAACAAAATGGTTCTCCACGCTGGACTTGCAAAGTGGTTATTGGCAAGTAGAAATCAGCGAGAAAGATAAGGAGAAAACTGCATTCAGCGTAGGGGATGGTCTTTGGCAGTTTAAAGTAATGCCATTTGGACTATGTAACGCTCCAGCCACCTTCGAGCGATTAATGGAGTGCGTGTTGAAAGGACTTCATTGGCGAACATGCTTGGTGTACCTAGACGACATCATTGTCATGGGGAAAACATTCGATGAACACCTGAAGAATCTTAAAGAAGTCCTTCAACGTATAACCGCGGCTGGGTTGAAACTCAGTCCGAAGAAGTGTTCTCTGTTCCAGAAAGAAGTAAAATACTTGGGACATCGAGTGACAGCAGATGGCATTTCCACCGATGAAGACAAAATCCTGACAGTGAAGGATTGGCCACGACCGCAGAATCTCCATGAATTACGCAGTTTCCTAGGACTCTGTACGTACTACAGACGGTTTGTGCCGGGTTTCGCCACAGTGGCTGCAAGTCTTCACGAGCTGACAATGAAAAGTCGGTCGTACTGTTGGAGCGAAAAACAAGAAGAGTCATTCCACCAACTGAAGCAATATTTATGCACGGCTCCTTTGCTTGCATATCCTGTTGCTGGAGAGAAATTCGTGTTGGATACTGACGCGAGTGGTTACGGAATAGGTGGCGTGCTCTCGCAGGAAATCAATGGCCAAGAAAAAGTTATTGGGTACTACAGCAGAATACTCTCAAAGCCAGAGAAAAATTATTGTGTTACGAGACGAGAGCTACTGGCCGTCATAGAGTGTGTCAAACACTACCACAAGTATCTGTACGGCCAGCCTTTCCAGTTAAGAACCGATCATGCGGCGCTAAGGTGGCTACTGCAATTTAAGAACCCCGAAGGCCAACTTGCTCGTTGGATTGAAAGACTGCAGAGCTATGACTTCAGCATTGAGCATAGAAAAGGAGGAAAACACGGTAATGCTGATGCCCTGTCACGTCGTCCATGCAAGCTGGAATGCAAACACTGCTCAAAAGCAGAGGTGAAAGAAAACATCATTGACGTACGTCTGCTTCGACTAGAATCCAACGAAGACTGGTCAACAGCACAAAGAAGCGACCCTATACTGGCAAAAATCATTTCTGCAAAAGAAAATGGTGAAAGACCAACACGCAATGACATCGCCTCAGAGAGCCCCCTGATGAAAGCATACTGGGCCCAGTGGAACAGCCTAAAATTATTGGATAGTTGCCTATACCGGTTATGGGAAAGTGAGGATGGTAAAATAGTCAAAAAGTTAATAGTGGTACCTTCCTCCAAGGAAAAAGAGATAATGACAGAATTCCATAATGGCCCGAGCGGAGGACATCTAGGAATAACCAAGACCATTGAAAAGCTAAAGCAACGGTTCTACTGGATTGGCTGTCAACAAGCGGTAGCCGATTGGATAGCAAATTGCACCCAATGCATGACAGCTAAGGGACCAACGCGAAGAAGTCATGGCCACATGCAGCAATACAACTCAGGTGCACCCTTTGAGCGTATAGCTATGGATGTGGCTGGTCCATTTCCCGTCAGTAGCTCTGGAAACCAGTACGTCTTAGTGGTTATGGATTACTTCAGTAAATGGCCCGAAGTATACCCTGTTCCAAATCAGGAAGCGAAGACTATAATTAAAGTGTTTGTGGATAACTGGATATGCCGTTTTGGTGTCCCCTCGGAGCTCCATTCGGACCAGGGTAGGAATTTTGAATCGACCATCTTCAAAGAAATGTGTGAGTCATACGGTATTCGGAAAACAAGAACAACACCATTGCATCCTCAGTCTGACGGAATGGTTGAAAGATTCAACCGAACTCTTGAAGAATACCTAAGAAAAGTAGTCAGCGCAGATCAAAGAGATTGGGATGAACACATACCGAAGTTCCTTTTGGCATATAGGACGGCCACCCATGACTCCACTTCGCGAACACCCGCTAAAGTAATTTTCGGAAATGAGCTGAAGCTGCCTGGAGATTTGGAGTTCGGTACCATACCAGCGTCTGACCCTGCGAACAGTGATGTCAATTACCATGATACGGGGGATCTTAATGATCTCCATGAATTTGTGCGCAACAAATTAAAAATGGTCAGTAACAAAATGAAAGCCAGATACGACCGAGCGGCAAATTCAGAAGGATTTCAAGAAGGCCAGCTAGTTTTACTGTTCAACCCACAGCGCAAGAAGGGTTTATCTCCAAAACTTCAGACTCACTGGGAAGGCCCTTACAAGGTTGTCAAACGAATAAATGACGTGGTTTATCGAATCCAGAAAAGCCAAAGTCCAAGAGCTAAAATGAAAGTCGTGCATTTGGAAAGACTAGCTCTGTATGGAAAACGGAGGGTTGAGCCTGCTCGGGACGAACAGGCTTAAGTGGGGGGCAGTGTTACGAATAAGTAAAAGCTTTTGCTTACTGTTAATGACTCTACTAACAGTATGTAAACAACAGGCGGTTAGTGCTGCGCCTGAAAGTATGCATTGTAACAACGTACCAGCTCGCTAAACCAGTAGCATGAATTCACCTCAGTAAAGATAATTCTCCTGTGTAGGAGAATGTTCTACAAAGATAAACAACAACAACAACATCTATTTTCTAGAAGGTTCTTGAATTCGCTAGATATTTGTACCTTCATTTGTGTATGGTGAGTTGGTATAAATAGCGGAGGTCTTTGGAATGGAGAGTTCAGTTTGTGATTAAACCCCGTAAAGTAAGCAACGCGAATTGATAGTAAAATACAAGACTTGTTAAAGTGTCATAAATAAAGTACACTGTTGTACTGTATAAGTAAAATAAAAGGAAGTTAAACCGTTGTAATTATCGTAATTTAAAACGAACCTTGTTTTATTATTGGGAATAAAACAACGCAAAAAGGACGAATAAGGAAATTCGTAACAATATTTTCACATGCTTGGTACGCAACGAAACAGTTGACACCTATCATATCCAGTATTCTATAACAAATTGCCATCGGCCAACGACGAGTGTTGCGACTGTAGGAATATATCGAGCACTTTTTGTCGATCTCATCAACCCTCCTTTTGTTTGATTGTAATCTACAATCATTAGTGGTTTGCCTGACGCAATGTCGGATTCCTGGATGTGGTGTGTGGATGAAACTAAAAGGACTGCTTTATTTTTTTATAATAGTGTAAAGTCCTTGGTGAAAGCTTAAAGTGAACTCGAAACTTCTCTTTCTTTGTTTGGCAAAAAACATGCAAGGGATCTCCCTCTTATTTTTTTTCAGTATTCCAAGATAGGTTAGTTTATTTTTTAGCAAAGCTTCCATTAGCGGAATGGAACTAAACCAGTTGTCCGCTGTAATGTTACGGTTTGAGCCTTCAACAGATTTCACAATACGTAAGACTGATTGCGATGGCACCGATAATTTCTTCTCTTCTTCATTTAGTCCTATTCCATCAGAATTTTTACCATAGTAGATATAAACATTGTAGGTGTAAAAAGTTCGTGCGTCACATAAAATCATGATCTTTAGCCCATATTTAGCAGCTTTTTGTGGCATGTAGAGTACAAATTTGAAACGACCTCTAAATGGAACCAGCATCTCGTCAATGCACATATAGGCGCCAGGGGAGTACTGAACTTGAGAATTTAAGATGAACTTGTTAAATAAATTTGATATATTAGAGCCAGCGGATCCTCTTTTAAACGTTCTTGTCTGGTCATAAGATCATCAAACTTCAAACAGTTGACTAAACAAGAAAATCTATACTTAGACATAACGCAGCGAAATATTTCACGGCCTGTGCCATCAGTAGAAAATACTGTATTGAGATCGGAGTCGTTGCATTTAAACACCCACGAATAATATAAGAGCCCTATGAATGCTTACATTTCAATCTCATTCGTGTCCATAAGTTCTGGTCGGCTGTTACTTTTGAACTGGCTCCTAAACATATTAAGCTTTTGGTTTGTATTTACTTTACTATCAAGTTTGAAAGCATAGACTGATCAAAAAATTTTGTCTTTTGAACGACGGCATATTCCGAACATGTTAGTAATAGTCCTTTCAAATAAAACAAAAAATTCGTTCAAATCTCAATCGCAACTTGTGTTGTTACATTTTAATATCCCCTTTTGGAAAATCCCACCCCCTTTTTGGAAAATCCCTCTAGATGGCCAATCGAAGAAAACGATGTCTGGAGTACATATTTGACGGATGCCAGCATTGCCTGACATTTTTATTTTTCTGTTGCATCTACAAAATTAAATGAAGTCAATTGGGTTGTCATTAAGAAAATAGTTTTTATTTTTGATGGTATTTGTGTCTAATGAGATTTTAGTGTTTTGAAAATTAATATCGATTCAAAATTGATCAAATAAAAAACACCCATTAACATGGATTTTTATGATATTAACAAGATAAATTCAATAGAATGTTAATTTGTTTCACATTTGTATTGGCTGAAAGGTATTTTGGTTTCGTTGTGGATAGAATGATTGTTTAAAATTAAACATTAACATGATATCGAAACATTAAAAAATCATTTAAATTTGTCAAAATAATTTGATATTTCTTCAATAGTCGAATGATGTTTACGTTACGTCTCCAAAAATCCAAACGTATTTTCCCCTGTCTTCTTTTCATTACAAAATAATAATATCGATTATACTTTGACTACATGTTTGTTACCTTCAGTCTACATTTTGACATCTGATTGAAATTACACGTCTTGAAGATCATAGTCACTCTGTGCCTCTGCTACTGCACCCCTAGTAAGTACATACATACATATGTGTATTTCTTGGTGGACCTGGTGGTGGTGCCAATCATTGATGTTGGTAGTAGATAATTTATTACAATTACCATGTCGGAATTTATTGGTTTCGAAAGCGCGTCAAAAAGCTCACCGCAACTGTCATCACTTAACAACAATTGTTTTTCGTTTCATTGTGTCTTTCTATATGTTTGCCGACGAGTATAAGGAATGGACAAACGTCCATCCATCTCTAACTGCTGTGTAAACATCAGTCAGCAGTAGTCTGTCAATAGTTATGATTCGTATACAGTGGTTTGAAATGCGTGTTAGTTGGGATATAAATACGTTCTGAGTTCCGCGTCGACAAAAAAAAAATCTGGATATTAGTGAAGAATATGAAATAGTATTAAGCTGAGATCAGTGATTAAATGGTGAGAAGATGGCAGCTATGAATGACAGAGTTGGACATGATCACCTATTACACCCGTCACCATAACTAAACTGAACTTATCGGACCATAACTTCACTTTAAGTCAGATGTTGACGCACACTGAAAAATCTGTCGTTTTTTGTTGTTTGGATGCAAATATAACATTGTGTTTGCTATTCAATATTACATATTTGAGACACAATGATTAATAGGTTATAATATATGTAATAATATATGTGTGTATAATATGTGTTTGCGACCCAAATATATATGTATTTGTGGTACAAATACAGCTGTATTTGTTGCACTGTTTATGCTCTCTCAAGAGCAACAGAATAGAGAAACAACGAGAGAGTCTATCTTGTAAGTGTGTATCGGTCAGTGTTGCCATTTGAAAAAAATATTTCCGACCAAAAATTTCCATAAAACCGACCAAAAACCCAAGTAGCCGACCAAAAGTGTGAAATAAGTCCTAAATGGTTTTATTATTCGTGTAAAATACATTTTTTATTTGAATAGACATTGCTTAAAAAAAATAATATTAAATTAGTAATTCAGTCTTTTTAACATTTTAATTACAATAAGAAAAATGTTGGTAAAATATAAAATATATGGTAAAATATATGATAAAAATAAGAAATACAATTTTTCTACACAAGTCATATCTTCGGCAATTGTTACAGGTTGAAGTCCGTGCATTTCATAAAAACAAGAAATAAAATATAATTTCAGGCTATCTCATTGCTCAACTATTCTATTTATTACACCTTCAAGTGATATCAATCTAGTCCCGCAAATGCCTAATATTTTGTGGGGTTTCACTGCACAATATTCTTGAAATTCTTTAAATTCGTCTATTCGTTTGGGAATAGTTACCCAGGGTAACCCATTATTATTGCCGTGGGGAATGAGTAGCGATCGTTTACCCTTTACCCTCAGGGTAATGGGGAAAATAATGGGTAGCTACCCAAGAAAATGGGGAAGTACCCATCACGATTACCCATTACCCTCAGGGCAATGGGGAAAATAATGGGTAGCTACCCACGCCAATGGGGAATTACTCATCACGATTTCCCATTACCCTCAGGGAAATGGGGAAAATAATGGGTAGCTACCCACGACGATAGGCAATGGGTTACCCAGAGTAACTCATCCCCATTTTTGATCGATAATACGAAAAAATTAGTAAAAATGTCTATATCTCGGAAACGGAGCGTCCAATTGAAAACACAACCAATTTTTGTCACTTCCTAAGGGGTTTTCATAAAGTGGTCTAATTTGTATGGAAGAATTTTTTTTCGAAAATCGCCAAAATAAAAAAAATCGCTAAAATAAAAAGTGGTTATAACTCGAAAACTGTGCGTCCAATCGAAAAAATAATAAAAAATTTACCTCAATTGGAGGCTTTAACCAATGGGTGTCTCCAATATGGGATCACTTTTTTTTGATTTATAGCCAACTTTTTATTTCAGCGATTTTCTTATTTTGGCGATTTTTGGAAAAAAAATTCTTCCATACGAGTTGGACCACTTATGAAAACCGCTTAGAAACTCGCAAAAATTGGTTATTTTTTCGATTGGACGCTCCGTTTGCGAGATATAAACATGAGGGCGCTTTACCCTGTATGGATTACTCATGGGGGGTAAATACGAACTCTGATAAAACGGTAGATTATGTGTAATGCAAAACATTACTAACGCATCTTCCGCATATGTGATTTGTTTTTGTCGCTTTTGTTCTTCTGCATTACAAAATTTGTTGATCTTCAGATTTCTTTTTTGCAGATCATAGTTTTGAATGTGGTATGTTGATTTCTCATTTGCTTTTAGGTGGGTCAAAAGACATATCAATGACTTGGAGCAAGCAACGCAATATGCGGACCCACCTTTTTCTTGCAACCAAGTAAATGAGTTCAGCCATTCCAACCGAAACTTTCTTTTTACGCTAACTTGTGTTTCACTACCACCACTGGAAAATAAGAGGTTAAACGATTTATAAATATAAACATTTAAAATTTTACATCAATATTGTTATCTTCAGACCTGTTAGAGACATCATTATTGTTATCTTCAGACCTGTTAGAGACACCACTGTTGTTTACTTCAGCCTTCTTAGCCCTTTTTGTTATATACCTAAAAAAATTAACAGGCACAATATTAGTATTTCCAAATGTAAATAAATTAAGAATGAAGCCTCGTTGTCATATCACATAGCACTTTGCATGAAATACTTTCCCGGGCTTGCCGGACCTCGTTCTTAATGTTGCAGAACAGTTAGAGCTACATATTTCCCATCAAATTTACTCACTTGTCCATGTTTTTAATTTTGACAAAATTAAAATTGTTTCTTTTCACAGCAATAGATTAGACAGATAGATCACTTTCATTAAATATTAAGGAACACTTAGTAGGAAGACGCGCACAATTTCAATTTTTACGATGAATAGTCCAAATCACGAAACGAAGAAGCATTGCATAGTACAAAGCTAAGCTTTTTGCGCCGTCAAATACAATGACTTCTTTGGCGGCAAGTGTCAAATCACAATTCAGTGAGTTGGCGCACACGTATGTACCAACCTATGGACAAATTGATTTTTTAAATGATGGCTAACTAAAATTAATGATGGGTACGTCTAAAACGGACCAAAATCGAATTGGTCTGGCCATCCGACCAAATCATAAAATTTAAAATCCATCCGACCAAATTTGGTAGGATTCTACCAAAACGGCAACGCTGGTATCGGTATTTATGCATTATTCTCTCAGTCAGTGATTCATAAATATTCCTGATTGTGCGTGTAACTTGCAAAGATGAAGTATCATATATTCAGTCGTCAATGGTTCATCGGACAGAGGATATCAAATGCGCTTGATCCGAGAGAAAAGAATAAACAAAGGCGCTTGGACGGTTAAATGGTTTGTGATGTTGCTTTGGGTTTTGTGTATGTGTGCTACCAAAGTGAGAAATGATTTTAAGGAAAGAAACTGGAAAGGGCAACAACGTGAAGCCCTTTGTCTGTTTGAGCCTTTACTGAGAAAATCATTAGTGAAATATAATACGTGAGAGACAACAAAGAACAAAAACAACAGATTCGCATTTCTTGAAAAAAAAACAAATAATGCATTCAATGCAAGTAACTGTAAAAAAGTCCGTTTAAAATCTTTTAATTTTTTGTATTAATTATTTATAATTAAGGATTTATATTGATAAAATTAATAATGATAAGTAATACAAATATATCGAATTAAAAGAATGATTCTTTTCTAAACATCATTATGTTTGGGAGGAAACACGTAAATGCTTCCTCGTAAGTATATGTATGTTTGGGGTGAAGAACGGATATGTGTCCACCTAAAAGCATACATGGTTGCCAGTAAACATGCTATTCTTTGCATTTAAATACAAGCAAGTGTGGGACTTGCAAATGTATGAATGTTTGAAGTGTGTTCCAAACATGTACACTGTTTCTACAGAATATGTTTGGGAGAATATGTTACAGAGGCCGTTTTTTTTTCAGCCTGGGCATATTACGGATTAGCTGTACCTGAATTCGGACATTGTCACAACCACATTAGCTGTATCTCATCCGAATTAGAGATGTACAAACGCATTAGAGGTTGTTACTACCTTTCACACGTTTTTGCAACCGAATTTCAGTTGTGGGGACAAAATTCAGCCTTGACAACATCAGTTCGGCTGTGACAACTGAAATTCGGTGGCAGCAAGCGAATTTGCGGTTGTTACAACCTCATTTCAAACAAATAGTTCTGCGAGTGTGTTCCTTATAAGCTGTTACTCTTTACACAAATAGGGATGTTTCACAACTTCTAGTATCAAGTGTGGATTTAGACAGGAAAATACTCGTATCTGCACGTCAGTAATTCGCCTAAGGCATTCATCGCAATGTATCACTAGCCCATTTGGTCATGGGTCGACTTTAAGGGATCAGCTGCAATCCACAATAAAACCCGACTATATGACACCCAGCCGGACAGCCAGGACTAGACGGGAAGTATACCAGATTACAGACTTACAGAACTTGATGGCATGCTTGGGTTTGGACTCTATTCTGAAAAGTTAGGTCTTACGAAAATCTATTAGACAATTGTGGTGTATTTCAGGTAGAAGTCATTGTAATCGGAAGTGATGCCTTTTGACTGGGATGAAAAGTTATCATCGTTATCAATAAGAAATAAATTCGTAAAACATTCTGAATCCCTAGCTGGTCATTTTAGTGCACATTTTTGGTGCTTTTTGAACAAAAGACGATAGGGAGCCTTTTAACTTTGAAAATAGAACATTCGAATATTCTACGAAAATAATCCTCGTCAAATTTCACTGCAGACATGTTATCACAAGAATTCGCTCAATTCAATATTTATACTCGATTTTTAAATTTACTCGGACAGTACCGGATAAGAAAATTCAAACTTGTCACGTCCATAAAAAAAAGTGTAGCTACACAGCGGTCTAAAGTTTTGGAGTGTGATCATTTGGCGCAGGAATCGTCCACCCCTAAAATTGGTATTGTACAGTGTAATTAAAGGGCGGGGAGAAATTCTCACAATCAACGAGTTGTGCGCTTTCTGGTTTTACACTCATTGTTTGGTAACTATAGTTTTATACCGAATCCGAAAGGTTTGTTACTCTGTAGTGTCGCCGTCACTAAGCAGGGTGACCGTCGCCGAAATAAATGTAAGCTGGTTAGAGAAGGGATCGAACCCACGGTCTCATGCACAGAAGTCTCGCACACTAACCATCGCAACCAGCGACGGCCACAATATGTCCTATAATAAAACGAATTTCGGCATTGGAAATGGTACAGAGGTATACAATTTCTCCATACATGAAGCCGGTAGCAGTCGGACAACTCTCAGTTAAATTGTCAAATGTTATAGTTAATTAGTTAAACCTCTCATAATAGTGAGAGTCACGATTACCACTGTGCATCGTCATCAGCGACTTGGTTCCCTCGTCATTCGATCTAAGCACTTGTTGCTGTAATTTTAACAATTGTATTCGAAATTATATGCGAATTTATCGTTTTCGTTTTTGTTTTCGCATTTACATTATAATGTTATTAACATTTACAATCTACATTGTACGATATGATGGTGATGATGATGTTCGGTTCAAGAACTGCAATTGTATGCTGTTGACTCAAGTAAAGATGTCGACGATGTGGTTGGATATCACGGTGACGGACAACGACGATGACGATGATGTTGGTGGTGGTTTAAATCAATTCAATCCGTTTTGTGTACGATTTCAGTTCGTTTTCAAATAAATTGCTACTTGTGTTCAATTGTTAAGTGAATTTGATTATTTGTTGTAGCTTTTGTTGCTGCAGCAACATATGATTATGTGCAATTGGTTGCTGTTGCTGGTGCAGTTGTGGCAAATATTAACATTTCAGAATTGAGGTGAGTCTGATGGTTGTGCATCATTGATTGCAAAGTAATTGATTACACGCGAGTGGGACATGGCTCGATTACAATTCAATTCTGTTACTTCTTGATATTACACGATTTCAATTTCATATAAATATAGTGGTTTGTGTAATCGCTGAATTGCTCCTGAATTGTGCTGAACAGTGTTTGGTGTATGATGAAGATATTATTGGGATGATTTTTTTTTGATTAAAGTGACAATTTTGAAATTTTCATGGTTGTGAATTGGGTGGATTTTTTGATTTTAAATAAATAAACTAAATTAATAGTTTCCCATTTTATCCCATGAAGGGATAGGGGAGAACTTCTCACAATCAGGGAGCTGTGCGCTTCCTAGTTTAATATTCACTGATTGATAGCTACAGTTTTACACCAGTTCCGAATGAAAATTTGAGAAGCTCTTTCACAACTAAGTACTCGATAGTGTTTCATCACTAAGCTGGGATCGAAACCATGTTTCGTGTACAAGAGTGGGGCACACTAATGATTGCACCAACGACGGCCATTTTAAGCTGTTCAATAATAGGCGATTTTGAATGCAGTTTAAGAGCTTAAGAATTTGTAAAAGTTTAAACTGTGGCAACTCATTATCGAATTGTTACAAACCCTTCAAGAGATAACACCTTGACGAAGTATGACATTGACAGCCGCCATGGTCAGCGGCATATATTGAGCATCTGTCAGGTTGTAACGTAAAACATTACTACACTAATTGGAAATTGTTCAATATCCCTACAAATAATTTGATTGAAGGAAACACAACGAATAGATTTATCTCCGCAATGAGAAAGGGGTCCATTAACTGAAAATGTTTTGTGAATGCAATAAACGTATTTTACTGCTGGATAGAATTTGTTGTTTATATTTACATAAGTGGAATATTCGTGTGTAGAGACAAAAATATTTGATTTTAAATATTTGATTTGGAATCTGGAATAACGTTTTAACACTAATATGAAGTGCATTTTAGTGGCATTTTTATATCTTCTTCTCAATAGGACTCGAGACTATATATCATTCGCATGTCTGAGAGCTTCGGTTTTAAGCATGAGCTTGCATGGAGACAGGGGCATGCCCATATGTTTCATATCAAGTGGAACAGACAAGGTAGTCCCTCATCATTCCAGCTCAACTGCTCCATGCTTCCCAGGAATTTTCCTGTGCCCCGGCTCCTATAAAAGGTGAATATCGAGCTGATTGGCCATCAAATTTACAGACGTGCGGCATTTGTGGGCAGTTATTGGAGTCATGAATACAGTTTGTAGAGATTTTATAGCAGCCTAACTGTCAGAGTAGATACTGATAACCCAGGCGGTGATGACGTTTTGTCCCAGCCAAAGGGCAACCTCTACCAATGCCAGGAGTTCTGCTGCTTGAAAGCCACTACAATGGCAGCTTTTTTGCAGGGCCTAGTCCTAGTTCTTCAGAATAGAGTTCAAATCCGACCGTGCCATCTAGTTTGTAGCCATCAGTGTAGAAGCCTAAATACCTTCTATAGCCTGGTACGCGTAACATCAAGTTCTGCTTGTCCGGAATACCAGTGGTTGAATTTCTCTCAAAATTTCAAGTTGGTGTCATATAGTCGGCTTTTTTTTGTGTATTGCCGCAGATCCCTTACAATCGACTTATGACCATATGGGTTGGTGACCCAGGCAAAATGGTGATGTTGCAGCCATTTGCCTTCCGAAAAAATCAAGTGGTAACAGGTGGAGGATAATCACCAAACCCTCGATAGGGGTTGTGCGAAGGGCACTCGTGATACATACCCGTGTCATTCTCTGGACTTTTGTCAACAGAATTAGGTAAGGGGATTTTTCCAGTACCGGATTAGCACGAGAGAGTCTCCTGATTATATTCTGGAGCACATGTCTGCAAGTGGAGTAATATTTTCCGAGCACTGCAATTGCCAGGTCATTAGCGTATACTGTGACTGAGCACCCTAATTCCTTCGGCCCTAGCAACCCACTCTTCAGTGCTAAATTCTAAAGAAGTGGAGATAAGACTCCCGCTTGGAGTGTTCCTCTATTCACATTTCGAGTTCAGGCGGTTGTCCCAGACGAGGTTACATCTTCGGACCAGTTTCCTCCTCTTTAAAGATCTTACCTGTTTCTTATATTCTTTAAGTCTAATTTTGTACGTGTTACAGTGACTATGACCCATTACAAAGCTGTGTTCTTTTTTCCACCACGGAGGTTTATTTTTACCGCGGTAGGATCCGGTGGGGCATGCGGAATTAAGTGGCTTGTTAAGATTTGAGTTGAGATCATTGGTAAGACCATCAACCTCAGCGGTATTAGCTGGTTAAGAGAGAGGAATATTTTTCAGATTTTTCTTGGAACAGTCAAAGTGACGACGTTCTGCGATGTTCTCTGTGTAACGATGGTCAGAAAAGGAATGCTCACTCGACACCTTCCATCCTCTGATGGTTAGGATTGGCTCTGAACAGAACCTAGTAAATCTGGACCAACCAAAACGTCACATTGACCATGTAAAAACCACAATATTGGACAAATCAAAAGGGAGCAGGGCATTTAATATTGTGTGGGGCTGTCCGGATGTGAAAAACACTCATGGAAATAGGAATTGTGAGGATCGGCACATTCGGATTCATGTGACACTCCTCTGTGAAGACATCTATTCCGCACCTTCGTTTATACGGAGGCACTTCTCTCCGTTATTACGAAGGCTTGTTCCACTATTCATACGAAGGATTTGTCCTTTTGATCCTACGGATGTTCTTCCCTTTGCCTCTACGAACGCCTAGTCCCTGTGTTCCGACGGCCGCCTGTTCTAAGCCAATTAAGCGACATCGCATCTGCAACCATCGGTGGTGCAATGGGTAGTGTGCGCGCTTCTTGTACTTGAGATCCTGCGTTCGATCCTTGCTCTGACCACCTTAAAATTTTCTTTCGACGGCGGTCACCTCGCATGGTGACGGCGACACTATCGAGAATTTAGCCATGAAAATGCTTCTCAAAAATACCGTTTGGATCCGGTGTAAAACTGTAGGTCCCAATCAGTGAGTATGAAACTAGAAAGCGCACAGCTCACTGGTTGTGAGAAGCTCTCCCCGATTCCTGCATGGGATGTAATTGGGAAACCATTTATTTTTCTATTATTTGCAACAAGCTGAAAGTCAATTATTATCGAATGTTCACAGTCGTGTAGGAGCGTGATTTTTTTAAATAGTTTATGATTTAAACTATTGTTATTTGGATTATGTCATCATTTCTTTTTAGAATATTTTGTTTATTGATTATGGTGTTTGCTCCGTGGTGGAACAAGAACTTGCATATCCTGAGAAAGTCTTACAGAAAGCTTTTGAATAGAACAAAGTCCTCAAGAGCGGAGCGAGACTGAAATACATACAAAATTGAACTTAAAGAATATAAGAAAGAGTTAAAATGTTCAAAGAGGAGGTCGTGCAGACATTTCTGTGGAGGCATTGAAAACTCGTCTGAAACTTCAAGACTTCGCAAAATCCCCTAGACAGCTCCCACCTTTCTGGGATATCTGAAAGATCAAAACGGGCAATGGACGACATCGAGCGATGAATCGTTACACGTCCTGCTTAACACAAACTTTCCAGGAAACTGGTCCAACAACATAAGGTCGGATTTACCGAATAACCACATTATCTCCCACGTTGCGGTAAATATCGTGACAGAAGAAACACTACACTGGGCAATAGGAAGTTTTAAGCATTAGGAATCATCCGGCCCTGACGAAAATCACCCGTGGAGCTACAAATTGGACTAAAAATGTCGTCTCCTTGGTTACTGCAATTTCAATAGAGCTGCATAAAGCAATCCTTCATTCCCCTTAAATTAAGAGAATCAAAGGTGGTATTAATCTCGAAGGCGAGGAAATAATCTCATATTAATCCAAAGGACTTGTGAACAATCAGGCTCTCATCTATCCTTCTGATGGCATGGGAGAGAGCGATTGACTCATATCGGCGAACTGTCTTCCACAATCATTACCTCCTGATCTTCAGTGGAAGAATCTGAGTGGAGTAGTGCTGAAAAGTGGTGTCTCCACATTTTAAGCTCGCACTATTATCAGTCACCAGATTCCAATTCTCTTCCACACAGGAGGGCAACCCATTATTAGGCCCGTTATTCGATCTTCTCACCCTCTGGAAAAATTTTCGCGATTCACCATTCATCCCCCACAATTCAGTCTTCTCACTCTCCCACTGCCATTTTTCCCGCCTAAATAGTTGGTCTTCCCCCCTTCCTCATACGTGCAGCGTCTTTTTCATCAGTTGCAATGCGTCATTCTTCGTCATACCATGACCTATCCTTTTGCGGGTTTTGATAGCCAAGTTCAGTCCCTACAGCAGTTTCCAAAGAATGGGAGATGTGCTTCCACAGCGCATCTGGGTCCTCGAGAGGGGGGTATTCCGCCCTAGCAGGAGAGAGATAGGACTTTGATAGGAGTTTGATATCTCCGGTATTTGTACGTAGCTTGCCAATATACAGCTGTTCCCGTGAGCGGCTTCGTACGTTTATCGTCCTGCTCAGTCTTGTGCGAACTTTCGCAGCCGATTCGATACTGACACTTCGAATCACACGTACATCCATTACACTAGAAGAGTGCCTGCCATCTATTGCCAAGTGATCAATCTGGTTCTCCGATCTCTGATCAGGAGATATCCAGGGCGCCTTATGTATGTTCTCATGCTGGAATCGTGGGCTACTAACTACCATGTTCTTTGCAGCGGCGAAGTCTACTCGTATCAGTCTTATTCCACTATCGGAGGTGGTATCATGTAGACTGTGATTATCGATGGTTGGTCGAAATACACTTTACATTCCCAATTTGGCATTAAAATCGTCTAGAATAAGCTTAATGTCATGGTCAGGGCAACATTCGTATACTTCCTTCAGACGCTCAATGCTTCTTTGCCCTCATCGTCATTATACTCGGTCGCTGCGTGTACACAAATTAACAAGATGTTGAAATATTTCGCTTTGATGCCAATTGTGGCTATGCCTTCACTTACTGGGTTGAACCTAGAAACTAGGTATAGCAGTCTCTTACCAACTATAAATCCGCACCCGAATTCGTTCTTTCTCTCATGGCAGCTGTATGTAGTAAATATCGCAGTTTTTCTTTCTGGTGCAACCACATCGTAGCATATATACCATAGCATTTCCCGGATACCTGTGTTATCAGCTTTAACGCCAGTTGGAAAGTGCCATCCGTCCTGTATAGTGTCCGTACATTCCAGGCACATATCCTTAAATCGTCGTTCTCGTAACGTTTGCGAGGGTCGTCAACAGTTAGGGGTTTTCTTCGTCCATCGTATTTTCCGTGTATTTTCATTGCCTATATAAAGGTGGCGCGAGGCAAACCCAGCCCACCGTGGTTTGCATTTTACCTACTGCCAGGATGATTATGTTTCAGCCGCCTATTATGGATTAGACGCTGACCAGAATGCAGTGTGTCGAAAGAGGATTTTGGTTTCGTCAATTTTGATCCACCGTTGGCCAGGGGTGTTGGCTCATCCGCATTCAAAGGACAGAAGAATATGTCCACTACTTCGAAGAGCTTCAGTGACAGGGTCACCTAATAATCATGAGACGTATCAGTGATCGCATTACCAATCAGGCTACTCATTCGTTTCGCCTTCTCACTTTAGCTAGCTAACGAAGGTTTCCGATAAAGTTATTGTCCAGGACATAATGCGTGGACGTAGTGAGCTGCTTGGGCTGCCAGTGAGAGAATCATTTCTGGCCACTCCCAAGTGAATGGCTATCAGAAACTTTCCACCTCCAAGAACAGTCCCATGTCATTATATATGAGTTGATCTGAAATTATAAGTATTTCTTAGAATACTATTTTTCGATTTCCTTTGAGCTATACAGATCTGGAGTTTTATTTCTGCAATTGGAAAAAATGTAAACTGTCGGCACCAGGATTTGAATGTTGAACGTTGGCGGCCGATCGTTTCGAAGTTTGTGACTCTGCTCATCAGCGCCTTAGCATTCTAGGCTAGTGACCGTCTTGTTCACACTGTAACTAATTGCAGTTATCGTCGTCGAGTTTCTCTCCTGTTTCTATCTTATTCTCGTTGTCAATCAAAATCTGAATGTTAGCTCACATTCGCTTGAAAAAGTCGTTGAAGTGAAGAACCAATTCACCCGTGTGACGAAGGTCCTAGTGTATAACTTGACCGTAGTTAGTTAAAATCCTGAACAACAGGGTTAACAATAACAGTTTTAACAATTTTACAAGGTAAATATACATGCCTTCGAAGTTAAATACAACAATCACGTTCCTTTCTTTATTTTATCTCTCTTTTTGTTCGCGTAAAAACGGCATCTGTAACAGATTCTCCCAAACATATTCTGCAGGAACCACGTACAGGTTTGGAAGACACTTCAAAGACAAACACACTTGTATTTAAATGCAAACAGTTGCATGTTTACTGCCGAACATGTATGCTTTTATGTGGAAACATATGCGTTCTTCATCAAAAACATCCATATACTTACGTGGAAGCATTCACGTGTTTCCCCCAAACCTCCATATACTTACGTGTAAACATGTGCGTATTTCCGCCCAAACATAATAATATTTAGAAACGAATTATTCTTTGAATTCAATAAATTTGTATTATTTATTATAATTAAAAATATGAATCCACTTTTATAAGTAATTAATACAAAAAATTAATAGATTTTAAACCGCTCTTTTAGAGTTACTTGCATTGATTGCTTAATTTTTGTTTTTCATGAAATGAGAATCTGCTGCTTTTTTGATTCTTCTTTCTTCGTTGTCTCTCACGTTTTTGTATTCTGAAGGCTTCAACTATGCGTTGGTTATCACTAGGCGTTGGTACAAATCTAGTTCAGGCAAGCCAAACGTGTATAAATTACTTGCGTTTTTTTTATTATATTTAACAAATGGTCCGCCGTTTCGATTTTCTCAGTAAAAGCTCGGCCAGATGAATGGCTTCACGTTGTTGCCATTTCCCGGTTCTTTCCTCAAAATCTTTTCTTACTTTGGTAGCACACATACATATATACGAAACACATACACAAAAACCAAACCAACATCACAAACCATTTAACCGTCCGAGCCTTTGTTTATTCTTTTTTCACTGACTGAGAGACTAATGCCAGAATACCGATGCACACTTACAACTTGTCCCTCTTTTATTCTCTTGCTCTCGAGAGAGCATAAACAATGCAACAAACACAGCTGTTTTTGTATCAGAAACAAATACATATATAGTTGGGTCGCAAACACATATATTATAAGCTAATAATCATTGTGTCTCAAACTTGTAATATTGAATAGCAAACACAATGTGTTTGCACACAAGTATATTATATTTGCGACGAGCTCCGAACACACGTTATATTTGCATCCAAACAATGAAAAACAACAGATTTTTCAGCGTGTATTGACTTAACAAGGTAGTAAAATTTAATAAGCAAAACACAAGATATAGAGAAAGAAAATAATTCTATTTGATTATTGTTGATTTAATCAATTCAATCCACTTCAATTCAATTTGCTAATATGTACAATACTCGTTACTACTTACAGATATAGAAAACATAAAATCCCAATACTGAGTACGCTTGTAACTACAACATCTCTTCTAACCCGTATACCATTCCTTGTCCATCCAATGGAATTACAAAATTGAATTTAATCCAATCAACCATGATATTATGGAGGATGTTGTTAATAAAGTTCTCTCTCTGTGGTCCTAAGTATGGCACAGACAGCCGTAAACAACAAACATGGCTTAAAACATTCAACATTTAAAAGCCATGTCTGTGACACGAATATATTTACCAACACACACACACGAACCCTGAAGCGTTCAACACAGAGGACAGAACTAGCCAAACTGCTGGCCAGGCTAAGCAAAAAGGCGTAAAAAGGCCTGGAGGACTTTAAAAGGAAAACAATTGCAGTTTTAGAAAACGACAGTAAAGATGTCGTCTTTCCCGTCATCGTCATTATAGGCTTTTGCTTCTTTTTTTTTGGTTTAAATTCAGTTTCTTCTTCATCAATTTCTTGGTTGCATCATTATCGGGGCACCATGTTGGCCAGTTTTTTTTTTTGTTAAATCTGGGATTTGATGTTGCGCTATTTTTTTGCTGTTGTCGTAAAATGTGCGCGAAAGTATTAAATGCCATAACAAACCATCTTTGCGGTTGCGCAGATCGAGGTACAGTGGTTTAGAGAGGCGGTTCGCAAACTGCTTAGTTTTAGAGATATTTTCATGAAAGTGCTAAGGTTGGTATTGGCTTGCACTGAAATACATCCTTTGTTAAATTGATAATAACATAACAAGGAGATGGTGCCACCATTTCAGATTACCCGTGGTTTTGCTGGAAGTACCTGATAAAAGTGTTACCTACACTGAAAGAATCCCTTTTAATCGTTAGTCGTACAAGCTGAAAAGTCTGCCTTTGTTGTTGTTTGGATGCAAATATAACGTGTTTGTAATTTGTCGCAAATGTAGTATACTTGTGTCCAAACACATTGTGGTCACTATTCAATATTACATATTGGAGACACAATAATTAATATGCTATACAAGTGTGTTGGTGACCCAAATTTGGCTTTATTTATTGAAAACTGCTGAAAACAAAAACGTTTCAGACAACAAGGAAACAAAAAAGCGAACTGCTGCTTCATGACAACAATTTTCCAAACATATGTGTGATGCCTGCATAATGATATAGAGGCCGTTTTTTTTCAGTGTGCAGGTATGCAAAATATTCATTGGTGGTCTTATATTGCTGCAATTTAAAGTTTCGTATATTCTACGATATTGTCGTTGCTGCAACGAATCATGTCGCACATGTTACTTTTGCAGTACGTCGTTGCGTTGCTGTAGCAACTGAAGGGTTGTTGCTGGAACGAATGTTGAAGTTTGTACAAAACAGGGTTCAATATTAATATTTTCAAGTGTTAGTTAGTGGAGGCAGCAGGACCAGGTAGGATTTTACTGGTCATATTACAAAATGGAGTGAAGGTGATAGGATATCATTTTCCCGGAATCTTCACTGCATGTACTAGGATTGCCGGATGCTGAATATGAAAATACGGGATAACCATGACTAAAAAACAGGATTTCTCTCGACAATTAAAAATATCATATTATATAGGGTTTGCTTTTTTATTAACAAATTGAAGATTGAATAAAATTGGGTAATAAATAGGGTGGCAATAATAAATTGTTTTAAATTATTTATTTATTTCTTCGAGGCAAATTAGCTGTTTGCTTTAAATCGTTATAACCGGTGTGTCTCTTTTATTTCAGAGCAATAGTTTTCTTGTTTAAATTAATTCAAACAATGATTTGGGATAATTTCCCTCGGACCGTCTCTTTTTGCCACCCTTGGGTAAATAAATTGGCGTAGTCAGTTATGCCCTATGCTTAATTCCTCGGTCCTGAAAAAGTCAATTAAACAGTAGTGTAAAATATATCTGTTGGATGTTTTCGAATTTACCCGTTTCAGATCTACATTGACCGATTTTGGAGGAGTTACTTAACTTCGAAGAGCTTCTTAAAATACCGTTCGGAACCGGTGTAAAACTGTAGGCAGTCCCAATCAGTGAGTGTAAAACTAGAACGCCCACATTGGTTTGCCTCATTGGTTTGTGAGAAGCTCTCCCTAATCCCTTCAGGGGATGTAACAGGAAACCATTTTTTCGACATTAACTTCGACATACTGTTTCAATACGAAGTCGGCTGATATTATCCCTAGAAATTTAGGGACACGGTGAAACACGGCCTCTGTCACATATTCTCTCAAACACATTCTGAACGAACCATGTCTACATTTGCAACACTTTCCAAATATTCGTATATTTGCAAGTCCTCAACTCACTTATATTTAAATGCAAACATTAGCATGTCTACTTGCAAATATGCATATTTTTACATAGAACCATATGCGTGTTTCATCCCAAACATCCATATATTTGCGTATAAGGATTCCTGTGTTTCCTCCCAAACGAGTGATTGACGACTGAATGCATGAAACTAAAACGGAACATATCAGTCAATATAAGAAAAATATTTATGAATTATTGACTGAAAGAAAGTAAAAATACAGTTACAAAATACTGTTACAACGATCTCTCTTTGTCCCTCTTTGTTTTTGCTCTCGAGCAGGCATAGCGACAAAAAAAATTATGTAAATGGTTCACCCAACACAGCTGAATTTGTAACACAAACAAAGCTGTATTTGGGTTACAAAACGAATATCTTTATATATATAATTCTACTGCACGTGTGTTTTGTGACTGAACTCCTCCTAAACTTCTGAACCGATTTGAATAAATTTTTTTGTATGCGTTTGGGTGGCGCCCTGGGTGGTTTAGATTTACTATTCGGTCCAATTGGACAAAGGGTGGCGTGGTACCTCCCATACAAACCACAAATTAAAAATACAACGTCTGCCGGGTCAGCTAGTATATTATAAAATATTAATCATTGTGTCTCAAACATTCAAGTATACAAGTATACTATATTTGCGACAAGCTCCTAACACACGTTATATTCGCATTCAATCACGAAAAATTTTCAGCTTTTCAGCGTGTATGAGAACATTCCAATTTTTTCATATTTTATTTTTTACTGAACTGCCTTTCCTTTAACTTTGAAGATCAAATTAAAAAATCCAGGATTTTTCCTTAAAATACTTTAATACTTGGGACTCTGGAAAATAGCGAGAAGTCGGGAAGATCCTGTCGAATCCAGAGAATCTGGCAATCCTAACTGCATGTCTAATGTACTCCAAAGCGCTGGAGTCAAGAGTAGCCTTTATCCCCAAACCGGGAACTGCAAATTACTCCAATCGAACGGCGTATCGACGAATTGTACATTTTCCTTATACCCATGGAACGCTTTGTCTTTCGAATTGTAAAACCGCAGTTACCAGACTAGCTGTTGAAGTTCATACATCAATGGAAACCGTCCACAATATCGAAAAGTCATTTAGTAAATTAATCTAGACCGTGGTTAGTCGTATATGCATGTACGATGGGTTTAACAATCAGGAAACAGGGTCAATTACTAGTGAGTAATCCTCGTTCGGGGAATATAACTACTTTGGAAGGACCACATAAAGAGCAGAGTGGAAACGGCTCAAAGATTTTAGTCTGTTTGCAGGAGAACTATATGCTTAAATTGGGGTCTTACCCCTAAGATGACACAATGGTTCTACAAGGCATGATGAGACAGATTTTGACTCACGCAACTGTCGACATTGGAGAAGAGGCTCTGCATTGAAAAACTGCAAAAGCTTTAATGTAGGTGCGCTAAAAACTATACCGGGCAGTGGAGACAATACTTTCATTAAACCCCAAATTAACTACCAGGCGACCTTGGTGACGAAACGTCTAGGGTTAATAGGAGTATGGATACTGGAGGATGAGAAATGAACACTCCGGCATATAAAGGAAAAGCTGATGGGGTTATCAGCAATAGAACATAGAACCGACCGCATTCCAGAGAAACTAGTAACGGTTAAAGGCTACACAACTATCGTATCTTACGGAGAGAGTCATGGGTGGAGGGGTCTTAGTTGATGGCAAGCAAGGAACCACTGTTATACTGATGCGTCTAGGGTAAATGGAATAACGGCAGGAGGTTAAGGCGATCACGGAATGTTTGAGATGGCTGAGCGATGAAAATGTGAAGATATCCACAGATAGTCAGGCCGAGATCAATGCGATTTCGTAGCCGTGTGTTAGATCGTTTACAGTGTTCAAGTGCAAGGAGGAGATAAACAAATCCTCCACCACTGGCAGCCTTGGGGTCATGTGGGCACTACGACATCTTGGGGATAATGCGCAGAGCACACAACATGTCATGGATTAGCAATGGAATATGAACGTCACAGTGTCAAAACTTTTTCAGTTAATTAAATTATTTTTGTGGCGGCAATGAATCTGTACATTAACTCAACTTCGATACAAATATTTTTTAAGGCGACGAACAAGTTCAGTTGTGTGACGGAATTGTTCATTTCAATTTAACCGGAAAGAGATATTGTTATTGTATTTTATTCAGAACTTCTGAAAAATAATATTTATAAAATAAAAATTGCATGAGGTGTCAGGAGACACCCGGTTGGAACGAAGTTCTTTTCGCTATATAGTATGTACTAGATAGTTCCAACACGCCTTAAGCGCCTGTTGAAAAATATGATAATTTAAATGGATCTTTAAGAAAATATACTTTCTGTAAACTGTTAAACATTTTTTAAGAAAAAACTTTTTTTAAGAATGTATTTTTTTGAAAAAAAAGTATATTTTTAGTTCCTTTTTGTAAGAATATGTATTATATTTTCCCGAAAAGGTAATTTTTTAAAGAGAGGTACTTCTTTTATTAAAAGCTAATGTTTTTTTAAGAAAAGGTACTATTTTTAAGAAGAAGTACTTTTTGTAAGAAAAAGCGATAAGAGTATGATTATTTTTTACAAAGAAATACTATTTTTAAGAACAGGTACTTTTTAAACAAGTGGTACTCTTTTTAGGAAAAGGTTATTTTTTTACTACTTATCTCAAAAATAGGAAAGAAAAGGTATTATTTTATTTGTAAGAAAATGTGCTTTTAAGAAAATGAATTTTTGGAAGAAAGAGAAGGTATTTTTTAAGGGAAGGTATTTTTTGAAGAAAAGTTCTTTTTTTAAGAAATGGTTTTTTTAGATTTGATAAATTTTTCAAGATTAGGTACATTTTTAAGAGTAGGTACTTATCTTCAGAAAAGTTATTTTGTTTCACAAAAAGGTACTCTTCAAAGAAAAGGTAGTTTTTTAAGAAAAGGCAATTTGTTATAAGGAAATGTACTTTTTGAGAAAAGGTACTTATTTAAAAAAATTACTTTTTTTAAGAAAAGGTATTTTTTTTGTAAGAAAATTTACATGTTTTAAGCAGGTACTTCTTTAAGATAAGGACATTTTTTAAGAAAAGGTACACACTTTGTCTTTTATTTGAGAAAATTAAATTTTTTTAAGAAAAGGCACTTATTTAAGAAAATGTTCGTTTTGAAACTTCGTTCACTTTGGCTTTTCTAAATTTACTTTTTATTGGTTTCAAAACTACAATATGTACATACTAAATATTGGTGACAGGCTCCACCTTCAAAACTTCCCATTAATCAAGAAATTTCCCAACACATGTTGTTAGTCTTGACACAAACCAAAGTAAAAGTACCCAATATAGTTGATAATACTGGGTTGTAGCATAATATTGTTAAAAAAATGTTGTTTATTTTTTTGACTTAGTCCCCATCCCGCAACGTGCGATAAGGAACTTTGTTCCAATATTTGTAGTCTACTGCAACATTTGATAAAAATGGGATTAAAATATAATTTCAAAATACTTATTTTTCATATAGTTTACAACACTGTGGAACACACTTATTTTTGGCATTCAAATTAAGTTTTGAGCTTTAGGTTGTTAAGAAACTTATAGTATAATTTTATGAGGAATATTTTTGTAGTACATTTTAACCCTTTATACCCTGTTTTAAGGGTGTTTTTACCCTTTGCCACAAAAAGAACAAAAAAGACCCACATTGTGAGGCGGTATAGGGTTAAAGTATTCCACGAAAATGCTTCTCGTAAATCTTTACATAAAATTGCTGAACACATCCTATACCTAAAAAGTAAGGATACCATGGCTCCCTATGCCGATTCATCATAAGAATGTGCAAAAGAGGGAAAATTTTTAGTTTTTACCCCTCTACCAGAAACCTTTAACAGAACCTTGCTATTTTCGAAAAAGTTTAATTTTGTTCCACAGTGTAATCAGTGTTATTGGTAACAAAGGAATACCTTTTCAAATGAAATGACGCATATCTTACTCGACTATACTAATGAATAAAATTTCTCAAACATCATAAGATTTGCGACAAAAGGTGGGATTTTTCAAGTTAACAGACGTTTTTCACTGGTTAACCACTGTGCGCTGTTGCATCTCCTTGCTCTGTCCTTCTGTGCCGGTTGGTATTTAGACCCATGGGTGAGCATCCACTTCCAGCAAGTACAATGTACACACGTTTATAAATGTGTCCAGCATCGAAATGAACAGCCTTTTTGAACAATTTCATTTTCTTCCACTGCCTTGCCAGTGGAGAGATGAAAGGATCTCAATAATACGAGTGACTAAATATTCCACATGTACTCGTATACACGCAAAGAAATAAAAACGTTTGGAGCACGATTGAAAAACTAAAGTAAAAAGTAAAAATAAAAATATGGTAAAAAGAAAATATATTTATTTTTCCACTTATACTCAACGTTGAGCGCAATAGTCGAAACGTTTGCGGCAAATAAAAAACGATTATTATAAGAGTTTTATGTTTTATTGTAAACGAACTTTCATTTTATTTAAACATTTTATAATATTATTCTTGCCTCTAATGCAGGAAACGTTTGCGAATACTCAAAATTTACCTCTCTCGTGATTTGCAACAGAACGAAAAAACAAATCCTAATGTTAAGGTTGTGTTCATCTTCGCGCAATGTCTGCGACAATCATGGTGACTGGGTTCAAAATTCAAATACATTTGAGGAAAGTGTAAACAATGAAAAAAATTTGCGTTGAAATTTAACAAAAGCTCCTTATATTATATTGATACATTGCCATCCAAAACGAGTCACATTCAACTTAATGTTCATAATGATTTTGTTTTGCTTAACCACATACAGTTTTTTATCAGGTTGCATTCATCCTATAAAAATAATAAATAACAATTCTCCCATTACATCACATGATGGACAATGGAGAGAGCTTATCTACCTACACAATAACAAATAATAATAAAAAAAAATATTTGACTTTACAGGTACTAAAACCATGGCACTGGTTTCGTTTCCCATAAACATACACGCAACAACAATACTTCGATTGATTTGTATTAATTTATTAACCGCAACCGTTCATGTAGTTCTCCCAAATAAACTCGTATATCGCAAATGTGTATCATGTTGTTGCAAACGACTTCTCGTTTGCATCAAACGCATACAAAATTACATTTGCCGCAAATTTAAAAAACCATTTAAAAACCATAGCCATATTTCTAATGAGAGCACAGATTACGAAGAACGTAAAAATGTCTCATTCTCTCGACTGTATACCCAGTCTTATCCATTCGTATGGCATAAACACCCATGCATACACATAAGAGTGATCACACACTCTACTGGTTCTACCTTGCCAATATAAGTATATCTTGGATGGACAATTGACGCGTTGTAGTTTGCTGCGCTTTTAGTTGTTATTTAAATGCAAGCCAGACATGGAAGTAGATAATGAAAAAATAGACAACAATTCCAAATTTTTTTTAAAACAAACATTATGGGTAAATCCAAATTCATAAAAGTTGGAAATTTAAACAAAGAAGAGCTTATGAAAACCATAACTAAAAGTTTTAATGTACAAGTAATGTTTCTCGCAAACGATTTTTCACCTCTAATTTTTCATAACTTGTTTACTGCAAACAATTTTCAATTCTCGAAAACTTTTTCTTAGTTTGGAGTGACTAGAACTCGGTTGCTGTAACCGAAAGAACAGTTGGTGGAACCGTTTTTCGTTTCTCGCAAACGTTTTTCAGCTGTAATTTTTCCTAACTCGTTTACTGCAAATGTTTTTCAGTTCTCGCAAACTTTTTTAGTTTGGAACAACAACTCGGTTGCTGTAACCAAAGTAACAGTTGGCGGAACCGTTTTTCGTAAAGGTTTTTTCAGCTCTCATTTCTGATAACACGTTTACTGAAAAAGTTTTTCAGTTCTCGCAAACGTTTTTTTTATTTTGGAGTAATTAGAACTCGGTTGCTTTCTCGCAAACGTTTTTTAGCTCTAATTTTTCCTAACTCGTTTACTGCAAATGTTTTTCAGTTTTCGCAAACGTTTTTTAGTTTGGAACAACAACAACTCGGTTGCTGTAACCGAAGGAACAGTTGGCGGAACCGTTTTTCGTTCGTAAAGGTTTTTTCAGCTCTCATTTCTGATAACTCGTTTACTGCAAAAGTTTTTCAGTTCACGCAAACGTTTTCCATTACGATTAAATCCATCATACAAAGTTTGGTTGTTTTAAATTTCGTTTGTAGCAACGACATTTTTCTTTTGCGTGTAGAAAAAATGATATTATTTTAGTTGAAGTTGTATTTATTTGTTGCTGTTATATTGTGAAATCCGTACAATTGAAACAAGTACAGCGACATTGTATCCATACACAAAAGAATTATTACGAACAACAGCCATTGGTACTATCTTGTGTCCCTCTACGATGATATCCCATCTTAAACAGCCATGGCGAAGTAAAGTTGTTATAGTTAGGACTCTTTAGTCCATTCGACTTGCAAACACGAATGAACATTCCGTGCCAATCAACATCGGAGGAAACAGCAAAAAAATTGTATTAACAATGCAAAACGTCGATGATTTCATTTCAATTCAAAAAGGAATTTTTAAAAATTCACTAAATAATTTTGTAGTTGTATTTTTCAAAAAGTTTGCAGAAAATTTATTTGATCATTTTACTCATGACATAAGTTCCAAGCTTAACGTATTAGAAGTAATACCGAGCGAATCACATTTTCACTAAATTCTGTGTTTTTTTGACTTCCGAGGAAGGTGTCGAGCGGTGGTGTTGATTGAGGACGATTTTCATTTCGATTCAAAGAGGAGTTTTCAATAATCTACCACAAAATTTGTTTCTCAAAGCGTTTTTTTTTTCAAAAACAAAAAAATTCAAGAATATTTAGTTGATAATTTTACTGGTGACATAAGTTCCAAGCTAATCATATTCAAAAAATTCTGAGAGAATCACATTTTCATTAGTTCCTGTATTTTTAACTTCCAAGGAAGGGTTGCGTTTCCGAAACTGTTAAATAAATTTGTGATTTAAAGCTTGCCTTAACGTTTGATTATAATTCAATATTAAACCCTTTATTAGCTATTAAAATCAATCTAGTATTGTATGCCGTACATTTGTATACCCTCACCCATAGGGATGGGGGTATATATCATTTAATACGTAGAAAAATGTAACACATAGAAGGAGCAATATTAGACCCTTAGTATCTTTGAACGAAATTCGTTTTAGGACTTTTTATGACACGATGACTGCCGTAAATCTTTACAGATCACAATGAAATTTTGTCAGTGACTATTATTTGCCAATATTGAGTTTGGGATTGAAAATGGGCGTTGTGAGCACGCCCCTTCTGGTACCTCAAACTCAGATTTCTTTCAAACCTTTCTTCTGCTAGATGTGATTAGCTTCAACTCTCACACCGGTCAATAATCTGTAAATGCCTAGTTAACTGGAGGAAATGGTCGAGATTGTCACGCCCATTCTGGTACCTCCCATACAAAACAGGGTGTTCGTCCGGGTTGTCAATCCGATAAATCGCGTGAAACACTTGCGACCTTAATGAAATTAGGTATAAGGCTTCACGTTATCAAACGCCAATCACCGATTACAACAAGTGTGATTTTGCCACGCCCATTGTGGTACCTCCCATACAAAAGTTGTTTGGCCTTCTGGTTGTTCGGCACGAGAAGTCCCGCAAAACCGAACCAATCTTTATAAAAGTTTGTCAAATAAAACTCTCCTATAGAAAATGAGCTGTTTTCCCATGCCCATTCTGGTACCTCCCATATCAAAGTTTGGCGGATGACCGGTTGATCGACACGATTACTCTCGTAAACTACAACCGATCTTAATAAAATTCGGTACACGGCAATATTTTGCTAAAATCTACTGTGTAATTAATAAATGACTATTGTGCCACGCCCAGTTTCGTACCTCCCATACAAAAGTTGGGAGTATTTGCAGTTTGCCGACTCGATATCTCCAATGTATCAAAACCTATCTTAATGAAATTTGGTATTGATCAAAAATTTTGTACCTCGCATATAAATATTCGGAGAGAAACTAACTAATTTTGCTATTCAATAATATTTAGCGCAATGTCAATCTGCTATTGAATATAGTCACTTTTGAGAATGGGCGTTTTTATTTAACAGAACTCCCTCGCAATGGATGACTCAGGGTGAGGGTATGATTAAGTCGGTTCACCCGACTGAAACTTATGTACTGGTTTGTTTAATTTGTATTTATTTTTATCGATACCATATAAACCCTAAGTCCAACTTCACACCCTAATTGGAATCTATGAAATGATGGTTTAAAATGAATTACTGCTCACCAAGCATGGACTGTGTCAAATGCAATAGCGCACTCAGAGAACTATTAGATAAATAAAGCAATATTTAGCTCACTGAAATAATTGTTTTTGTTTTGTCATAAACAGAGCGGCGACAAAAAGTATTGAATATTATCATGGTACCAACAAATGGTAGAATCACACTAGCCCAGCTGATTTGAACTTTTTTCTGGAATGAGTTTTTCTCTTATGTCAAAGTTTGATTACTTTTGTTTGTATAGAACCACCGTTCGCCTACAATTGCTGTTTTTGAAATGTTTTCTCCGTAAAAATCACATAGAAACGTTTGAATTTTCATACTTAAACACTTTCAAAATATCAAATAAAACATTCGCATTTTGTAAATGGCACTTTTACCAATTTGTTATACATTTTCATTATTTTTCAATCAGCTGAGTTGACACAATACAGGTACTGAGCAAACACAAAATGCCTGTTGTTTTTAGTTTGTTGTATTTGTTGTCGTACTGCATATACCATTATATTTCTACCATGAATAGTATAGACAACTTATTGCACTCTTTTTCCGCTCTCATGTAGAGAGTCTGAGTAAAAGAGCATAAACGAGTCTTATCCTCTTTATAGAATATTTTTGAATATAAATGCACCATGTCGACAATGTTATTACATAAAGCAATACAAAACGCATAAGTGTTTCAAAAGGCATCAATCTTTCTGTTCCATACTATACTATTCAATACTCTTTGGCGACGACGACCTGCTTGTTTGTTCGCTACCGCTACATCAATACCATCATACTTATTTTCAGGCAGAGACTATTGTTGTATTGTTGAAGAGAAATGAGTGATGAGTGAGCTAGTGAGTTTGAATGAATGAGTTGAGCAAAAAATATTCATTGTTCACTGTATACTAACTCTGTGCTCTTTTTATGCACTTGAATATAATTATTTTTCGCACTTTGTTGTGCATTTTCCTTTCACACCGATAGTATAAACATTTTACACATTGGAATTAATTTATCCGAAAGAACTCTTTCCGGGGGATTCTTTGTAGTACTCAGTTTTTCAGTTGAGACGGTCTATATGTATGTCATAAATGTTACCACACTTCCCTGTATTTCTGACACTTTGTAAAAAATGCTGACAAGTATCTGATAAATGTCATTTGTCGCTACTTATTGATTTTTTTATTAGCTGGCAAGCAATAGTCGCTGGTGTGTAACAAAAAAACACGCCTCTTGTATATTTTTTCGGCTTCAAAAACATGTTTGCTAACACAATTAAATGCAACTTTAAAATAAAAAATCTAGTTACCTCGTAAAAAAAACCAACAAAGCACAAACATTCACAAGTCTTAATACTAGTTGAACAATTTTACACACACACAAGTACTACCTAATGCAAATAGTTAGTATGATTTTATAGTTAAACATTTTTGCCAGGCAAAGGGTCGGTCAAAACACTTGGATAAACGGAAATTTACCTTAAACATCAGGTTCACCTTTGAGTTCAGTCCAATTCAATTCGCATCACTTTAGTTGTTTTTCATTTTTACAAACTCAATTACGTTACGGAGGGTTTCATTACGTTGGCTCAATGGCTGGCTGTGTTAACTTCAGGTTTTTGTTTACACTCTTTGCAACAACCACTTAGCCAACAATCATCATTGTCGTCATCCTCATCCTCTTCCTCAGAATCCTTAGTCTTGTTTCGTTGGTAAAATCCCCTCAACGTCATCATCAATGCCTGCCTGCATCATTGCCTTTGGTAATCTCTATGTTCTGTTAAACAAAGTCCACAACTGAAATGAGAGCATCATTTAACAATGCCTCATTCCCTGCAGTTCCATTCCGCAGGTCTAACTTAAGTTCTTGATTGCCTTTGCACGGAGTTGACTGGCTACCTTTAGAGTGTCTGCCGCCACGTTCACGGCCACAGCCGCAGCCACAGCCACAGCTACGGACACGGCCATGTCCATGTGCCAATGTGTTTGTTATGGCGTTCATGTCAAAGAAGACATTTTGCTCAACACTTTTAGCGTGTTGTTAGTTGGTGCATCACATCTTGGCCATCAAAAGGTGTTTTGCCAACAACAGTTTTAGCCAACCCTTCCTTCATTTCCAGTAGACCAGAAGAGTTTGTGAAATCGCACTTTCTTGACATCCTGTTATTGCTTCGAATTGCCAGCAGAATGATCAGCCGCCGCAGGCTTTACTTTTGCTCCAATTTAATGGCAACATCATCCTTCGTGCCATTCGGACATTCGTCCATGGCAAATGGAGCAGAAAAAAATATAATGACGTAGAGTGAAGTGAAGTGAAAAGCAAGTGTCAGAAACAAAATGACTAATGGTTACGGGTTGGGTTTTCATTGGAGGATTTTTCATGTAGGACGGAGAAGAGGGAAATGTAAAAGTTTATTGTAAAAAAATAACAAAAATATAGCATCCAAAGCACCCATAGAGGTTTTGAATTATAGTTACAATTTTTATTGAAAAAATTGAATACAAATACAATATTGAAAAAATTCTTGTTACCACAACTTTTAACGTAGAATACGTTAGTAAGGTAAGGAAAATGTTTGTCACTTTCATTATAAGTTTTTAATACTTTATGCATGCATTGAAGAAAATTCAAGTATGGTCGTAACATATTTAATATGTCTTCTTTTGATTTGTATTTAAATAATCATATTGCTACATATAATTTTTTTGATTCTATAAGTAAATCAAAATTTAACTCCTTCAAATTTTGTATTAATTTTCATATGCTTTGTATTTTATGTATTATAACATCATGTGTAAGAGCAGTATGATTATCTGTGTGTTCATCACAGAACCAGTGTGAGAAAGAGAAGAAGTATAATGACAATGCGTGTTTTATGTGAACATTACAGAACCAGTGTTGCCACGTGCAGTATTTACACTTGTTTTCAAAAGTGCATCGAATTGATATAAAGTGTACCCAAATTTTGTTAAATACTATCCTAAATTTTTAACATAAAAATTAAAGATAAATTTGATAGATTTAAATCATTTATCAAAAATTATATTTAATTCATATATTTTAATTGCAAAATGACTAACGTATTCTACGTCTGACCTATGCCCGTGTTATCTAACACAGGCTTCATATATTTTTAATTAGGGTAGTATTCTAAAAGTCCCGAAAGTGAACGTAGACGCAGAAGCCAACGCGAACGCCAAAGTCAAAAAATGGTAGTTTATAACGGGTCCGCCATCTAACGTTTTTTTTTTCAACTAGTGCTTATTTCGTGAATGGTAACACTTAGCTCATGTCTGATTTGACAGATAATTAGTTTTATCCTTCCGCTGAACGAATATGGTTGTGTATACGCTTGAACAACGCTGGGAAATATTGCGACATTACTTTGAAAATCATGGTAATGTTGCAGAATGTGTGCGAAAATTGCGTACGGATTTTGGAAGAAGAGAAGCACCGTCAGCTCCGTATGTACGTTATATTGTGAAAAAAGTGAAAGGGTATGTAAACAAGCAAAATTGTCGCATTTGGGGCACAGAAAACCCGCACGCATACATTGAAAAGCCAATGCACCCAAAACGAGTCACTGTTTGGTGGGGATTTTGGTCCAGAGGCATAATTGGGCCATTTTTCTTCGAAAATGAGCAAGGAGTGGCCGTTACAGCCAATGGCGATCGTTATCGGGCCATGTTGAACGAATTTTTGTTCACAAAAATTGAAGAGGGGGATATTGGCAACATTTGGTTTCAGCAGGATGGCGCTACGTGCCACACAGCCGAAGCTACACTCAGCGCCGGATTAAGCTTTTGTGGGGCCCAGGGCTACATACTAGGAAGGGGCCCCTCTTTTAAAGGGTTCAAAAAAAATTAATGTGGACAGTCAGTAAAATAATCAAAACAGTATATTTTAAAAATCATTTTTATTAGTTACATAAAATTTATAAAAATATATATGATTAAAAAAATTTTTTACGGGCTTTCACTTCAGCGAATTCTTGAATAATGTCGTCGAAATTTAGTGATCTTAATAAGTCGCTTTCAATGCTAAGTCTTGATAGACTTGATAGCCTTTCATCAGCCATTGAGGATCTGTGTACATTTTTTATTCTTTTTAAGACGGAAAAAGACCGCTCTGTCTCACAATTTGCAATTGGTATTGTTATTAATAATCTATACGCGATGTAAATATTTGGGAACATTTGTTCCATATCTAAATCAACTATCCAATTTAATATTTTCAGTGGAATAATTATTTCATTTCCACCTTTTTTAATAAGATCCACATTGGAAAAGTAACCCTTTGGTTGATTTTTTATCAGAGGAATAAAATGCTGTATTTCAACTGATAAATTACTATCAAGATCTTTATGATAAATTAATAATAATTGATCAATTTTGATTTTTAATTCATCTTCGTCAATAAAAGTTAATTGCAACAAAAAGCCAAATAAATTTGTAATATGACTGTAGGCAGCACTTCTCTTTGTTAATTCGGCGCTTAATTTATCTATTAGAACATAAAAAGAATCAATTCTAAATTTATCCGATCCATAAAGTGTGTTGGCTTGCACATTTCCATCAGCCAATTTTTTAATTTTTTTCTCTTCGTTGAATCAGAGTATTCAAATTTTTCTATTTCACCTAATTTTTTAGCCTTATTCTCAAATTCATCAAATTGGACACGTAAATTATTTACAAAATCTATTAACGATTTAAGCATTTTATCTGCAGAAATTAAATCCACGTCAATCTTTTGTAAAAATTGACTAGTTTGCTCGAATCTACTTAAAACAGAATTCCAAAATACGGCCATGAAAGAATTTTCAATTTTTAAAATTTGTTTAATTAAATTAGACGCCTCGTGACGGACTTCTCGTTTTTCTTCGTCATCATGCGCTATAATGTCTAATGTATTATACACGCCTTTAAAATTATTGCACAGAGCTTTAGCAGCATCTGATCGGCGGGACCATCGTGTTTTCGACAAATTTTTAACATTTGCATCTTGGCTGGATAAAATACTCCATCTGTGAGTAGAAGTGCTTAAAAATACATACAGTTGCTGCAGAACTCCAAAAAAGTTGATTGCAGTTGTGCATTCTTCCACGCTGCACTCGCCGACTAAATTTAACGAATGTCCAGTGCAAGGTACATAAAAAGCCAAATCGTTTACTTCTCTTATGCACGCTTGTAGACCCTTGTATTTACCAGACATATTGCTGGCGTTTGAGCTCGGCAGTCTTCAATTTTTATTTCGTGCTCTTTTAATAAATTTAAAACATTATCGCACATCGACTGTCCTTTGTGACTTTTTATTTCCAAAAAACACAAGAATCTTTCCTGAACTTGGTTATTGTAAAAATATCTAAATACGCAGGACAACTGGTCAACGTGCGAGAGGTCTGGAGTTGAATCTAAAACAAGTCCCCAATACTTTGCGTTTTTTATTTCTTGGACAATGTGCTGTAGTACTTTCTTGGCCATAGCCTCTATGAATTCCTCAAAAATAGTTTTAGATAAATATGACACTGTTCCACGGCCTTGATTTGCATACTTTTTAATATGTTCTGATAAAAATGGGTCGAATTCTGCAATTAATTCAATAATGCCAAGAAAATTTCCGTTGTTCGGCGACCCTATTACTTCATTCGATCCTCTAAATGGAAGTCCTCTTTCACTGAGAAATCGAACTACTGCTAGGACTCTTCTTAAAACTTTATGCCAATATTGTACGTCATTTGCAAGAGCAACTCTAAGATTTTTATCGATGCAAGAATTTTTTGAGGAATAAGTAAGAAACTCCATCATACATTTCAGATGATCCTTGCTATTTTCATGAGAACATATGTATTCTTCTCCCTTTTTCCAATTGGAAAATCCATCTTTTACGAAAGGATTATTTGAATTGTTTGAAAATATTTTACAAACGAAACAAAAAATTGATCCATTGTACTCCGAAAACATTATCCATTTTCTCTCTGATTTTTCACCATTTCGTAATTTTTTAACATACAAATTTGGTGAAAAATACCTGTACTGATTACCAAACTGCCGTTTTGACGTCTTGAAATCAGAATCCTTATTTTGAAAATGTGAAAAGCCTTTTTCTAAAAATTTGTAGCGCATTTCTGAACTTTCGCTGAAATTTAAAGGCCATAGTGCAGGGTCTTTCTGTATATCTGAGAAAAAATATAATTGTTAAAGGATATAACGATGTTATAAATAATAATTTTTATAAATTACCAATAGGAGAGATCTGCTTATTAATATAAGTGTTTTCTTCACAATCGTCAATTGGCTCTTTAACTGTATCATCAATTAATTCATCATCAATGGAATCAATAATTACTTCATCTGGAAGTATGAAATTTTTATAATTATTATGAGAGTGCGGTGCTAGCATTGAAAGAAAGTATTGTATAATATGAATACTGAGTACAGTAGCAGTCAAAATCCCAAAAAAAATTGATCGCGTGCTTGCTTGCGACAGAATGTAAATAGTATGCGATGTACAGTATACATAAAGTCCGCAGCAATTGCAAAGTATAATCTTTGTAACATTTCCTATACATCTCTATACTCGAATCACAAAGTTGACTTGCATGTGTATACTTAATTAAGCTGAATAATATACTTATTATTATGAACTTGCCCGATAGAAATTTAGTAGTAACGCAATCTAAACACTTTTTGAGTTTAACAACAGAATTTGATACATGGAAGGTTCTTACTCTTCATAAAATTACTACACATATTTTTTACAAATCAAATGAAAAATCCTGTAATAAGTATATAATTTATTACTCACCTTGACTTATCTGCTCATTAGGTGTAGAGAAATATTTAGTCACACTTGGAAGTTTACTTATATACTTCTCTCTTCCTGTTTTAGCTTTCCGCTTTTCACTTCCACTTTTATAATTTCGACCTGACATTGCTAATAATAAAACCTTATATACACTAATAAAAATAAGCACACTATGAATTTCTACTAATGTTATCTTTCCGAAGCAGCTGCTGATGCGTTGCGTGCAAATCGAAACTATCGAATGACGTTTATCCATAAGAAAAATTGAAACAACTACATATTTTGTTTTGATTTTTCGCAGGCCTTCGTTTGAATCTGCATGCCGCGGCAAGAGTATAGTCACCTTAAAAATGTGAACAATGATCGGCGACCGCCCACTTAGATACAACAACAAACACTCTATTCGCTGTGACTAACCCGGTGTTTAGACGATGGCAAGAGCAATAGCAATAAGCAATACACTCACATTTTGTTCACCAACACACTCACACTTTGCTTCTTGCTTGCTCTCTGGCTTTCAATTTCTCGTTCCAGATAGCCCGACAACAGTCGCAGCAGAGAAAGCCAAAACAAAACAAAAAAGTTCAATTTAGTTACACAAAGAGTCACAAACAGAAAATTCGCTGTAGCCATTTTCATATCATTAGATAATATTAAACTTGCTATTTGTTACAATCTATTATGAATGGAAGTTATCAAGTGGGATGTTGAGAAGAATTTAAATATTAATCTATTTTTTCCCCTTTTGTTTTATTTAAAAAATATTTTTTGCTGGCCTACGGGGCCCCTGGAAGGTGTGGGGCCCGGGGCTTCAGCCCCCTCAAGCCCCCCCCCTAGATCCGGCGCTGGCTACACTCGATGTTTTGCGCCCTGTTTTTGAAGATCGCATTATCAGCAGCAGAGCTGATGTCGTTTTCGGAGCTGCGATTTGACACCGTTGGACTATTATTTGTGGGGTGCGCCGACAAGCCAGAAACAATTGACGCTTTAAAGGACAATATTCGTGAAGCCATTGGTGAAATACAGCTGCACACAATCGATAATGTGCTTAAAAATTGTACCGATCGTGTAGGCTGCATGGCCAGCCGAGGCAGCCATTTGAATGAAATTATTTTCCATTATTAACCGGAAGGATTGTACTTTCAAATAAAAAAATAAATTTGGGAAAATATTCAGTAGTTTTTTTTTATAGCATTTTCAAACAAAAAAAGTTATTTGGCGGACCCTTTATATCATTTCGTGCTTGCGTGTGTTTACGAAACCTATCACTGACATTTGCGATTTATAAAGTTATAGATCAGAAAAAGTTATCTTGAGTGAAATGCTGAGAATGAAAAGGATTAAAAAATTTAGATCTATTTCAGTAGATCAACAGATTTTAAGATCGCTATTATTTATACAATATTCACATAAAATGTCCAAAAAACCTATGTTATTTTGGCGTTCAATGTCCAATAAATTTCCCCATCTATATTAAATTAGTTGTCTTTTCAAAAACACGTTCCATTTGGCGGTATGTATTGATTATAATGTATTGGTTCTTTTGTTTATTGTCTATAATTTTTAAATATAATTATAATAGTTTTGCAACGCATTATTTATTTGAACGTTCCATTTCTAATTTTATTATTGTAAATAGAATTTAAGGGCGTAAACAGTAAAATTTTGAATTATTTAAAAAAAAAGTTTGAGCTCTATACGTCGAATGCATTTCAGCCAAAATTGCCAACTACTTATAAGCAATGAAATGCAAAATACTTCCATCTGCTATCCTCGATCGACATTTTTCTTTAAATTTGTAATTTCTTCAACTAACGAGAAGAACTGTGGCGTGTTCAATTTGACAGCTGAAGTGATCAAAAACGTTGCGCTACGTTTTATAAACTACTCATTAAATAACGTAACTCAACGCAGGTAGTCACGGAACAGCTGTAACATTTTATAAACTACCAAAACGACAAAAGTAACACGAAGTGACTGATTCACGACTTATGGAATACCACCCTTAAAAAGTGAAATCATAGAGTAGTGACATATAGAGAAACGATTTTGCATGTTGGAAAGTATCGGGGCTCCTCACAACCAGTGAGCTGTGCGCTTTTTAATTTATCACTCACTGATTGGGACCTTCAGCACCGGTTCCTATTTTGAGAAGCGTTTTCATGGCTAAGTACTCGATAGTGTTGTACTAAGCGAGGTGGCCGTCGTCGAAGGAAAATGTGAACCTACGTTCTCATGCACAAGAGCCGCACACTCTAGCCATTGCACCACCGACGGCCACATATACTAACAGAAAAATTACATGAGGTGTCACGGGACACCCGGTTGGAACGAAGCTCCTTTCGCTATATAATATTATGTACTAGTTAGTTCCAACACGCCTAAGGTGCCCATTGAAAAAAAAAATGGTTTCCCATTACATCCCATGAAGGGACCTGGGAAAACTTCTCACAACCACTGAGCTGTGCGCTTTCCAGTTTTCACTCACTGATTGGGACCTACAGTTTAACACCGATTCCGAACGGTACTTTGAGAAGCTTTCTCATGGCTATATACTCGATAGTGTCGCCGTCACTATGCGAGGTGACCGCCGCCGAAAGAAATTTGAAGGTGGTCAGAGCAGGGTTCGAACCCAGGATCTCATGTATAAGAGCCGCGCATACTAAGCATTGCGCCGCGCACACTAACCATTGCACCACCGACGAAAAATACGATAATTTAAATGGATCTTTAAGAAAATATGCTTTTTGGAAAATGTTAAACTTTTTTAAAGAAATTTTTTTTTATTGAATATATTTCTTTAAAAAAGTATATTTTTTGGTCGCTTTTGTAAGAATATGTATTATAATTTCCCGAAAAGGTCCTTTCTTTAATGAGAGGTACTTCTTTTATTAAAAGCTAATGTTGTTTAAGAAAAGCTACCGTTTTTAATAAGAAGTGCTTTCTGTAAGAAAACGCCTAAGAGTATGCATTTTTTTTACACAGAAATACTTTTTTTAAGAACAGGTACTTTTTAAAGAAGTGCTCTTTTTAGGAAAAGGTTATTTTTTTAAGAAAATTTACTTATTTTCAGAAAGGCTACTTATCTCACGAAAAGAAAAGAAAGGAAAAGGTATTATTTTATTTTTAAGAATATGTACTTTTAATAAAGTAAGAAAAAGTATTTCTTTTAAGAGAAGGTAATTTTTTTTTGAAGAAAACCTTTTTTTACGAAAGAACATGTACAATTTTAGGAGTAGGTACTTAGCTCTAGAAAATATATTTTGTTTTACAAAAAAGGTACTCTTTAAAGAAAAGGTAGTTTTTTAAGAAACGGCAATTTGTTGTAAGATAATATACTTTTTTAAGAATGGTACTTATTAAAAAAAATTACTGTTTTTAAAAAAAGGTATTTTTTGTAAGAACATTTACATACTTGTTTAAGCAAAGGTACTTCTTTAAGATATGGTATTTTTTTAAGAAAAGGTACATGGTTTAAGAATATCAATAGGTATTTTTTTTGAGAAAATTTAATTATTTTTAAGAAAACGCACTTTCTTAAGAAAATGGTATTTTTTTAAACTTCTTTCACTTTGGATTTCTAAATTTACTTTTTATTCTGTTCAAAATTACAAAATGTAATAAACAGTCTCCACCTAGAAAATTTCCCAGTAAACAAGAATATGTTAGTTTAGACACAAACCACAAGTACGAGTGTAAGAATAAGTCTGCTGCCTAATTTAATTCCATGCTCAGGGTTGTATTTCGTGGATTTGCCAGTCTTTCACTTTTACTTTTCTAAATATACTTTTTATTGGGTTCAAAATTACAATATGTAATACACCCGCTCCACCTAGAAAACTTCCCTTTAAACCAAACCAAAAGTAGCCAATATATTTGATAATAATGGGTTGTAATAAAGTAGTTAAAAAAAAGTTGTTTAAAATTTTTTCATTTGGCCCCCACCTCGCAACGTGCGATAAGGAACTTCATTATAAAAAGATAACAGAAAGTTCCAAAATACATTAAAATTTCACAGTTTTCATCAAAACGACATGAAAAATTGAAGTCAACAGGTTTTGAAATACCACCTGGTGTAGTCAATTTATGTCAAATAACAAACATCCACGATGACTGTAAAACGAATCGTCTGGTGAGTATGATGGCAGCTCTATATGACATTAATCTATGAGTTAAATCTTATTCATTCCGAATCCTGTCCTTCAAACTCAAATCTGAAAGATCAATGGACTCCGTCGGGCAATAAGTGTTCGACTGCACTCAGTAACTTTATAGTTATCAAGAAGTGTAAACGCTTTTGGATTCTACAATAAAGATCAAAGATCTGAGTCATTAGCAACAAATTATAAAAGTTATCACAGTTCGCCTAATGTGTAGTTTTTCTGTCAATGGTCATCTTGGTTCCTGAGTTAAATTGTGGTTTAATATCGAATTGTGTTTTTCAGTCAATGCACACTGGTCGAAAATGAAGATTTTTTTGGCATAAATTCGAATAATGTACATAGAGTACTTTTGCATGTTTGAAATTCACAAATTTTTGGGACAATCGAGCCGCGCCCACACTCACGCCCACAGGAGTTACAAGTCACAAGTATGTATAAGAAAAAACTAATTGTATGACCTTTATTGACTCAAAAATCATTTGTAAAACTTTAAAAGATAATGGCATGTGTGTTCCATATAATATGTGCAAGGATCATAGCATAGTGTAGTTTTATTAATTTGCATTAGATGGCGTTGTTTACGATTAAAGTGCATGACCTTTGATATATTTGTTCCGTAATCATACTTCAGCGGCCAATTTAGTTTTAATCGCGATTTTCACTAGAAATAGATCAATTTATAGAACGAATTTTGCGCTTAAATGGATTTGTAGCTTCAAGCTTTGGAATTCAGACGAAGAAATTTTTTTCCATACAAAATAAAGCCTTTTTTTCGGTTTGTTTAAAAGTTTTACTAAACCCTGTTTTACTGAAGAACTATTTTTATCAGTCTTCTTCTAGTTCCAATTTAATAGAGTACGGGTATGAATTTTTTACTTCGCCAGAATCAGAGGCACTATCCTCGTCATCTAAATATCAACCAATATTTTTTGACCATAGTTCTAATTGGATGGCTGACGCTTTTAAAAGATTTATTACTTCTGGTGGAAATGAATTTTGTTTGTTCTGATATTTTCTTTTAGAGACACATAAATTAGACAAAAGTGGATCCAAAGAATCCATATCTCTATTAAAGACATCAGTTATACTGGCTGAAACGGAACTTTTGGGAAAATGCACAATAATTACCAAAAAAGATGATCTAACGGGGTTTTCAACAGAGACGCTACAAAAGTAAATCGATAGGGACAGCAAACGACGCCATATTTTCTCCCGCTCTTTTAACATTTCTCTTCAGTAAGGTTCGCCATTTCATCATGGAAAGATATACGAGCCAACAACGAGTCGAAATTATTAAAATTTACTACCGAAATTTGGAGTCAGTGGCACATTACTGTGATTGCGAATCGCTACCGTTCAATGATAACCGAATATTTTTGGCCCCAATTGGATAATATGGACTTGGAGGACATGTGGTTCCAACAGGACGGCGCCACAAGCCACACAGCGAATGCCACAATCAATTTATTGGAAACCAAGTTTGGTGAACGTTATATTATTTCCTGTGGGGCTACGTCAAGTCTATGGTCTATGCCAACAAGCCAGTGACGATTGATGAACTTCGTACGAATATCGAACGTGAAATTGCAGCAGTATCGACCGATTTATGCTTGAAAACCGTCGAAAATTGGGTTCAGCGTCTGGACTTCTGCAAACGTGCCCGTGGTGGCCATGCAAAAGAAATCGAGTTCCATAGATAATGGCATCGAACGTACTTTCACAGGAATAAAGAATTTCATTGGTATCTAAAACCGGTTTTGTTTTATTTAAAAAAACTTTTGTAGCGCTCTTATTGAAAAACCCTTTATTATATTGTTACGAATAAGTAAAAGCTTTTGGTTGCTCTTAAGCGCCTTGGAGACGTTCAACAAATTCCATCAATCGGTTGAGTGTGTGCATCTAATCGGCTTTCATCGGCTACACGTACACGACGTCGGCCAGATTGATGAAATATCAAAAAATTTTGATATTTTCTGTTGATGGCGTTTTTGTTGATGGTCTCCATTTATGATTGCCAATCATGACTCATTAGTAGAGAAAAATTGTGCGAGATGGACAAGTGCGCGGACGAAAAAAAATTCATATAAATTTTATTGAACGCTATGAGAGCTTACAGGCGCTGTGGAACACAAAAGTGGATGCCTATAGCAACAGGGAGGAAAAAAGAAAGCAGAATGAGATAGACCCCTTTCACACTCGGCAAGTTACTTGCGCAAGTCAGTTTTTCAACTTTCCGAGTACAAGCAAGTCCGTACTCAAAATTTATTCCCCTATCCCGGCCTTACCTCTGTCACCAACAATCCAAGACTTGGACAAGTAACTTGCCGAGTGTGAAAGGGGTCATACTGCTGGAGTTTTTTAAAGAGCAGTACCCTAATGCGACTATGGATGACGTAAAAAAAAATTCATATTTTACGGACAAATTTCCAGCAAATGCTACCAAAAGCAAATCATGTTCCTCCGACGATGACATGTCAACCGAACACAATGAAAACAAAGAAAAAGTGATGATTGCCGTATTTTGCTGAAAGTTTGCGGGCAAGACACGAAGGCACACACTAATACATATGCACGTGATTGATGTAGTTTTTTGAACGTCTCCAAGGCGCTTTAATGACTCTAATAACATTATGTAAATAACAGGCGGTTAGTGCTGCGCCTGAAAGTATGCATTGTAACAACGTACCAGCTCGCTAAACCAGTAGCATGAATTCGCCTCAGTTAAGATAATTATCCACCATTCGAGATGATTCTACAAAGATAAGCAACAGGAACAACGACTAGTAGTAGTAAATTAGTAAATTGATAGTAAATTATAAGACTTATTAAAGCGGTGTAAATAAAGTAAACTGTCGTACTATATAAGTAAAATAAATGGAAGTTAAACCGTTGTAATTATCGTAATTGAAAACGAACCTTGTTTTATTATTGGGAATAAAACTACGCAAAAAGGACGAATAAGGAAATTCGTAACACTATTAAGGGCACTTTAAGAAACATTGATAACTTCGCATACTAGCTAATGTTTAAATTGATTGAACATCCACCGAACACAAGTACTTTAAGGTTAGGTTTTCACAAAATATTACACCACATTAAACGAATAATAAAAACAATGAAAAAGTCCCAATAAATATCTGTTTCTGACAACGAATTCTTTTCAAATACCTTCCAAATTGTTTTCCATATTACAAGCCCTATTTCCACTGTTAAAATCTCAATTCAAAATCACTAATATGTTATAGGCATGAACGCAATAAAACACTTGAAAACATGTGATCGAAAACCTTACCTATTGAAAACAGTATTGCCAGCAGCATATAATATTATGGTGCATGTAAAGCCGTATTTAGAATGCAACTCTCATTCTCACTCTTGATATTTCATACAATGGCCTTTATATTTTTTTATTCAAGTGAAATTCTACTCCAGCAACAATTTTTTTTGAAACACTATTATACCAATCAGTGGCCGTTGGTGGTGCAATGATAGTATGCGCACTGCTCTGTGATTGTGAGAAGCTCTCCCCTGTCCCTTCATGAGATGTAATGGAAAACCATTTATTATTATTATTTATTGTACCAATCACAACTAGATGAGACTTTATATCGAATTTCATTTTAAATCTTAAAAATATCAATGCAAATTAAAACTCTTTTATTCTAAAAACTCAAAAAACAAAATAAAGACAAGAGAAGAAATGCACATGCATATGGTTTTTGTTTTGGGGTTTTCGACAAAAAATAGACGAATTGCGCAACTGCTAATTCGAAAAAACTATAAAAAAATTAATTTTTAAAAAATTGGTAAGGGTCCTTGTTTACGTAAACGCGCAAAAAGTTGCAAACGCCGCATATATAACATGTTAGGGGATCCCGAATCAAGCAATCTTGCATTCACAGCTTCATGCACAAATATAACTTTTCCTCCATGAAATATAAGCAATTTTTGATTTTAGTAACGGGTGCGGCTAAAGTTACTATATGATGTAAACCAATTGTAACTTCTTTGCTTGTGAGTATTTAACTTTTTCTTTTTTCCTATTTCAGAAATTAAACTTGGGAGAATATTTAAAAATGGAACGCTATACAATTGCGCAAAGAACTAAGATTGTTTTTCTATTTATTGAAAATCATCGTTCGATAATTAATACTCAACGTGCATACAGAAGATTTTATGGTGTAAGAACTGCTCCAACGGGTCCAACCATTCGTTCGTTGGTGAATAATTTTGCTGAATATGGGACTGTCGGAGATTCAAGACGTACGGGCAGACCTTGAACTGGCAGATCGGCCGAAAATATTGTTGCACTCAACAAAGTTATGGAAAATGCCATAAAAAGAGCAAATTTTTGCGTTAGAGAAAACGGTTCTCATTTAACTGATATTATTTTTATTCTGTTGTTCGACCCTTTCCTTATCAATAAATAATCAACTACAGCAAATCTGACCTCAAGCTCGAAGAATATTGATTATTTATTAACTGATATTATTTTTCATAATTAATGTAAAAAAATAACATAAAATAAACTTTCTTTTTATCATAAATTTTTTTGTTTTTTTCATTCCATTCAATAGTTATTTAAAACACAAATCATATAGTTACTTTAGCCGCACCCTGTATTTAAAAATGCTATATAACAAACTACAATACGAGTATAAAAACAGTTTTGTTCTAAAACCGAAAATATAAACATGCTGTAAGCAGGAATAAATTATGGAGAAATACTAATTCAAGAAAAGCTTTTTGTATATGATTTCTGTATTGTCCAGACTGTCAGCTTTTTTGAATATTTTAGACCAGTGTGCAATGGTTGATAATTATTTAACCACTCATTTGATTTTGACAATCAAATTACTGATTGTCAAAATGAAAAATGTTAGGTTGTATAAAATTAGTGTTTTCAAAAATCCGGATCTCCAAAAAATCGGTTTTCGGTTTCTTCGAATATTCTGATTTTGCCGAAACCGAATTTCGGTCAAGCCTAAGTGTAGAAACCGGTTATAAATTGGTTTCGAGTTTTTTGAAAAATTGGAAAACTATGCGTTTTCTAAACATCGTTTATTTTTAATTCGGTTTTTTTGAATTTTGAGATCGACTACCGAGTACATATCCATGAGACAGCTTGTCAAAATACCGTTTGGAACCGGTGAAAAACTGCAGATCAAAATCAGAGTGTGTAAGCCTTTGGCATTTAACGGAAAACTAAAGTGTAGGCCGTGTAAAATTTTTAACTTAATTTCGTTTTAACACAGTACTTCATTCCACCAACCCAATTTTCAATAGATTTTCGATTGTGTTTGAAGGCCTCAATGAACAATGGATTGTTTGCGTAATACTTGTCTTTCACATCGCTTCAGAGATAATAGTCAAATCGCAGCTGCGGAGCGGCCGATGAACTTCCGAGTCTATCCGGAACTATCCGGTTTTCGGACACAGTGCGCAAAATATCGATTGTAACGTTGGCTGTGTGACACATACCGCCACCCTGTTGAAACCAAACGTCGTTGATGTCATCCTTTTCAACTTCTGGGAAAAAAAAATCAATGAGTGTTGGAACTCACGGGCGACGTGTTAACACCTTTTTTCAAGACTGGCAAATCCACATACTTTTACACTCATACTTTTGGTTTGTGTCTAGACAAACATAAACATTTTGTTTAATGGGAAATTTTCTAGGTGGAGCCTGTTTATTGCATATTGTAGTTTGAACTGAATAAAAAGTATATTTAGAAAAGCCAAAGTGAAAGAAGTTTACACAAATATCATTTTATTACATAAGTGCTTTTTCTTAAAAAAAGTAAATGTTCTCAAAAAAATACCTATTTATATTCTTAAACAAAGCACTTTTACTTAACCAAATACCTTATCTTAAAGAAGTACCTTTGCTAAGAAAAGTAAATTTTCTTACAAAAAGTACCTTTTCTTAAAAAAATTAATTTTTTAAATAAGTACCTTTTCTTAAAAAAAGTACATTATCTTACAACAAAGGGCCTTTTCTTAAAAAACTACCCTTTCTTTAAAGATTACATTTTTTGTAAAACAAAATAACTTTTCTTGAGAGAAGTACCTACTCCTGAAATTGTACCTGTTCTTTCGTAAAAAAAGCATTACTTGAAAAAGAAAATACATTGTCTTACAAAAAATACATTTTCTTACTAAAATTCATTTTCCTAAAAGTACCCTTTCTTAAAAATAAAATAATTCCTTTTCTTTTCTTGAGATAAGTAGTCTTCCTGAAAAAAAGTAAATTTTCTTAAAAAAGTAACCTTCTCCTAAAAAGAGTACAACATCTTTAAAAAGTACCTGTTCTTAAAAAAAGTATTACTTTGTACAAAATCATACTCTTAGGCTTTTTCTTACATAAAAAAAATTAGCTTTTAATAAAAGAAGTACCTCTCATCAAAGAAAGGACCTTTTAGGGGAAATATAATACATGTTCTTAAAAAAGGGATCTAAAAATTTTTTTTTTTTAAAAACATGTTCAATATGTACAAAATTTCTTAAAAAAGTTTATCATTTTACAAGAGTATCTTTTCTTAAATATCGATTTAAATTACAGTATTGTTCAACAGGCGTCTTTGACGTGGTGGAACTAACTGGTGTATAATATAGCGAAAGGAACTTCGTTCCAACCGGGTGTCCCCTGACACCTCATGTAATTTTTCTTACATCTGCTTTAACATTAGATGTAATATTGTTAAAATAAATTATGCAATATTTAGCTCACTGAAATCATTGTTTTTGTTTTGTCATAATCAGAGCGACGACAAAAAGTATTGAATAGTATAGAGAACTTATCGCACTCTTTTTCCGCTCTCATGTAGAGAGTCTGAGTAAAAGAGCATAAACGAGTCTTATTCTCTTTATAGAATATTTCAATATAAATGCACCATTTGGACAGTGTTATTACATAAAACAATACAAAAAGCATAAATGTTTCAAAAGGCATCAATCTTTCACATCAAAATTATGAATGGACCAAGGTATGACAAAAAGTGAGTAATACGTTTTGAATCATTTGCCAGATGTCGCCAGTACTTTTGACAAACAGTATGGAATTGTAAGTAGGGAAGAAAATTTACTCATGGAGTGGAATGCCAATAAATAAAACGAGTGAAGTGCCTCGTTTCTCTGCTTTCTCTCTCTTACTCTGTTTGTTGAATATCTCAATACACGAGCAGGTTGTTGATGATGTTATTTTATCTAACTATAAGAATTTCAACCATGTTTAAACAAAATTACATAAAGTATTTATGTAGAAAATATGAAAAAATCAAGTTATGACGAGAGGGAGAGAAATGCGTTTGAGTTATTCGCGTGGACTTTTTTTGTTCTCTTCTACGAGGGTTGCCAAATTGCGCAGTTTTTTCTTCTCTATCTACAAATGAACACTCAAAATTTCTCTACACTCAAGTGACAACAAACAAAACGGGTGAAACCTTAGCCATTCTCTGTTCTCTCGCTTACTCTCTCCATTGAATATTTCAATCCAGAAGCAGCTTGTTGATAGTCTTATTGTATATATCTTTACAAATTGCAATCATGTTGAAGAAAAATTACATAAATTATGCAAAAAGTTTGAAATAATCAAGATGCCAAATTGCGAACATCTTCTGGTTGTTTACGTCTTTATCGTCTTTGTGTGCCACCAATCGTCAGAGGCATGTGGCAACATCCTGCAACCTACATTCTCAAAAAATAAGATAGATATTAACACGAAACAATGTTTGCTAGATATCAGAAGGCAATTAAATTGCTATTACAACAAAGGTGCCTCTATAATAAGAAAGTGTTTGCTGTGTTGATAAAATACCGGACAAAATATTTGCTAAATCAACAAATATGTGTTGGCAGAAAAAGAGACACGTTTGTTTTTAGCACTATTTTCTTCTGTGTTTGAAAACATATTTTGTTTCTGGTGTGTGAGACGTGAAAGTGTGAAGCTGGTATAGAGATTTATTAAAATCTCCGTCTCTAAGTCCCGGAACGCTGGGATACATAAGTCCAAATTGACAAACTAAAAGGGATGCAATGCATGTCAAATACGACATCCACATAAAAAAAAAAATGGTTTCCCATTACATCCCATGAAGGGACCGGGGAGAAATTCTCACAATCACTGAGCTGTGCGCTTTCCAGTTTTCACTCACTGATTGGGACCTACAGTTTTACACCGATTCCGAACGGTATTTTGAGAAGCTTTTTCATGGCTATATACTCGATAGTGTCGCCGTCACTATGCGAGGTGACCGCCGCCGAAAGAAATTTTAGGTGGTCAGAGCAGGGTTCGAACCCAGGATCTCATGCACAAGAGCCGCGCACACTAACCATTGCACCACCGACATCCACATAATTCTCCATAAAGCGACAGAAACCCTATGCTGGAAGGTACCAAAGTATAAACTCAAGCTACCATTGGGGTCAGCAGGTAGCAGACAGCTAGACGACCTGCAAATATGTAAGTTAGTAGCGAAGAATATGCAGTCGTTGACCACGAGCGTCAGAGTATAAGGGCGTACTATAAAAAGCTACGATCGTCCGCAAAAGAGTCTGTCACATGGCCAAACAATTAAGTATCTTGTCATAACGGAAACTCCCAGGAGGGCTGATATTAGGAGAGTGACGATTCTGCGGTTCCTCAGTCAAATTAAATCCCGAACTAATTCCCCCGATTCGCAGTCGGAAGTATCTGACTGTATTTTAGCAGTGCTTCAGGGGGGGGGGGGGGGCTTTAGTACGGTCGAACTCAAATCCTCTATACTCGTGGGAACCACATGGAAAATAACACTAGCCAACAGTCGTTTTGTTATTTGGTTCTAGCATAGTGTTTCTCATTGATTTTGACCTACTGAACACGAAAATGAGTTTTAAAAATTTTTCTGTCGATTGGTTTTCGAGATACAAATTTTTGAACTTTTTTTTTTAAATTTTTGGAGGTACACTTACAATTTTGAGCATATCTTTCGTCTTCTTTGACGTATTTGATCCTACTACTACTCAAATTAAAGCAAATTGAGCCGTCTACAACTCATTCTCAGAAAATTTTCAAATCGGGTGAGTAGTTTTGATGTTGGCGGCTTAAAAAGTTAAAAAACTGCGTTTTTTAGTAAAAATGTGGCAGAAAAATTCATATAAAATATAAAACGCGATGCTAACAGCGATTTTGGTTTTTTTTGCGTATAGCTGGCATTTTTCCAAAGAAAATAAGCACTTACTTAACAAAATCTGACAACAAATGGCGGACTTATAATTTTTTTGGTAAAACACCGAAATTCCGCTATTTCACGATATTTTGATTTTCATTATTTGCACAGCTTACCTACCCAACGCAAACGAATAAATACATTTGAACTTAATTTAAAATAAACAAATTAGTCTTAGTATATTATTTTTTAATTTATTTAGAGCACTACATACTCAATGTATGGCACAATTTGAAATGGATGTGCCAGGTTAGCTAAACTAACGAAATTAACCAAATCAACGCCCATAAAAAATGAGTAGAAACAAAGATATAACTGTACATTTTATGCCATGTGGAAAAACAGCTGACTTCTTCTTTGTTTTTTGTATTCGCTGCAATTGGTCTCACGTATTAGGGTCCAAATGTAGTCACCCATCATAGCCGTGTCATAGATGCCCTGATAGCGTCGTTCCATAGCCTTCAATTCCTGATGAAAGTGCTCGCCGTGTTCGTCGCTCACGTCTCCTAAATTCTCAGGGAAAAAATCCAAATGAGAATGCAGAAAGTGTATTTTAAGTGACATGTGCACTCCTACCCAAAAATGAAAAAAAAACGAGAATTAAAACGCTATTTAAATTAACATTTGTTTCAAAAAAAACCTACCCATTGCTTCATAGTTCTTTACCAGATCCTCAACTATGTCCTTATAATTATGGCTTTTGTTGTTTCCTAAAAAGTTTTCCACAACAAGCCTGAAGGAATTCCATGCTGCGGCTTCGATGGGTGATAACAGCTTCGGGAATGTTTCATCTTTCAACATTTTTTTTATATCGGGTCCTGCGAAGACTCCTTCTTTAATTTTTGCCAGCGAAAGGTAAGGGAAAATTGACCGTAAATAGGCAAAAGCTTCACCTTCTTTGTCCAATTTTTTGACAAAATTTTTTATCAAACCCAATTTTATGTGCAGCGGCGGAAGTATTATATTTTCACGGTTCTCTATTAGTGGTTTGCGCTGAACATTCGCTTCTCCAACTACAGGTTTCGTTCGTTCCGGCCATTTTTTTTGAATATAATGCTGGCACAGAAAACAGCAATGTCGCGTATAGCCTCCTTGGAGTCCACACAGAATGGCCACAACTTTGAGGTCGGCGCATATTTTCCAATTATATTTGCTATACTCTATGCATTTCAGCAAAATGTTCATAGTTTCATAGTTCTCCTTTGAATGAACCGCATGAGCAATAGGAAGAGATGGCTTTTCATTCCCATTATGTAAGAGAACTGCCTTCAAGCTCTCTTTGTTGCTGTCAATAAACAACCTCCATTCATTGGGGTTGTGAATTTGGTGAAGCTCTTGGAACAAGCCGGAAATGTCGCTGCAAAAACATATTTGGTCTTTCTTTGTATAAAATTTTGCATACTGCTGGTGACGCTTCCTGTACGCTGTTACTTTCACTTCTGAATCCGCAAATCCACACTGTACCATCCGAGACGCAAAAAGTTCGGATTTCTCCTTAGTGAGAAAAAAATCGCGCACCCAATCGTTTAGTTCGGCCTGTGACAGTAATTTTCGCTTTCTGCACGCCCCAAATTCGCTTGCACTTGACTCGGACTCTTGATCTGACGATTCTGCTTTTTGAAGAGATGCACCAGGGCACACTGGATATGGTACATCATTCGAATGTGGTACTGGAAGTGCAAACGATCCCACTTGAGCGTAGTTCCATTTTAAAAATCTCCCTACCCCACAGTTTGTGGTGAGGCAAAAATAACAGTCTGTGGAATGGCATAGCGGCTTTTTCCACATCATTGGTGTATCGAATTTCATATGGCGCCTAAAATTAAAATAAATTACTATATTTGCTTTGCTTAATGTGTTTAAATAAAAATTCTTACCTTCCGCCAGCTGCCCAGTTGGTTAGGATTATATAGCAAAGATCACATAGCGACTTAGGTGTCCATGATTCTGTGATATTTGGTGAAATACCAAAATAATTCAAATAGTGCAATTGCACTGCTGGAGTAAACGTGTGTGCGTGATTATTCTTTATAAACTCGCCACAAACATTGCAGAAATTGTCTGGATTGTTCAAACACTCGAACACACGTAGTCTTTTACTCATTGTCTTACTTGTTGGGTAGGTATTATATGCACTTAAATTCAATTTGTTTCACTTTTTACTCGTACTACTCGCGTTCGTAGACACTTGTTGAATGACAAAAAACGATAAATGAACACCTATAAATACTATACCTGGCTATATACCTGATTCAGCAAGTGTGCGTTTCAAATTGTGGAAAAGTTTCCAAATAATGACCACTCACAAATGTGGGGGGAATTTCTGTAAAAAAATCCGATACAGGTAGCCATACGGAAAACACACATCAATAAAAAAGTGTAATTCCCTTTAATTGACTGTGAACGGAGTAGCAGTCATAAAGGAACACGAAGAGCGTCCACGCACATTCAGAAGCGTATATTACTCTGCAACCACAATCATAAAAATTAAATAACTATTTGTGTATTACTTTTTTTTTTTAATTCTGAGAATCATAAAAATTACGTAAACGTTTTTTCCAAACAATTTTGTACATGTAAAGTGGGTTTGCCAAAATTCGTATCGTAAAATGCACCTGTGTTTCTATGTTCTGCATTTTCATTATACCATTTTCTTAAAAACATCGACGAAACGTCCCTACGGTATTGTAAATAGGTTTTTTACAATTATGAAATATTTGTGTTATTAATATTAATTTAAAAATTTTATCAAAACTGCTAAGTGCTGTGACATTTGAAAAAAATTTCCAAAAAAAAAAATTGCTGATTTCACTAAATTTTTGAAATTTCACGTCCCTTGCCAGAACAGAAGACATTAACCCAGGGTGGTGAAATTTTGAACAGAAGTAACTTATGTATAGGAGCAACTGTTCCGTTCTATTCCAAAAGGATTATAAAAAACTTGCTTTTTCGATCCCTTTCGATAACCTCCTAGTAGGTTAGCTGTGCAAATAATGAAAATCAAAATATCGTGAAATAGCGGAATTTCGGTGTTTTACCAAAAAAATTATAAGTCCGCCATTTGTTGTCAGATTTTGTTAAGTAAGTGCTTATTTTCTTTGGAAAAATGCCAGCTATACGCAAAAAAAACCAAAATCGCTGTTAGCATCGCGTTTTATATTTTATATGAATTTTTATATGAATTTTTCTGCCACATTTTTACTAAAAAAACGCAGTTTTTTATCCTTTTTAAGCCGCCAACATCAAAACTACTCACCCGATTTGAAAATTTTCTGAGAATGAGTTGTAGACGGCTCAATTTGCTTTAATTTGAGTAGTAGTAGGATCAAATACGTCAAAGAAGACGAAAGATATGCTCAAAATTGTAAGTGTACCTCCAAAAATTTAAAAAAAAAAGTTCAAAAATTTGTATCTCGAAAACCAATCGACAGAAAAATTTTTAAAACTCATTTTCGTGTTTAGTAGGTCAAAATCAATGAGAAAGTATGCTAGAAACAAATAACAGAGAAAATTTTGTTATTTGTGACCTAGTGTAATAAGTTACAAATATCCCAGTATCGCATCGGACATTCTCCAGATTAGCTTTCAGGCTTTGAACGGATTGACATGTACAATTTTTTCTATTTGTAAACCCAACGAAGAGCTTAGTAATTTTTAGGTTAGCTTAGGTTACGCCGTCAAGCCTAGAAATCAAAGGGATAATTTCCCAGACAAACAGGTGTTATTTCGTGCTAACCAAACACTTCCGAAATAAGACCCTCTCTCAAGAAACGAAGATGCAACTATATCAGACTCTCATACAACATGCCTTGCTTTATGGCGCAGAATCCTGGGTTATATCGTATGCATCACTGGGAGTCTTCGAGAGAAAAAATGCTCAGAAAATTATATGGTCCTATTATAGAAAATAGCGAGTATCGACGACGGATGGACCACGAGCTGTATAATCTGTATCCCAACATCAACGTAGTTATGTTTATTAAAATGACCCGCTAACGCTGGCTAGACCATGTCAGTAGAATGGATCAGAATGATGCGAAAAGTAGTCGAGGACGACCTCGAAGGACATCGGAAAATTGGACAACCACGACTTCGCTGAAAAGACCAGGTGGATGTCTGCGGAAGCTCGGTGTTACCAATTGGAGGAGAACAGCTGAAGATCTAGCCAGTTGGAGAAACATGTGCACCTCACATTGTAAAGGCCTTGACCCCACGGATTTGTTTAAGGCCACGTAAGTTAGTAAGAAAGGATGTAAGGCCGAAGTGTCTGTCACAACTGACGCACTTAGTGCAATGAAGACCTTTCTGATCGTTGAACTTGTAAATTGACAGGTATGGTCAAGGGGCGTTCAAGCCATAAGAAAACTCATCCCGATATTCCAGGATGTGGCTGAAGAAAAGTCGTCCATTGGTCCCTGGCGAACAAATTAGTAATCTGCAGAAAGGTCCTAAGATCATTGAGCTTAACTTCCTGAATGTCTGTTAGATTCAAAATGAAGTAAGATCCTAGAAGTTTTCTCCTATTCATAAAAAAGGTCGGGCAGTAGCATATGAGATGTTCGATGCTCTCGACCTCCTCTTTATCACCACAGCTTCTGCAGCAATCAGAAGCTAAGATTCCAACGTTGGACGCGTGTATACCTACTAAATAGTGTCCAGTCATCACAGCTACTAGCATAGAGTCATTTTTCTAGGAATAGATATCAAGTTTAGAGGGCGATATAGGTCATAACTTGGCCATATTTGCCTGTTGATCCTGCAAATGTGTGTCACTTATTGTGCTATACATATCAGAGAGCTTTGGTTTTAATTATGAGCTTGCAGGCAGAAAGGGGCATTCCAATATACTCCATATCCAGGGGAGCAGCTAAGGTGGTTCCTAATCTTGCCAGCTAATCTGATCTATATAAGGTGAATGAAGAACTGCTTGGCCGTCTTATAAAGAGGTGCGCTACAGTTATGGGTAGTTCTTAAAGTCAGGAATTCAGATTACATGCGGTGATGTCGTTTCGTCCCAGCCAAAAGACAACGTCTCCGATTGCCATGACTTCTGCCTGGAAGTCACTACAATGGTCTTGTAGCTTTTGTGCAATGTCTAGACCCAGCTCTTTGGAATAAACCCCAAACCCTACCTTACCATCTAGTTTGGAGCCATCAGTGTAGAAGCTGAAATACCTCCTGTAACCTGGTACGCGTCTCTTCAAGTGCTTTCTGTCCGGGATATGAGTGGAAAAGTTTCTCTCTTAGTGGCCGTCGGTGGTGCAATGGTTAGTGTGCGCGGCTCTTGTACATGAGATCCAGGGTTCGAAACCTGCTCTAACCACCTTAAAAAAAAAATTCTTTCGGCGGCGGTCACCTCGCATAGTAACGCGACACTATCGAGTATATAGCCATGAAAAAGCTTCTCAAAATACCGTTCGGAATCGATCTAAAACTGTAGGTCCCAATCATTGAGTGAAAACTGGAAAGCGCACAGCTCAGTGATTGTGAGAAGTTCTCTCCGGTCCCTTCATGGGATGTAATGGAAACCATTTATTTTTTTTTTAGTTTCTCTCTTAAGTTGAAGTGTGTATCAGTTGCTGACTTTTCCTGTGAATAGACGCTGATCCCTCAAAATCGACCCATGCCCCTATGGGCTGGTGTTTCAGTGCGAATAATGTTCTTGGCGGATTGACGACTTTGCAGCCGTTTGCTTTCCCTGAAAATCTAGTGGTAATATGTGTATAGGATAACCCCCAAATTTGGTAGGGATTATGTGAAGGGCACCATTCATACACACCATTGGAATTCTCTGGATTTTTGTCAGCAGACTTAGGTAAGTGCATTTGTCCAGTACTGGCCACCAACAAGCAATACCGCAAAGCAATATCGGGCGGACAACAGTTGTATATATCTAGTAAACTATTTTTGGAAATAGGCAACATCGTCCAAGGCCCTTGTACACGAATATGGGGCCACTGTAGCTCTACTGATCATTCCCATAATGTTTGACTTGAAATTAAGCTTTCTGTCGAGAATCACACCTATATATCTTGCACTATCTTTTAGGCAAATTTCTCTGCCACAAAGAGACAAGCGTTGAATCTTCGGAACCTTCTGCTTCCTGGTAAAGAGTTCGAGCTCGGTTTTCTCTGAACTTATACCCAGTCCATTCTCCGTGTACCACTTAAAGAGTCTCCTGATTATATGCTATGATTGTGCAACCTAATCCCTCCAGCTCTAGCAACACACTGTTCAGTGCTAAATAGTCCGGAGAAGTGGAGATAAGACTCCCACTTGGGGTGTTCTTCTATTCATATTTCGAGTTAAGTTTGTGTGTCCTAAGGGCAAGGTTGTTCTCCTTCTCGTAAGTAATTCATAGGTAAAATTAATGATGCCCTGGTCAACACAAATTGCCGACAGAGCCTATTCTATCAATCCTGGTAAGACATTGTTAAATGCAACCTCTAAATCCACAAACGCGACAAGAGTCTATTCCTTTATATAAATAGACTTCTCTATCAAGCGCTCTAGAGCATGCAGAGCGGTTTCCGTTGATTTGCCCTTGTTGCAAGCGTGCTGACATGTGGACAACTGAGAGTATCTACGGTCGTTCGCAGATAGGAAAGAAAGATGAGATACTGATTGGTCTAAAGTTATTTGGACTAATATGCGATGATTTCCCCGCCTTCGGTATTAATACCACCTTAGTTTCTGTCCATGTAACTGGAATATCGGATATCTTGATCCAGCTCGTATAAAGTTTAAGTAACCAGGAAGCCAAAATATGTAGTCCACTATTAAACCCCACTGGTGCTACTCCTTCAAGGTCAGGTAATATGTAGGGCTTAAAACTATAATCCAGCGTAGTGTTTCTTTTGTCACAATATTTTCCGCAACGTGCTGGATGACTTAGTTTTTTGGTGAGTTCGTATTTATGTTTTCGGACAAGTTTCTTTCCATCGCCCGTTTTGTTCCTTCACATATCCCAAATAGGTGGGAGTCGTCGAAATGACTTTCCACAGTCTGGAAGTCTCAGACGCATTTCAATTCGTCGAGGTCTAAAGATTCTTCACTCGAATATTGTTCATCGCCCGTTTTGTTCCTTCAGATATCCCAGAGAGGTGGGAGTCGTCGAGATGACTTTATGCAGTCTGTGAGTCTCAAACGAGTTTTCAATGCATTCACAGAAATGTCTCCTAGTTATTTTTACCCGAAGATATAACATATCTACCTTGGAATCTATAACGTTGAATTGTACACAACATAGTGGAAAGGCGACTGTAGACCTATACACTTGTTGGTTGCAAAATTGGTATTTTCTCTGAGAATTGTTTACCGGATCTATACAGTAACCGATTATACTATATGTAGTTATCGTGTGGAGACATGTGCTGAGACGCCCGCCTATTTTGCTCTATTGTGCTCTAGGGTTTAGAGAATGCCAACAATGTGCATCAAGGGTTCTCTGCGCACCACTTCCACTGATGCTCTTAATATAATGTTACTTTTGTTACAGGTGGACAGTATCTGCAAGTGGATTGCCAGGACGTCTGCCATCAGGTTAATCCAACTATCAAAATGGGGCATATTAGGAATGGGGCATAATCCCAACATTTATATTTTTCATTTGTAAGCGGACCCAGTATTCAATGGTAATTATTATACTCTCGTATCGGAAAGGGATTACTGGAACAAATCAGTTCCTGGTATAGCGGGATATGTGAATTTATGCACGGATGGGTTGAAAATGAATTTGAGCTAGGGCACTGGGGTTGTCTCTTTCTCGTAGACTACATGGTTCCAGTAGAGTGTATTAGGCAGAGATTTTGGCAATTATGAGAGTGACCGTCAGGCTGAGAGATAATAGTCCAACAGTTATTGGGGTCAATATCTTCTCTGACAGTAAGAAGGTTATCAAGTCCCTGGCATCAGTATTCCTGAACTAAACATCCCACAAATACATCAGATTTCTTTTCGAGATGGCACAGCACTGCGATATTCACATCATGATATTCACATCATCACGAAAATTCTGAGAAGCTGCAGAAGAGATGAAGGGTCGAGGCTAGGGACTACCTCATAGGTTCCACAGGAATTGGAACGTATTGTAATAGAGGCATGAGATACGGACAGTAATGGATAGCAGGAGTTCCATGAACCCTGTTCCTTTAGTCAGGTCCAAGGTGTCATGCTTGTTTCAGTTTGATGGGGCACTTTCTGATTGGTAGACGTGCGGCGAGAGCCAGTGAAAATGACTTCTATAGAAGCTGTAACGATGAAGAAGACTTTACGAAGAATGTGTACTTGTCTAGCACTAGCCGGCAGGATGATCTCTACTATTAGATTCTAATTATTTTGGGATCTGGAAGAATTATCTCAGATAGGAGTAGAAAGGTTATTTAGGTCATTGGAGCAAACAAAATGAGGGAAACTATTAGCCCGTGGTACGAGGGCGGATCAAAAAGTCCGTGACTTTTTAAATGAAACACAGTTTTTTTTGGAAAAAAAAATATTTTTCAACATAATCTCCTTTTAGTTCAATACACTCATTCCAACGTTTTTCCAATTCCCTTCCAAAAAATAGTATTACTCGAGGTCCATAAAATAGGCATTTGTTGGATCAATAACTTCATGTTGGAGCTAAATTTCTCTCCACGGAGCCATTTCTTTAGGTTTGGAAATAGGAAATAGTCACTGGGTGCTAAATCTGGAGAATATGGCGAATGAGGTACCAATTAATGGAATTTTGTCATTGAGACTACACACGTGTGCACCCGCACGTCGATGGTGCAGAGTCCCCATAGTATTTATGGTTTGATTGACGGTTTTTTTTCACAAAAAATAATGTTTAATGTGCACTCGAAATTGACTTTTTTCTATTTTTATAAATATGCACGAGTTTGCATGTTTTGAACAGCTATTAAACGCAAAATAAATGACGCAACTTGCTCAAAATTTGACAGTAGTCTATTAACAGGTGGTACTCGATGGGAACAGTGTTGCATTTCATATAACTACGAGGGAAGTTCGAAAAGCCACGGACTTATTGATTCCCCTCGTATGACAATGGTTAAAAAAGTCTAAGTGAGTCGTTCACCAATACCTTACCTAACTTCCGCTATGAAAGTCATCGTGGAACCCTTAACTCAATTTTGTTCTAAGATTTGCAAAGACGTTTTTCCTTGGAGCCAAATACTTATACATTATTACAGCTCTAATTGGACCTCAAAACTTCAAACCTGATCATGCTAGTCTGTGCCACTAAATTATAAATGAAGTAAGCGAGAAAATAATAAATTGTGTAGTTGCATTCTGTGTGTATTTTCGTCCCTGTCTCGATGAATTTTCCTCTACATTGTATTTATGTAATTTATTGCACATTGAACATCCAGTATTTCTAAATAAACATTCAACAATTCATTTCGATTTAGTTTTACATTTATTAACAACCAAGTTATCGAGGAAACGATAAATATCTTCCAATGGTGTTTATAATTGCCATTAATTATTACACTCTTTAGCCGCTCATGAGCCGCATTAGCCAAGGAATCTATTCGCACTTGTTGCCACAATTCAAACTGTTAATTACAGGTGATTATGTGAGATGTCAGAATGTACAATTTCATACATATAATGACGTCCGAATACTTACTATGTACATTGTAGCTACTTAGTTATATGGCAAGAGACTTGTACTTGTAACTCATTCACGCTTGGTTTGAAATCATAGAATTCGTACGATTACGTACACGTTTGAATAGTTGCTATACGAAATGCGTGATTTTGAATTCAACTTGGAAATTATTTTTCCGTTTGAATTTACACACATGTGTTTACACCACTGCTTCTGTATTTGTGTGCATATACATAAGTGTAATTTACCACGAGGTGATAGTACGAATATTGAGGATCATAACCTAAATTTGTGCGTGATATAAGATTCGATTAATTTTTTTAGTTAGGATGTTCTTCTACATTCTCAATATATTGTTCTAATTGTTATGTGGAACTTAATTAATTGGAACTTAACATTTCTGAGGTGGGATGGGATCTGGGATCTTTCTCACAGTGAATCGTTTGAAGAATATCCCAAGCTACTCGTGACAAACGCCGGTGGGCTGGTCTCTCCAACAGCCACCGTTAATAATGACAATGAAAAGACACAGAAAAGGTAGACTATCACGCTCCTAATATATTCACCACCCACTCCAACATTATATTGACCAAGATTTACGTATATGCACCTCGAATATAAGAAGGTTGCACAGGCCCGGTGACCAGGTCCATCCAAGGGATGCCCTTGAATATTACAAGGCTGACGTCACATTCATCCAAGAAATATGATGGTCTGGACATGGATGGATGGCTGCAAACGAAAGAAAAATGTTGCATTTGCTATAGTATATGACATCTACTATGACATTATGAATTTGATTGGGGATGTGTGTATGACACAATACTATGAAATCTTGTGTCTCAGCTTTATCGGAAACCTCCGTTAGCTAGCTAAAGTGAGAAGGCGAAAAGAATGAGCAGCCTGATTGGTTATGCGATCACTGATACGTCTCAGGATTATTAGGAGACCCTGCCACTGAAGGCAATCTCAATTCTTAAACTGAATTTGTGTCCGCTATCCGCTGAACTTTTTAAGGCAGGTGTCGAAGGATTGGGGGAATCTATGCCAGACGATTGGAGTCTCAGTGTATTATGTCCTGTTTTAAAAGAGTGATCTGTGTTTCTCTTCCAATTATCGCGGTAACAGTTTCACCGCACCATTCTGTATCAAGTGAGGACTGAGACATGGCGACACACTTTCGTGCAATCTCTTTAACATCTTAATGGATAGAATATTGAGAAAAGCTACAGTAAATACGAACAAGACCATCAACATGAAAAGCCATATGATGCTGGCGTATGCTGACGACATAGACATCGTTGGGTGAAATTTGAGAGAGGTCACTGCAGTATTTTCAAGAATCGGAAATGAATCAGCGAAGGTGGGCCTTGCTGGATAGAACCAGTTGGAGAAATATATTAAAATTTGTTTAAGTTGTTTATTTGCTTGTTTAATTAATATGTGTAAGTCATCTGACCTCATGATGTTGTAAAATAGTCAACAAAAGTAAACACCCAACTCAGTGAGTGTTGTTTCATGAGTTGAAGATCCATTGTCCATTGTTGTCTGTCACTTCTTTGATTTCAGCAGTTTTCAGCAAACAAAGCCATATGTGGGTCACAAAAACATACAGTATAACATATTAATCTATGTGTGTCCATCATGTAATATTGAATAGTAACACAATATGTTTGGACACAAGTATGCTATATTTGCGACTGGCTACAAACACGTTATATTTGTATCCAAACAACAAGAAGAGATAGATTTTTCAGCGTGCAAACGTCCGTATTAAATCGAAATACTCCAAAATTTCGTCAAATTGCGAATATAAGGACGAAGAGGACAAACGTATGTATATAAAATAGGAGTATATTCTATGAGTGTCTAGAATACACCTGCGGTCGCTGTCCTGCACTTGACATTAAGACTATTCTAGGTGATTTGTCAAAATGGGTAGGGAAAGTGTATTTCGACCAGGGATAAGGGGCAGCTTCTCAACTTTTTACTGACTGGTACCTACAGTTTCTACGCCGGTTCCGAACAGGATTTTGAGAAGCTTTACATGGCTAAGTGCTCGATAATGTCGCCGTCGCTAAGCGAGGTGGCCGTCGTGGAAAGTAATATTGTTATTAAGTTCAAGTGTCGCACACACGAACATCCTCAATATATTGTTCTAATTTTTATGTCCAAATTGGAACCTAATATTTCTGAGGTGGGATGGGATCTGGGATCTTTCTCATTATGAATAGTTTGGAGAATTTCCCAAGCTACTCATGTCAAGTGATCCCAGTTAAAGTAAAAAACCGGTGAGCTGGTCTCTCCAACAGCCACCGTTAATAGTGACAATGAAAGGATACAGAAAAAGTAGACTTCCACGCTCCTAATTTGTTCACCCTCCACTAAAACATTATAATGACCAAGATTTACGTATATGTACCTCGAACCTTGTACAGATCCGGTGACCAGGTCCATCCAAGAGATTCTCCAGAATATTACAAGGCTGACATCAAATCCATCCAAAAAATATTATGGTCAGGACATGGATGGACAAGGAAGAAAACTGTTGCAATTGCTATAGCCCATGACATCTACTACGACATCATGAATCTTGTGTCTAGACTCAACTCACTGAGTACTCGCTGGAAAAAACGGGCCAGAAACATGTTGCAGCAACCGGTTGCGTTTACAAACACAATTGTCACATTTGGGATCGGAAAATTCACACATCGTCAAGGGGAAGCCAATGTATCCACAACGAGTGAGTGTTCATTGCGGTTTTTTTTTCGAAAATGAGCACGGAGCAGACGGTACCGTCAATGGCGAGCATTACCGTGCCATGCTCAGCGATTTTTTGTTCCCAAAAGTTGAAGACAGGACGACGATACGACCCACACAGCAAATTTTACGCACTGTGTTCAAAAACCGCGTAATCAGCCGAAACTCGGAAGTCCATTGGTCGCCTCGCAGCTGCCATTTGAACCCGTTAGTGTATTATCTCTGGAGCGCCGTAAAACATAAGTGTTACGGAAATCATCCCGAGTCATTTGAGGCCTTAAAACACGAAATAGAGTCCCAAACAATCGAAAAGTCATGGAAGTCATAGAAGCCATTCGAAATATCAATAATGGGATTTACCAATAAAATCAGAATTTTGAAAAATGTCTATTACTATTTTAATTAAAGCGAAATTAAATGCCAAATTTTACAAGGCCTAGTCTTTAGTTTCCCATTACATCCCATGAAGGTTTAGGCTCACCCACTGTTTACGTCAAAAAGTGTATCTTTTTATATATTTGTATTTTGAATTCCGATATTCAGTTAAATCCCTGAACTCATAAAAACTGAATCGGAAATATCCAAATACAAATATCGACCTTCAACTTCTTTCGTTAAAAGCTACTGTCATTTTGCAAATACGACTTCCGTAGAAATAAAATGGTCTCGTTCTCATTTCACATTCAACATAAGTACTGTTGAGACCTTCTTCTATCCAAATAAAGTTGTCCAATCCTGGAATAATTCATATCATTTGTTTGTTTCTATTGTTATTTTCTATCACACTCACCTTGTTTGGATATTACTCTCCACCATTACTGTGGAGTTCCAAAACGTAATTATTAAGTTTGATGTTAATTACAGAGGATCAAATTCGGCCCGCACATTTCTGTTATAAAGGGGTTTTCAACAGAGACGCTACAAAAGTAAATCGATAGGGACAGCAAACGGCGCCATATTTTTCCCGCTCTTTTGACATTTCTCTGCAGTAAGGTTTGCCATTTCATCATGGAAAGATATACGAGCCAACAACCAGTCGAAATTATTAAAATTTACTACCGAAATTTGGAGTCAGTGGCCTGAACTTTAAGAGGCCAACTTTAAGAGGCCTCAACAATCAGCGATGAGGCTCATTTCTGGCTGAATAGCTTCGTCAATAAACAAAATATGCGTCATTGGTCAGACAGCAATCCACACGTAATCCATGAGTCATCATTGCATCCCGAAAAAATTTCGGTTTGGTGCGGTTTATGGGCCGGCGGCGTCATTGGGCCGTACTTCTTCCGTGATGATCAAGACCGGCACACTACTGTGAATACGAATCGCTACCGTTCAATGATAACCGAATATTTTTGGCCCCAATTGGATAATATGGACTTGGAGTACATGTGGTTCCAACAGGACGGCACCACAAGCCACACAGCGAATGCCACAATCAATTTATTGGAAACCAAGTTTGGTGAACGTGTTATCTAACGAAATGGCCCAGTCGATTGGCCGCCTCGGTCGTGCGATTTGACGCCGTTAGATTATTTCCTGTGCGGCTACGTCAAGTCTATGGTCTATGCCAACAAGCCAGCGGCGATTGATGAACTTCGTACAAATATCGAACGTGAAGTTGCAGCAGTATCGGCCGATTTATGCTTGAAAACCGTCGAAAATTGGGTTCAGCGTCTGGACTTCTGCAAGTGTGCCCGTGGTGGCCATGCAAAAGAAATCGAGTTCCATACATAATGGCATCGAACGTACTTTCACAGGAATAAAGAATTTCATTGGTATCTAAAACCGGGTTTGTTTTATTTAAAAAAACTTTTGTAGCGCTCTTATTGAAAACCCATTATTTGCAGTGATCTGTTCTTAACTTTTACATATGCGCTGTATGTTACGCAGTGATATCTCTCTGTGTTCGACAGTGTGAAGATTCCGATAAATCTTTTTTTTTGCATTTGAGATCACATATTTTCACCGACTCTTTCATAAAAGTTCTCGAAGATGCATTGGAGCATTATTTTTGTACTTTATTTAATCTCTTGTGTGACATTTCCAATATCTCAAGTTCAGGCAATGACTTTCATATTGTGCTCTCTTTCCCATTTCTCTATCACTGCGTTGCTTGTAATTCGTTGAAATATTGTTTCTAGGCAGCAGTGATTCACCCAAAGTTTGTGCCTCCGCTTCATCACCCACTCTGATTGGGACTTGCAGATTTACACCGGTTCCGAACTGTATTTTGCCACGCATTTTCACGGCAATGTACTCGATAGTCGATCTCAAAATGCAAAGAGACGAAATACAAATATATTGTTTCAGCATATTTTTGTACACATTACAGTCTCGATTCGTGATTAAGGGCTTTTCCGTAATAAAAAGCTGTCTGCAAGACTTTCTAAGGATTTGCAGATCCTTGTTCGACCACGGAGGTTTCTGTGATCTGTTAAAAGCTGAGGTGAAAGCATCAGTAAGACCGTCAACCTCAGCTTGGTCAAATTTGTCCTACGAACGTTTCTACGAACAGACAGAGATACTTATAGTATATTTAGTACTCGCTGTCAGTCACTTGTTAGAACAACACCTTGTTACCGAAGTATGAGAACACCATGTAAAATTAAACTTCGCATGTGTGTGCAACTTCATGGCTGTCCAACTTCGAGCCCGTCCACTAGATGTTGTTTGCATTATGAGCACATATTTTCCAAGTGTAGCTGCAACTTAAATAATAATAACTACAATTAATTAATGCCATAAATGGTTAGATACAACAACAACACACGAAAACAAAAAAAAAACTAGTATACTCGCAAAAACATATGACTCTATAGATACACGAGTATGAACATAAGGAACGTTGCAGAATGTTCAGGTTCATGATGGTATTCGTGAAATTTGTGCATTTTCACAGAAATCCTAGTAGATATCGTACAATACCAATGTTGGGTAGGAAAACGAATACGGGTATGAGTACGAATGCGAATGCGAGTACGAATACAAGCATGGCGAGAATTCCTAGTGCGTGTGCGAACTGAAGTTACTAAAGGAAATATGCGTGTAGGAACGAATGAAAGGATGGGCTGACGAACGGATAGACGGATGGATGGATGTGTAGTTAGATGGACGGTCTCTGTGGTGCATGTTACGAGTACGTGCAACACCATTCACTTCTATGATGTTGTATAAAGCTTAAGCATAGCTACACTACTAAATACTTAAGTATATGTTGGCAAACTCAAGACGTTTGTAATCGAATAATTGCAGCAACAATAGCGAGCAACAGCAACACAACAATATGTAGTTGCAATAATCACCATTATGGCACAAATGATTTATAATTGTGCGTTTATTGGCCATTTTAACAACAGCAACAGCAACTGCAACAACGTTTTTATGCTGACGACCTTCCTTCTCTATCGCCGCCATGGTAAGAAACACCAGCATTCAGGTATATATATCCATTCCTTTGTATCCACTTTGGCTTTGGTTGGCTTTTAATTATTGCATTTTAAGTTTTACTTTGAATTCTCCCTCTCTCTCTGAGATTGGATAAATGGTTTCTTTTGTATTTGTATTTTTTTTGTATCATTTTCTTAGTTAAAGACTTTAGTAATTAGCAACAACTTTATCCACTTTTTTACCGCCAACAATTTTCTTGATTGCTATGATAGACAATTGTAGAGGTGGAACGCAGCAATGAAAAGGTGTAATTATCTCAAAAGATATAATCGCAACAAGTTGGCATTGCTGCAGTGTTGTGGCAAAATGTAAGGAGGCTCAAAGCTTTGGAAGAAGAAAAACTCTAATTAACACTATATTTTCTGGAATAGAATTCATCACGGGAATTTAAACTGAAGCCTCGGGCCATAATACAAATGGTGCGCCAGCTTTGACATGAAGCCAGAGGTATCAATTAAGGATGTTTTGTTCATGTCGATTGTCTATATTGTCAATGGCTTTAGTTTCAATAAGAATTTAAGGATTGTAATCTACTTACAGGGTGTGTAGTGGTTTCCCATAAGAAAATGTATATTAGTTTGAAGTTGGGAAAATTTAAACCAAAGTGGACAGGACTTTTTTATTAAATAATTTAAGGTCATAGTTACATTCTGATCATGAGGGAGACATTGGTTAGTATGGCGTGTCTGTTTTACAGAAAAACGCATGTTTTCATACTGACAAAACGTTCACTTCATTCGGCAACGTGAACCATATTCTGCTAAACCAGTAGGACACAGTTCCGGTGACTCTAATTTTTGAAAGCCCGCAGATCTCTGATATTATTGAAATGATCTTTATGATCCTTTAAAGCAATAATACTTAATAAATTATCAAATCGTCTAAGACAAATCCTACCAAGGAATGGAGCACCTAAACATAATTAAAAAAACTCTGAACACATGGTAAAGCTGGAGACAGTTGTACTCGTAGTGCAAGTGCAACGGCGCACAATGGTTTAGAATCGATTTCCATCGGCCAAAATTCAATATCTCTTGATCTAATTAACATTTTTAAGTTCTGTAAAAATCCGATTGTAGACAAGGAGTCAATGATTACTGCAATATATCAACATTGAATAAAAATTGCATAGTGTGGCATATTTCAGAAAATTTTCCAAAACTGACTACTTTTTTCGATTTCCAAGAAAACAAAAATTTTGGTCTTTTTCTTTTCATGTTTACTTAGTTTTATTGACTATTTACAACCTCATGAGGTCAGGCGTCTTATACATATTAATCAAACAAACAAATTAAACAAATTTCAACATATTCTTCCAACTGGCTCTATCCTTCGCCTTTTCTCGCCAGTTGGTAACACCTAGGATACGAAGGGATTCTTCTGCCTGGTCTTTCCAGCGGAGTCTTGGTCGTCCTCTTTTCCTGCTTCCATCGGTTACGTTATCGAAAACCTTTCGAGCTGGCTCATCTTCATCCATTCTGATAACATGGCCTAACCAAAGCAATTGGCCTAATTTGATTCGCCTAGCTATGTCCACTTCAGAATACAGATTATGTAGCTCTGGGTTCCAAGGACGTTGGTACTAGCCGTTTTCCCTAATAGGACCATATTTTTACGGAGAATTTTTCTCTAGAATACTCCCAGGTATTTTTCTTCCGCTTGCGATATAACCCAAGTTTCGGAGCCATATGTCAAGACAGGTAAAATGAGAGTGTGATATAGCTGGACTTTTGTCCGTCGAGAGAGGGCTTTGTTCCTAAACTGCTTGCTGAGCCCAAAATAGCATATATTTGCAAGTACAATATTCCTATCTATCTCCAGGCTGACGTTGTTGTCCTCTTTCACGACGGATCCAAGGTAGACAAATATATCTACCACTTCAAAATTAGATCGGTTGTCAACGTTCAAGTGCGGACTAAGTCGAGAGGTTTCTCTTGTCGTTGACACCATCAATTTTGTCTTGCCCTCATTAACAGTAGGACCCATCTTCGCTGATTCCTTTTCGATTCTTGCAAATACTGCAGTAACCTCTCGCAAATTTCGCCCAATGATGTCTATGTCGTCAGCATACGCCAGCAACATATGGCTTATCGTGTTGATGGTGTTGTTCGTATTTACTGCAGCCTTTCTCATTATTATCTCCATTAAGATGTTGAAGAGATTGTACGAAAGTGTGTCGCCTTGTCTAAGTCCTCGCTTGGTACAGAATGGTCCAGTGAGGTCTTTCCCCACTTTCACTGCTGATTTGGTGTTGGTCAGCGTCATTCTACAGAGGCGGATCAGTTTTGCGGAATCCCAAGTTCAGACATAGCTTCGTACAGTTTTCCCCGTATGGGGCTATCGAAAGCAGCTTTGTAATCGACAAAAAGGTGGTATGTATCGATTTGCTTTTCGTGGGTCTTTTCCAGGATTTGGCGTATGGTGAATATTTGGTCAGTCGCGGACTTGCCTGGTCTAAACTCACACTGATAAGGTCCAATCAGGTTTTCAATAATTGGCTTTAGTCTTTCACATAATACGCTCGACAAGACCTTATACGCGATGGATAAGAGACTGATACCGCGATAGCTGGAGCAGACACACGGATCACCCCTTTTGAATACCGGACATGATACACTGAGACTCTAATCGTCGGGCATAGATTCCCCCAACTATATACCGCATATAAGTCGATGCATGTGGGCTAGCAGTTCTTCGCCACCCGCCTTAAAAATTTCAGCGGGTAGTTCATCCGCACCAGCGGCTTTATTCCACTAGCATTACCTCCTGATCTTCAGTGGAAGAATCTGAGTGGAGTAGTGCTGAAAAGTGGTCTACCCACATTTTGAGCACATACAGCTTCTCACTCACCAGATTCCCATTTTCGTCCTTGCAAGAGGGTAGCCCATTATTAGGCCCGTTATTCGATCTTCTTACACTCTGAAAAAAATTTCGGGATTCACCAGTCATCCTGCACATTTCGGTTTTTTCACTCCCTCTCTGCTCCCACTGCCATTTTTTCCGGCTAAATAGTTGGGTTTCCTCCCTTCTTAGCTGCTTGTACTTTCATGTTTTCTTTTAGATATTTTGACACAATTATTCATAATGCGCACAAAAAATAAATTTTTTTCATATTACGGATATTCGCTTTTTTCGAATTTTTAAAATCAAAAAATTTTTAACTCTTTTGTCAACTTTCTTGATCTGTATCTCATTCAGTTTTAGAGATATTGCACTCTATATTTCTTTATTATAAATAGTGATTCGGTAGCTTTACTATGGTAGCTAAATTTTGTTCCTACCAAATACAGGTCGTATATACCAAGTATATTTCCAAATATATTGTTTTTGAAAATAATTGGACTTTGGATCAACACAGTTTCAAAAGCCTTTCATGAATATTTTACACACTTGGGAAGTCTGAGCCACTCCCCAATTTTCAGGGTACCTTTTGCTGCCGCCTGATTGAACGCAAAGAAGATAGTGCTCGTTTAATGGAAAAAGTCCTATTAGTGAAAAAGTCATATTGCCTAAACGTGAATAGCAATTTTAAAAAAGTAGGTACGCAAATAAAAAGGTAATAAAATTCTCTTTTTCATTTTGGTATATTTTATACTAATCGGATCTCAGTTGCCGGAGTTATGTCCCAAATATCCCTCACATCACAACTGCCGTTGAACTGCATATAGGTGGTACTGAAATTCATCAAGAGGCAAACATTGACATTATCATAATATTTGTATATCTAAGTTTTAATAAAATTCACCTCAATAACAACCGTGAACCGATTTAAAGGTGACTGATGCGAATTTTATTGGTATTCAGGTATTAAAACATTATAATACCTGACTTCTGATGAAAAATCTACAATGGGAAACCTGTCCGCCTTTCCAACTGTGTATGAGGGCGGATCTATAAGTCCGTGACGTTTTGAATGAAACACAGTTTTTTTTGGAAAAAATAATTTATTTTTCAACATTATCTCCTTTTAGTTCAATACACTTAGTGCAAAGTTTATTCAATTTTTGCATCCCTTCAAAAAAATAGGATTTTTCGAGGTCCATAAAATAGGCATTTGTTTGATCAATAATTTCATCGTTGCAACTAAATCGCTTTCCACCGAGCCATTTCTTTAGGTTTGGAAATAGGAAATAGTCACTGTGGGCTAAATCCGGAGAATATGGCGGCTGAGGCACCAATTCGTAGCCCAATTCATAGAATTTTGCCATTTAGACTACACACGTCTGCACCCGGGCATTTGTGATCAATTGAGAGCAAACGCGGCACCCATCTTGCAGACAGCATGCTTAAACACAACTGATCATTTAAAATCGAAACCAACACCATATCGTGGATTTTTTCGACTTTTCCGGGTGTATTGACCTCAAGTGGCCGTCCAGAAGGTTCAGCGTCATTTGTACTTGTGCGACCACAACGAAAGTCAGTAAATCACTTTTTTTACAATTGAAATCGATGGTGGAGAGTCCCCATAGTATTTACCAAGCTTTTCCTTGGTTTGATTGACGGTTTTTGTTTTCGCAAAATATAATGTTTAATGAGCACTCGAAATTCACTTTCTCCCATTTTTAAAAAAATTCACGAGGTTGAATGTTTTGAACGGCTGTTAAACGCAAAGTAAATGACGGAACTTACTCAAAATTTGACAGTAGTCTATTAACAGGTGGTAATTGATGGCAACAGTGTTGCATTTCATATATCTACGAGGGAAGTTCGAAAAGTCACGGACTTATTGATCCGCCCTCGTATCATATTCATTGAAGGTGTTTGATACAAAAATGTTTTGTTGGGACCAAAGTCAAAATTTTTTTCAAAAACACAGTACAACCGAACTTTACTTGGTATAAAAAAACTTAGCTGCCACATTAAAGCTACCTAAACACTATTTTTAATAAAGAAACAGTGAGTGCAATATCTCCAAAACTACATGAGATAGAGTTCAAGAAATTCGTAAAATTAGAAATTCGAGAAAAGCGAATATCTGTAATATGAACATTTTTTTTGTTTTTTTGTGCACATTATGAACAATTATGATAAAATATATTAAAAAAAAGCATGAAGAGAAAAAAACTAACATTTTTGTTTCTTGAAAATCAAAAAAAAAAAACCAAAAGTACAAAAATTTGGAAATTTTTCTGAACTATACCCCACTGTGCGATATTCGATGTATATATATCGCAATAATCCTTGACTCCTTGTCTTCAAACGATTTTTACAGAACTTAAAAATATTATTAAGTTTTAGCCGATGGAAATGGATTCTAAACCACTGTGCGGCGGTATAAAATGATAAGTAAGACAGCTTTAGCGAAAGTTCTTACAAAATAAAAAAAAAATAATAGATTACTACTTGTCATAAGGAGATACGGATAGACGAAACTCGAATTTAAGGGCTGAAGAAACGCCAGACGAAGTTAGAAAACCGAAATAAATGTGCAGTAGATACAACGAAACCCCAAAGTATAATTGGAGAATTAAATGCCTAATCTACGATCATAGTACAGAGTTCCTCTCCTACAAACACCAGCATGGAAATTTTGCGACATTTACTCGGAATCCTTGTGTTGAGAATATGGAGAGAATATTTCTGAAAATTACTTCTCTAACGAGGAAGAAGGTAAGAAGGTAAGAAGGTGACGGTTTGAAGATGACGGCATCAATTGACCTTCATCTAACCAAGAACAGGTTAATTTTCCGGCTTAAAATCAACAAAGCTTCGGACGTCGATGGACTGCTTGAGGAGCTGTCTACGGCCGGCGGCGAAGATCTTATAAGACGCATGCAGCGGCTGTTCGGCAGAACTATGAGTAGATTAAAATATACCTGACCTTACCCACCTTTTTAAGATGTAATATCCAGTTGTATAAGAGTATATGCCAACTGCCGTAGAATTAGTCATTTATTCATTGCATACAAAGTCGAACGAAATGTGTGAATTGACTAAAGCCAATTATTACAAACCGGATCGTACGCTATCAGTGTGACTTTATTCCTGGAAAATTTACAATTGATCACACGCTAAAAATGTTGCCTTTTCTTATTCTTTGGATGCAAATAAAAGTGTTTGTAGCTTGTCGCAAATATGATTTACTTGTGTGCAAACACGTTACGTTTGCTTTTCAATGTAACATGTTTGGGACACAATCATTAATAGGTTTTAATATATGTATTTGTGACCCAAATGTGACTTTGTTTGTTGAAAACTGCAGAAAATAAAAACGCGACTCTCTTTGAAAAAACAAAAGCAGCAGATCTTCAATTCATGAAAACAATGCTTGCAAACATGTACATGGTTCGTGCAATATGTTGCTGGGGCCGTTATTTTTCAGGGTTGCAAAATCATGGTTAACTTCTACGAGATTGTATTCTTGATTATAATTCTTTCATCGATAGCCCGATGTGGGGGAAATTCTACGTATCTATGTATGAGCTTGGTATCCCTGTCAAGGTGATACGACTCTGCAGAACAATACGGCCTAACACGAAAACCTCAGTCAGATTTGTACGGATCAGTTCTGATTGGTAAGGATCTTACCAACTCCTTGGATACGTTCCGATGCTGCAAACAAAGCGACATCCTATCATGCGATAATGAGAAAGAATGAAATACTTATAAGTGCTTACATACTTATCAGGTCTCGAACAACCCCGGGAGGTCAGGGACCTTACAAAACGAAGATAACATATTTCGCCAACCAGTTCGATCTTTTGTTTTATCTCACCAAGTGTACGCAGGGATGCGTCAACTTGATCCCTCCAGCGGAGTCTTGGTCTTCCTTCGAGTTCGGTTCCGAAAACCCTTCGTGCTGGTTCGTCTTCATCCATTCTACTGACATGGCCTGACCAGCGCAATCGCGTTATTTTCATCCGATAACTATGTCAATGTCGAGATATAGCTTATACAACTCATGGTTCATGCGTCGCCGATACTCGCCGTTGTGCATTATAGGGCCATACATTTTTTGGAGTATTTTTCTCTCGAGACTCCAACAGATGCTTCGTCTGCTTGCGATAAGACTCAGGATTCTGCGCCATAAAGCAAGACAGGTTGTATGAGAGTCTAGTATATTTGTAATTTTTTTACTCGAGAGACGGCTTTATCTCTAAAGTGCTTGCTTAGCCCAAAATAACATCTATTCGCAAGCACAATTCTCCGCTTGATTTCAAGGCTGATGTTGTTGTTTTTGTTTACGGCAGATCTGAGGTACATAAATTCTTCTACCCCCTCGAAATTATAACGGTTATCAACGATCACGCTTTGGTATAATCACGTCGAGGCCCTGCTCGTTGAAACCATTAATTTTGTCTTGGTCTCATTTACTGTCAGACCCACTTTTGCTGACTCCTTCTCAATTCTCGAAAACCTCGCAGTAACTTCTCTACTTGTGCGCCCAATGATATCGATATCATCAGCATACGCGAGCAGCATTTCGCTTTATTTGTTATTATTTTTATTATTTGCTGCTATTCGCTTTATTCACGTTGACTGCAGCTTTTCTCATAATCAACTCCATTAAGATGTTAAAGAGATCGCAGGATAGGGTGTCCCCTTGCCTGAGGCCTCGCTTAGTTTCGAAAGGTTCGGTAAGATCCTTACCAACTTTCACTGCGGTTTTGGTGTTCGTCAAGATCTTCCTGCAAAGGCGTATTAGTTTTGCAGGAATACCAAGCTCAGACATTGCATCGTTGAGTTTCTCCCATATCAGGCTATATCGAAGGCCGCTCTATAATCGACAAAGATATAATAGGTGTCGATTTGAATTTGGTGGGTCTTCTCCAGGATTTGGCGTAGCGTGAAAATCTGGTCAGTTGTCGATTTTCCAGGGCTAAAGCCACACTGGTATGGTCTAATCAGGTCAGCGATAATCGGTTTTAGTCTTTCGCACATTATACTTGATAGAACCTTATATGCTATGGATAAAAGGCTTATTCCACGGTAGTTGGCACAGAGACTCGGGTCACCTTTTTTAAATATGGGATATAGTGCACTGAGACTCCAAATGCCGGGCATGCATTCATCTAACCAAATTTTGCTAATAAGCTGATGCATGCACCTTATCAGATTTTTGCAATCCATTATTTAGTTATTATTTTAAATAATAATTTTAATGAGTAAACGATATAATTTTTGAATTACATAAAAAAAATCAATGAGTATTCGAACTCACGGGCGATATGTAATACCTCTTTGTTACACGGTAACTGTTCGATTTCTATGAACACATTAGTAAATATTACATTGGAAAATAAAAAAAGAATAGTTTCGGTGCTGAAGGCTCTTTTGCATTAGATGTAATATTGTTAAAATAAATAAAACAATATTTAGCTCACTGAAATAATTGTTTTTGTTTTGTCATAAACATAACAACGAAGACGTGCTTGTTTGGATGCTGGCATACAACTGAATAAACAGAGCGACGACCAAAAGTATTAAATAGTATAGAGAACTTATTGCACTCTTTTTCTGCTATCATGCAGAGAGTTCTCTTTATAGGATATTTCAATACAAATGCATCATTTCGACAATGTTACTACATAACACAATACAAAAAGCATAAATGTTTCAAAGACATCAATGTTCCACATCAACATTATGAATGGACCAAGTTATGGTAAAAAGAGTGTACGACGTTTTGAATCACTCGCCAGTGCTTTTGAGTCATACAATTCGTTCCATGAGTTCTCTACAGTGTTGTCAGAGACCGACTAAAAAATTATGCCAAATGCCCTTAAAAATTGCACCGTTTGCAAAATCATTATGCTAAAAATGTTTTTAGTATTTTTTTCTAATTCTGAGTCCAAGACACATACAGTCCCTCCAAGAAATTGGTGCTCATGTCGCCTTTAAACAGCTGTTAAACGTTAACTGTTTAACTTAAAAATAAGTATTATTATGATTTTAATTTGTTATAGCCAGTATCTTAATTTCATACAAAACACTAACTCAAAATATTTCAAAAATTTCTACAACAACAACGAAAGTATCACATTTTTAAATGAAACTAAAGGAAATTGACCTAGTGTTTATGAAACCAAGCTCGAATTAAATCAAGACCAAAAGGTCATAAAGGTCGAATATCAACATTTAATTAATACTTAAAAAAAATAATTTATTAATTTGTTTGAGGTCCATTGATTTTAACAATTTCTTTCAATCATCTAAGAATATAATTTTTTCGTTTGGAATCTGTTCCATTTCTCCTAGCGAACAGTGGTCAAATCATCTCTACTTCGAAATTTTCTTTGTCGGATATGTCTCTCATAATGAACCCGGCAACTTTCCCCGCATTTTATATCTTCGAGAAGAATTTCAATCCGATTTAAAATATTTTTCAAAAGTTATATCTTGATATTGAAGGCACGGCCCAATACGACTACTTTGAAGTTTGTTAGTAATCGTCCATATTTGTATTCCAGGTAAAAATTTAGGTTTTACAATAGGTTTCATTTTGACATCCCAAATAATAAATTTATAAGTAATATTGTAATTTTTCTCTATGCGGAATTTGAAATGGTGAACCTATTTTTGATATTTCATGAATTACTTTTTTGCTTTTTCGCCTGTGGAGTTACTTTGTTATCCAGTAACCTAAAAATGTGATATTGTACCTTATATACCGATAAATATGACGAACATTTTCAGATAAATTAAACGTAGAAACTTTCAGTACGAAAAATTGTCCCGTTTGCAAAAGGATTGTTTAAAAAATTGCACTAAAATTAAAATAATTGAAAAAATGTTGAGTAAATTGTGCTAAACGGCACTTGGCATAATTTTTCAAAAAACAATTGCCAAAACAAACAAAATTATGCCAAAACGGCACAAATTATGCTAGCATGGTAACACTGGTTCTCTATACTATTCAATACTCTTTGGCGACGACGACCTAGTAGTTGAAGTCACACCAACAATAAATAAATGTGATCTGTCAATCGACTTTTAGGTCTAGCAATCAAATTATCCTGTAGTGGTGAATATTCTATTAGTTGGATGAATGAAAAATGAAAAAGCTAATTCGGTTGTACCAAATAATATATTGGTGGGCCTATCTAAAGTAATTACTTGAATTTAATGGCTGTCACAACCATTTAGTGGTGCTTTAAGCCATTATGAGTTTTATAGGAAAAAGTAAAAAAAAATATTTTTAATTAAAATTGTGTATTTCATATTTAAATCTAAACAAAATTATTATTATTTATAACCAGGGTTCGTATTTCGTGCCCATTTTTGATCGAAAATATAAAAAATTTCTATATCTTGAAAACGGAGCGTCCAATCGAAAAAATAACAAAATTTTACGGGTTTCTAAGGGTTTCTCACAAAGTGTTCCCATTTGCATGAAATAATTTTTTTTCAAAAAATTGCCAAAATAAGAAAATGTAACCAGTGGATGGATAACTAATTTTTTCGGGTTTCCAAGGGTTTTTCATAAAGTGGTCCAATTCTTATGAACTTTTTTTCTCTGAAAATCGCCAAAATAAAAATAAAAAAATAGCTGTAACTCGGAAACGGTGCGTCCAACCGCAAAAGCAATACATTTTTTACCTCCTCAGGGGGCTTTAACCAATGGATGGCTCTCATACGGTATCACTTAAAATCCGTTAAACTAAAATTTTTCAAATAAAAACTTGCTAAAACACAGCGATTTTTTTAACTAAGTGATGTCGTATGAAAGTCTCTTATAAAGATATCAAAGTTATTATTTTTTCGATTATAGCTATTTTTTATTTCAGCGATTTTCATATTTTGATGATTTTTTGAACAAAATATCTTCCATACGATGGACCACTTTGTGAAAAATCCTTAGAAAATCGTAAAAAATTGTTTTATTTTCGATTGGACGCTCCGTTTCCGAGATATTGGCATAGAGGCGTTTTAGCTATTTTTGATGCAAGAAATTTTAGTTTTAGCGATTTAAAAAAAGTGATGCCGTATTGATGACATCCCTAGGTGAAAGCCTCCTTAGGATGTAAAAAATTTATTATTTTTGCGATTGAACGCACCGTTTCCGATATATAGGCATTTTTTTATTTTGGCGATTTTTTGAAAAAAAATTATTTTTTGCGAATTGTAACACTTTGTTAGAAACCCTTAGAAACCGTAAAAATTTTTTACTTTTTCAATTAGATGCTTTGTTTTCCAGATACAGACAGTTTTTCTAAATTTTTTATATTTTCGACGGTTAACCTGGGTATCATATGTATGTATGTTAAAGTTAATTTGTGTCATCTAGAATATTAGTTCCTCCAGCCAAGTGTCCACAATTGTTTGCATGTGTTTGTGAAGGCGACAATAGTGGCGTCATATTCAACGATTGTGTTTAAAAGTCTCACTTCACCTCAATTTATGAAAAAATGTATTCTTCGGTGGCTGATATCTATAAGTATACACTTTATTGTTTTTTCACAACTTTGTTTATCACTTTCTGTTTAAAATAATAGTGTTTCTGTAAAGTCGTCGTGTACACGCTGAAAATTAACGGCCTCTCTAACATATTCTCCCAAACATATTCTGCAGGAACCATATATATATTTGGAACACACTTCAAACATAAATATGTTTGCAAATCCCACCCGCGGCATTTACATTTTTTTCACTAACCGGAGAAAACATGATCTCTTATAGCCTTAAAGGAAATTACAACTTTAAACATAACGAGGATCTAAGACAACTAAATCCAAACTCACTTGTGTTTAAATGCAAACAGCATCATATTTACTGGCAAACATGCCCTTTCCAATTTCATTCCTCAAAATCGTTTCTCACTTTGGTAGCATTCTTACATATATAAGAAACACATACACAAAAACCAAGGTAACATCACAAACCATTTAAGCGTCCCAGCCTTCGTTTATTTTTTTTCACTGATCAAGCGCTTTTGATATCATCTGTCCGAATGGAGCACTGAATAACAGAAACGAAAACGCAATACATCAGCCAAAATAAGACACACTGACTTCATCGGCAATTTGCACGCACATTCAGGAATATTTATGACTCACTGACTGAGAGAATAATGCAAAAACACAGATCCACACTTACAAGATAGCCTCTCTCGTTGTCCCTCTTTAACTCTCTTGCTCTCGAGAGAGCACAGACAATGCAACAAACACAGCTGTATTTGTATCGCAAACATAAATATATGTGGGTCACAAACACATATATTCTAAAATATTAATCATTGTGTCTCAATCATGTAATATTGAATAGCAAGCACAATATGTTTGGAGACAAGTATATTATATTTGCGACAAGCTCCAAACACACTTTATATTTGCATCCAAACAACAAAAAAAGACAGATTTTTCAGCGTGTAACATTCCAATATACGTAGGTCCCTTTAACAACAAAGCCTCTTGTGAAAAATCGAATACATACATAACTTTGTAAGAAGTTTTTTTGGAACAGAAACTAAATTATGATTACAATAACTAATATTTGAACACGAATTCTAATATTGTACTTTTTATTACTTGTATCTTCCATTTCAGATGAATGAGGTTTTTGAAATACTCACTACTAAAATTCGGTTGTAGCAATTTGTATTTAGTAAGACCGATTTTTAATCTATCAATAACATCGACAAACAATTCTGATGTTCGACAATTACGAATTCTGGTCAAAATATAGACTTTATCACGGAATTTCCAATGCCTGAATTGATTTCCAACTAATCTTTTCCTACCAAACTAACAAACTACCAAAACGACAAATGTAACGCGTAGTCACTGATTCACTACTTATAGAATAACACCCTTAGTTTTCGAAAGCAATTGTAACTGACTGTTTTTGTGACACAGTCGACACATACAATTTATTTATTTATTTCATCAGCTAAAAACAGCCGGGATATAAAATAAAGTTTAAAATCTTTTAAACAATTACTTAACAATTAACTTAAAAACAATAAATTTTTGACTTAAAAAACAATTCTAACAAATATATATAAAAAAAAAGAAAAACCAATACCAAGAAAATTGGAAAAATGAATAAACCACAAGGCAAAAATATTTAAATTAGTGGAAATGATAATAAATTACATAATTACTAAGTCAAAGATTTCTTAATAGTACTAACAAATAGAAGAAAAAAAAAACCAATACCAAGAAAATTGGAGGAAAAAAAAACAGGATTAGCGTGACTACAGGCACCAGGAACATCAGGAACACAGGAACAACAGGAATGCAGGAACATCAGCAGCAGGAATTATATAAACACGGAAATTTCAAAAGAAGCAAGAACAGATGACACAGGAACAGATGAAGCAGGAACAGGTGAAGCAGGAACTGATGAAGCAGGAACAGATGAGGATGGACAGAAAAAGCAGGAATTGGTGAAGCAGGAACAGATGAAGTAGGAACAGAAGGAGTAGGAATAGATATAGCAGGAACAAATAAAGCTGGAACTGTTGAAGCAGGAACTGTTGACTGTTGAAGCAGGAACTGTTGAAGAAGACTGGAACAGATGAAACATGTGCAGGGAGCGAGCAGGAACTTTGATGACAGGAGAAAGAAAACAGGAACTTTTAAGAAGTGGAAGAACAGGAACAATGAAGACAGGAACAGAGAAAACATATGTAATTGATGAACAGGAACTTTAATGACGGGATAACAAAACAGGAACCATTGATAATTTGAAGAAGGCGAAAAAATGGGAACGATGAAGACAGCAACAGATGAAACATGTGGAGGAATTAAGTAGGAACTTTAATGTCAGGATGGAAAACAGGAACCATTGAGAAATTGAAGAAGACGTATGAACAGGAACAATAAAAACAGGAACGGATAACACATATGCAGAGGATGAGCAGGAACTATGATGACTTGATGGGAAAAAAAGGAACATTGAGAAGTTGAAGAAATCGAATCGGATCGAGGAAAACAGGAACAGGTTTATATATTAAATATGTGCATGGGTGAGCAGGAAAGTAGCGATGATGACAGGAACATGTGTCGCCGAGAAGCATCAACTCTGATGAAATTAGCGTGAACAGGACCAAATATCCTTTGGACTAAATATCCTTTGGTTTCGAAACCACGATCTGGCAATTCTCAGTTTAGTGTACATTATTACTAACAGAGTCAGAAATTGAAAACAAATGGTAAAATTCATTAAAATGTTTACAAAGACTATAAAGAGGATTAAAAGCCTCATAATTATGTTTAACTGCAGTTAAATTTAACAGAACAAAATATCTTGAAGCACGAATAGGAACATTAAAGTATATATTAGATATTAGATGTGATGAATTAATTTCTCCGTTTATTAATTTTGTCATAAAGCATATCCCTAACATGATTCTTCTATGTTCGAGAGTAGGCAAATCAATCAAAGCAAGTCGATTAATATAAGGAGGTAAAACATTATCAGATTGCCAGCCAAGATTTCTCAAGGCGAAGAGCAAAAACTGTTTCTGTACTGATTCAATTCTGTCAATGTGGCACCTATAATTAGGTGACCATACTAACGACCCATATTCAAGTATTGGCCTAACAAGGCTAGTATATAATCGTTTAGCTATATAGGGATCATCAAATTCCCTTGACCATCGTTTTATAAAACCTAATAAACTTGACGCCCTATTCACACAGGAATCAATATGCAAATTAAAGGTACGTTTAGGATCAAAAATAATTCCTAAATCACCAAACGAAGAAACATTATCCAATATATAATCATCAATCAAGTATGAAGTATGTAAAACATTTTTCCTATTAAAAGACATTTGTCTACATTTCTTTAAGTTCAACAACATATTAACCTCACCAAATCCTCCTGTAGTAAGTGACTATCACCCACTGTCCCTAAAGATCTGAATAGCTTAACATCATCCGCATACATTAGAAGTTTCGAATTCCTAATAACTAATGGAAGGTCATTTAAAAACAAATTAAAAAGGACAGGACCCAAATGACTACCCTGGGGAACACCAGAAGTGACAAGTATCCGACGCGACACACAGCCCTTAAACAATACTGCCTGAGTTCTATTCAACAAATAAGAAGACAGCCAGTGCAAAAGACCACATGGAAACCCTATCAAGTCAAGCTTTTTGAGTAAAAGTCTATGATCAACTCTGTCAAAGGCCTTACTAAAATCCGTGTAAATGACATCAGTCTGTAACTTAGACTGAAAGGATGAAAAAATAAATGAGATAAATTCCAATAGATTTGTAACCGTCGATTTTCCCTTTAAGAACCCATGTTGATGAGGAGAAATAATACCCTGTAGTGAGTGGATAAGCTTACAAGTTATCAGTTTCTCAAAAAGCTTGGGAATAGCACTCAACTTAGCTATTCCCCTATAGTTTCCCATATTCGACCTAGAACCACTCTTATGAAGTGGGATAATAAAACTATCCCTCCATAGTGGGGGGAACACACCTTTAGACAAAGAAAAGTTGAACATTTTCGTCAGCGGGATATATAAAGCATCTGCACATTCTCGTAAAACAATTGATGGTACCCCATCAGGACCTGGGGAATAGGTAGGTTTAAGCGATAGGAGACCCATATAAACATCGTTATAGGACAGTGAAAGGTCTAACATCACATCAAATTCTTGAATACTGTAAGGATATTCAGACGATGAATTAGCACATTTCAAATATGTGGATTGAAAGAATTTAGCAAAAAGATCCGCAATTTCAATATCAGTTGATTTTAAAACACCTTCATACTCCAGAGAACTGGGGTAACCCCTTACCTTCCTTTTAGAATTGACAAATTGATAAAAACACTTAGGATCCAAATTTAACTTGGCCTTAATCTTCCTAAGATAATCAGCATAACATTTACGATTCAAAGTGTCACACTTATGCATAGCAATAGAATAATTCATAAAATCAACGCAGGACCCACTTTCCTTGAACTTTTTATATAATCTATTTCTACGATTCTTTAAGCCTCTAAGTTTCCTTGTAAACCAAGGAGGACTCAACGAATTACTCTTGTCACTAGCAACTGGCACCGATGAACAAAAATTGGAACGTAGCATATCATAAAATTGATCAAAATCAACACAAAAGTCTCCCTTAAAGGAAGGCCAAATAACATCCAAAAGAGAATTCCGAAGATCTGTAAAATTAGCACGTTTAAAGCTATAGGAATGATTGACTTGCCCTATCGATCCATTTAAAGAATCATTGAAAGCAAGATCAATATTAACGCGTAAAGTCGGATGATATTTATCCTCAGGTAAAACAAACGGTAATGTCCTATGTAAAGCCAGATCTGAAACATTAGAGTACACTAAGTCAAGAAGCCTATTATATACATTAAAAACATTATACAACTGCATGAGTCCAAATCCAGATAAAATATCAAAAAAATTATTCAGTCGGTTACAGCCGGAAGGAACCATAAATCCGCGTTCAGAACAATGATGCCATGATGCACCAGGAATATTAAAGTCACCAAAAATAAAAATGATATCTCGCAACGACATCAATTCCAACACCTCACCAATAATTCTAGCATGCTCCAAATATACATCAATATCAATATAATTGAATTTTCTCCACAATTCTTTCTATTTACTGGTTGACTGACTCATCAATGATGTCACTACGAGGAGAACATCGCGAATCAATTCCCCTCTCATTTTTCAAAAACATATAAACTAATATTCCTATCAACTGGTTATATCAATCCCCAGTTCAATTTCAAATTCTTTGCAATTCAATTAACACTTACTGCTGCGCTATACGTACAAATTGAACACAGTTTCAAATTGAATTTAAATTAATTGATTTCAACTCAATTCTAAAATTATAAGTTTATCGAAAATAATAACAAAGCAACGTCGCATCGTCTCATTGGTTTTGTGATTGCTTTCGAAAATCTATTAATAACAAAAAATGGTAAAAGTTAAAATTAAATATAACAAAAAATCATATCTTGTTTGTCCAATGATTTATTTAATTGTCTTGTCATTGATTGGCGGTGCATATTTTAAGCCATTTTTTTCCTCCACAAAATATTGTCATTAAAACTCACATTGAATTGATGTGAAATTAACACAAGATACTGAATAAATGTCATTATTAACAAAAACAAAAAAAAACAAAAGTTAAAATAAGCGCTTGATTTTGTGGTTTTTTTATAACATAATTTTTGCGACATTTCATTTGCTGCTTTGTGAAGCGGCCACGAGACGCACAACTTGACTTGAAATCTTATAAATATTCATAAGATTCAATGATTTCACTTGCGATTCACAAATGTTTAGGGGGGAAATACGTGTTAAAGAAACATTTTTCTATATGACAAACTATTTATTACTACTATTAAGTCGAATACCATTAACAATAGTAATTTTTAATATACCCTTATTATTAACTAGTAAGCCGGTACAGTGGGCGAAAGTTTTTAAGAATAGTTTTAATTTTTGTTTCATCCATGCAACTTCCAAGCAAGTAAATCAAAAGATTATACTCAATTAAGGCCGTCGGTGGTGCAATTGTTAGTGTGCGCGCCTCTTGTATATGAGATCCGGGATTCGATCCCTGCTCAAATGTATCCTCGCATAGTGACGTGCCTGTATTTAGCCATGCTAAAGCTTCTCAAAACACCGTTCGGAACCGATGTAAAACTGTAGGTCCCAATCAGTGAGTTTAAAACTAGAAACTGCACAGCTCACTGGTTGTGAGAAGCTCTCCCCAATTCCTTCATGGATGTAATGGGAAACAATTTTTAATACTTAATTAATAGACTGCACTACATCAAGAGCTAGTGTATCATATAACGGGTTTTTCAATAAGAGCGCTACAAAATTTTTTTTTTAAATAAAACAAAACCGGTTTTAGATACCAATGAAATTCTTTATTCCTGTGAAAGTACGTTCGATGCCATTCTGTATGGAACTCGATTTCTTTTGCACGCTTGCAGAAGTCCAGACGCAGAACCCAATTTTCGACGGGTTTCAAGCACAAATCGGCCGATACTGCTGCAATTTCACGTTCGATATTCGTACGAAGTTCATCAATCGTTGCTGGCTTGTTGGCATAGAGCATAGACTTGACGTAGCCCCACAGGAAATAATATAACGGCGTTAAATCGCAGACTGAGGCGGCCAATCGACTGGGCCATTTCGTGAGATACCACGTTCACCAAACTTGGTTTCCAATAAATTGATTGTGGCATTCGCCGTCCTGTTGGAACCACATGTCCTCCAAGTCCATATTATCCAATTGGGGCCAAAAATATTCGGTTATCATTGAACGGTAGCGATTCGCATTCACAGTAATGTGCCGGTCTTGATCATCACGGAAGAAGTACGGCCTACTGACGCCGCCGGCCCATAAACCGCAACAAACCGTAATTTTTTCGGGATGCAATGACGACTCATGGATTACGTGTGGATTGCTGTCTGACCAATAACGCATATTTTGCTTATTGACGAAGCCATTCAGCCAGAAATGAGCCTCATCGCTGATTGTTGAGGCCTTTTAAAGTTGGCCTCTTAAAGTTTAGGCCACTGACTCCAAATTTCGGTAGTAAATTTTAACAATTTCGACTCGTTGTTGGCTCGTATAACTTTCCATGATGAAATGGCAAACCTTACTGAAGAAAAATGTCAAAAGAGCGGGAAAAATATGGCGTCGTTTGCTGTCGCTATCGATTTACTTTTGTAGCGTCTCTGTTAAAAAACCCTGTACATGCTGAAAAATATCGGCCGAAGCAACATATTGCAGGAAACATGTACATGTTTGCAAGCACTGTTTTCATGAATTGAAGATCTGCTGCTAGATTGTTTCTTTGTTGTCTGTCTCGAATTTGTTTTTAGCGGTTTTCAACACAAAAACCATAATTGGGTCTCAAAAACATATATGTGATATAGCCTATTAATCATTTCGTCTCAAACATGTTATATTGAATAGCAAACACAATATGTTTGGGCACAAGTATAGCATATTTGCCACAAGCTACAAACACGTTATATTTGCATCCAAACAACAAATAAAGACAGATTTTTCAAAAAAAAAAAATGGTTTCCCATTACATCCCATGAAGGGACCGGGGAGAACTTCTCACAATCACTGAGCTGTGCGCTTTCCAGTTTTCACTCACTGATTGGGACCTACAGTTTTACACCGATTCCGAACGGTATTTTGAGAAGCGTTTTCATGGCTATATGCTCGAAAGTGTCGCCGTCACTGTGCGAGGTGACCGCCGCCGAAAGAAATTTTTTTTGAAGGTGGTCAGAGCAGGGTTCGAACCCAGGATCTCATGTACAAGAGCCGCGCACACTAACCATTGCACCAGCGTGTACGCAGAGAAATTATATGGTTGGGACATGGTTAGTGTATTCTAAACCGAAACCGGTTAACCAATTCAATAAATAGAACTTTCAAAACTTCGGCATCAGTGCGTGTAAGTAGGAAAGCAATGTGTAAGTAGCGACAAACAATCACTCTGCGCAGTAAAATAAATATCTTTGGTTAGTCACTGGTGTGAATACACACCGCAGTGGCTTAACGGGCTAGACGCTGCTGAAGATGATGCTTCACAAACATCGAAACGATCGTCCAGCGAATGTGAGTTCGAATCCCACCCGCGGCATTTACATTTTTTTCACTAACTGGAGAAAACATGATGTCTTAGCCTTAAAGAAAATTACAATTTGAAATATTTTTATATTTTTCTAATTTGTGTGCATGCCCAGACAGAAGAGAAAGATGATGATACCAAAGACATATTCTATGAGCTCATAGAGGAAACGTATGACCACTGCCCTGGCCATGATATTAAGATTGTTCTAGGAGATTTTCATGCTTAAGTAGGCAGGGAGAATGTGTTTCATCCAACTATTAGCAATTTCAGCAAAAAACATGGAAAATAGTGATACATGATTCCAGCATAAAGATATCCACAAGGCTACTTGTGTATCCCCTGATCAAAGAACGAGGAACCAAATTGATCACGTGGTAATTGATGAAAGGCACTCATCCAGTGTAATGGACGTACGAGTGATCAGAGGAGCTAACATGGATTCTGATCACTACCTGGTAGCAGTAAAGGTTCGCACAAGTTTAAGTAGAGCGAAACTCGTACGAAACCAGACACAGAGACAGAAAACTGCGGCAATAACCGTACTTGGGGTTGAAAAACCGCTTCACAACAAGCCATGGTACGATATGAAGAGTGTTCCATTGCAAATAATGAAAAGAATACTTCACGTATGGCAATGTTTCAGTCAATTGCAACGCGAGCTGCTGCTGAGCGGTATAGGGAGAAAAGAAAGTAGGTAAACCGTCTCTTTAGGCGTAAGAAACGGCAGTGGAGAAAGCGCGAGAGTGAGAAAATTGAGACATACAGAAGGAAGAACGAAGCCCGAAAATTTTATCGAGAAGTCGAAAACGGAAGTAATAGACATGGTTCAGAGCCCCCTTCTGTAAAGACAAGGACGGAAATCTCATCGCAGATGTGCAGAGTATGTTGGGAATATGGAGATGTCATTTCTCTGCGCTACTGATACCTGAGGACGACGGCGTTGATTGCCCCCCTCCTAACCGAGACGAGGTCAGAACAGCTACAGGCCGGCTTAAAAACCACAAAGGCGCAGGAGCCGATAGATTACCTGCAGAGCTGTTTAAGGCTGGCGGCGATGAGCTGATAAGGTGCATGTATCAGCTCATTAGCAAAAATTTCACTTTTTACTGAAAAGTAATCTTTTCGGATGAAGCTCATTTTCACCTCGGGACTCCGTTAACAAACAAAATTGTTGCATTTGGGGCTCGGAAAATCCACACGTCGTCGAGGAAAGGCGATGCATCTACAACGAGTGACTGTGTGGTGCGGTTTTTGGCATGGCGGCATCATAGTCCATTTTTCTTCGAAAATGAGCAAGGAGCCGCTGTTACCATCAATGACGAGTTTTACCGTTCCATGCTCAGAAGGCGTTTGTTCCAAAATGTTGAACGGGATGATATGGACAAAGTGTGTGGTTTCAACAGGATGGCGCTACGTAGCACACAACCAACGTTACAATCGATCTTTTGTGCACTGTATTCGAAAACCGCATAATCATCCGAAACTCGGAAGTCAATTGGCCGCCTCGCAGCTGCGTTTTGAACCAATTAGACTATTATCTCTGAAGCGCCGTGAACGTAAACAGCCTACTTGAGGCCTTAAAACACGAAATAGAGGCCCAAACGAATGAGGTTGAATGGTCGAATGAGATATATTGGTATTTTTTTAAAGATAAATTACTTTCCAAATTTTACACGGCCCACACTTTAGTTTCCCATTATATACCATGAAGCAACCATTTGGAACCTGCAGTTTTACACCGGTTCCGGGCGGCATTTTGACAAGCTTTTTCATGACTATCTACTCGGTGCTCGATCTCAAAATTCAAAAAGACTGAATTAAAAATAAACGATATTTACAAAAGGCATAGTTTACCATTTTGCCAGATAAATAAACATGATAACGCCATCCTTGAGTGGAGAATTTTGCTTGCTATTATTTCGGCCTAAGCAAGCACTGAAGAGATACAGCCATCTCTCGGGAAACGGAGATCTAGTTATAACAGACTCTTGTACAACCAGTCTTGCTTTGTGGCGCAAAAACCTGGGTCATATCGCAATCAGGCGAAACAGAGATGGGTTTCTTCGGAAGAAAAACGCAGCGGAAAATATATGGACGTATTATAGACAACGGCGTGTATCGAACGACGAACTGTAGGAAATGTATTCCGACGTCAACATACTTAGTTAAGCAAATCAAAATCTACGCGATTAAGCTGGCAAGGCCAAGAATGGATAAGGATGAACCTGTGCGCGAAAGGTATTCGTAGACCTCCACGACGGAAGCCGAAAAATACAAAGAACAAGACTCAGCTGGAAGGATCAGGTGGACAAATCCAATCGGAAGGTCGGTGTTACTGACTGGTGAGAAAAGGCAAAAAATCAAGCCGGATGGAGAAATATGTTATCTTCGTTTTGTAAGACCCTTAACCCTCCTGGCTTGTTTGAGTCAGTATTTATATTGTCCGCCCACTGTGCTAAGATTGCTTTTGTGCCTTCTGCAACATTTGTTTAGTTGTACGAGTACCTACCGTTTTGTCTGTGTGAGTTTTGTATTATTTTAACACATTGACGGTTCGCTAATAAATGCATTTGAAATTCATATTTATGGCTTTATATTCATGTCATTATTGCTGGTATCGTTGTTGCCGAATGAAAACATTTATGCTTTTGCCATTTGCAATGGAAGGGGATCCCTTTCCATCCTATTCAGCGCATTATGCCAACCTTTTTCTTTTATTTGACTTATTTTTGGACTGGGGTTTCTTTCATACTCCAACTCCACTGCCTTCATCATGGTTTTTGTTTATAGACTCGAAAAGTTGTCAGAGCCGAGTAAAAAAAATAAATAGACTTAAGTTTTGTGTCTTTCAATTCGGTTGTAACATTATGTTAGCCTTTCAACAGCAACAACAACCAAAGGTGGTAGGAATGAAGAAAACAAAAACCAAAAAGAGAAGAAGAGAAAAACGCTAGACAATTGTTTGTAAGTTCATGTTCACAAGTTGGTTAAAAACCAATAGGAAACATTAAGAATTAGTACGAGGATTGATTGTGAAATACCAGAAATGGGATTATAAGGATTGTTTAAAGTTCCTCTACCGACGTCAGCAGCAGGACTTTACACAGTCTTAGGTACAATGGGCGAATGAAAAGCCAGAATAGAATCTGTAGCTTCTAATATACATAGACATGTCATTGCAGTCACTTTGCGACTGTGAGATCTTGGTGGTTTTATTGTAGATGGGTGCAACAAGAGTTCGTATTTACCTCCCCATGTGTAAACTCGCCGTGGCGAATGGGTAATGAACGATATGGGGTATCGTATGGGGAAATTAATAACCACGACAATGGGGAATTACCCATCACGATTACCCATTACCCACAGGGTAATGGGTAAATAATAGATAGTTACCCACGACGATGGGGAAGTACCAATCATGAATACCCACAGGGTAATGGGGAAAATAATGGGTAGCTAACCACGAGGACGGGGAATTAACCATCATGATTACCACAGGGTAATGAGGAAAATAATGGGTAGTTACTCACGTCGATGGGGAATTACCAATGACTTACAAATGACGAAAATAATGAGTAGTTACCCACGGCGATGTGTAATGGGTTACTCAGGGAAACTAATCCTCATTTTTGATCGAAAATATGAAAAAAATTCTGTATCTCGGTAACGGAGCGTCCAACCTTAAAAATATCCAATTTTTGAGCGTTTCTAAGTTTTCATAAAGTGGGCCAATATGTATGGAAGATTTTTTTAAAAAAAATCGCCAAATTAATAAAATCTCTAAAATAAAAATTTGGCTATAACTCGGAAACGATGCGCCCAATTGCAAAAATAATAATTCTAATATCTCCACAGGAGGGTTTAACCAATGGATGTCTTTGATACGGCATCAGTGTTTTAAAAACAAAATAGCTAAAATTAAAGTTTGACGGAGAAAAAAAATCGCTAAATCGCTTGAATCTTGAAAACGGAGCGTCCAATTGAAAATATAATAAATTTTTGGTGGTTTCTAAGGGGATTCATAAAGTGGTCTAATTCGTATGGAAACATTCTTTTTCCAAAAAATCGCAAAAATACGAAAATGGCTATAACTCGGAAACGGTGTGTCCAATCGAACAAATAAAATATTTTTATCTCCACAGAAGGCTTCAACCAATAGATGTATTTAATAAGGCAACAATTTTTTTTCAAAAAGCGCTAAAACTAAAATGTTTCGAATAAAAAATCGCTAAAACGCCCTTGTGTGTATATTTCGGAAAAGGAGTGTCGAATCGAATTGAATTTCCAATTTTTGGATGTTTCTAAGGGATTCTCATAAAGTGGTCCAAGTATAATAGAAGAATTTAGGGATTTTTTGAAAAAAAAATAATTCTTTCATACGAATTGGACTTCTTTATGAAAACCGCTTAGAAAGCCTCCTATGGAGATAAAAATTGTATTATTTATGCGATTGGACGCACCGTTTCCGAGTTATAGGCACTTTTTTATTTTGGTGATTTTCTTACGAGTATTTTGGCGATTTTTTGAAAAATATTTCTTCCATACGAATTGGAGCACTTGATGAAAAACCCTAAAAAATCTTCAAAAATAGGATATTTTTTCGAGATATAGAAATTTCTAATCTTTTCATATTTTCGATCAAAAATTGGGATGGGTTACCCTGGGAAACCCATAACTACGAATTATTTTCCTCATTACACTGAGGGTAATAGGAAATTCCCCACCGTCGTGGGTAACAACCCCTTATTTTCGCCATTACTCTGTGGGTAATGGGTAATCGTGATGGGCAATTCCCATCCCATTATTTTCCCCATGCCCTGTGGATAATGGGTAAACTATTGCTACCCATTCCTTACGGCAATAGTAATGGGTTACCCAGGGTAACAAATTACCCACGAAATACGAACCCTGGGTGCAACTCATGTGTCCCATCTTGAATGAGGAATACAGTACATTTTATAACGGTTTTTTTTTGTCTGCATGAGATCTTAAATCTATACTACAAGACAGAAATATTGTTGGAACGAAATTTTTTATATTATGATCTGATACATAATTTCATGACATTATTTTTTTAATTATGGTTTCCGGCATATTTCTGCAGTAGCTACAAATTACACGGTCCATTCGATCAGTCCAATTTTTGACTACTATTCCAATAAATCTGGCCGTATGTCGCCAATGGTGGCTTGAATATTGGCTGCCTTAACAGAGTCCCATAAAAAGTAATTCAGAGGCATTACATTGCACTAACGAGGGGGCCAGTGAACAGGACCACTTCTGGAAATACAGTCTTCACCAAATTGGTTTTGCAATGAATCGATTGTTAAGCGCGCCGCAATGCCGTTGATGTATAGCATAGCTCGTTTGCTCATCTCCAGCGTGTAAACTGCACAAAACAGTCAATTTTAATTGATGTAATGGTGATTTGTTAACGGCTTGACGATTGTCTTCGCTCTAAACGATCAATAACTGCACGAATTGCTTGCCCACTAGGCCGATTATGTTGATCGTAAAATGGACGAAGTGCTGTATGAACTTCGCGAGCAGATTTAATTTTTCAAAGTAAATTTCCACAATTTGGAAGCCTTGTTGCAGCGTTAAACAATTCATGATGAGTTGCCAAACCTTACTGAATAGAAATGCCAACACAGTTTGATATTCTCTGCTGTGAAACCATAGTTATCGATATCGATAGTTCTCTTGCAGATAAAAAAAACACCCTTTATAAAGAATGTAATGAGAAAACCCCCCGCTCAATTTACTGCGCATGATGCAGGAAAGTCGTAGTAAGGAGTTAATGCAACTTCTGATTTATCGAATAAACACCCATTAATTAGCCGAAACCGAATTACATAAATCACCTGTTTAGACGACTATACCTGTTAGATAATTCCACCATGATCAATGTGTATAACATTTTCACTTTGTTGTGAACAATATAATTCCAATTTTGTTTTCAATCGGAAATAAAAATTTATGCTTGAAATTTAGGGATATAGAAATATACGTAGTCTTCCATTAAATAAAATAATTTGAATGAACTTACACCATGTGTAAGCCATTTTGCAAATTTGTTTTTGAGGCTCTCCTCTTTGATAACATTTTCATTCACAAGAAATGATATAAAAATTTATCTAAGATAACGTTTTGTTGCCATTTCTTGAAACTGAACATGTGGCAGTTTCGCTTTCGCTGATCCGATTATGATTCGATTGGTACCCGACATGTCGGATGTCGCTATCTCTGATCCGATTCGGATACGGTTTGAGTCTGATATTTTGGTTTTCGCATTCGCTGATCCGATTCTGATCAGATACAGATAAGTTTTCTATTCAAGTAACGAAGAAGAAATAATTTAGTGGCTTTAATTAATTTAAACTACCATATATTATTTATTTTATTTATTTACTTATTTCAATAACCGAGCCCATAAGGACATATGTGGTTACAAATTTCTACTAAACATATCTTCAAGATTTTTTTTATATTTCACATTATTTGTCTTTTATAACTTTTGCTTAATTTTATAACGGATAAAATAATACTGGATCCGATATGATTTACACACCAGACCCGTTCTCGTAATCGAGATCCATCCGCTTTGATTTTGAGATCGGTTCGGTTTTAGTTTCAAGATCGGATCCGATCGGTCATTTCGAGATCTGGCACAATTCTCGTTTCAAAATCGAAACACGAATTACGGCCGCTCTAGTATCCGATCTCGAATCGATATCGGACCGGATCTCGAAATCAAGTCAGAGAAGTCGGATCCGATTCGGATCCGATATGCTTATTGGTTAATTGTATTATGATTTCATTTACGATTTTTAATGTTGGGGAAATTGGAAAACAAGATAAGTCGCAGCCATAATGATGATACAAAATATGATATGATGATTTTGGAAATCTCATAATGAAATATTCGTTTAGCAAATTTTCCTATATTCGTCATATTCATAATTTTGGCGATCCGATTTTGTACTTATCAACCTTATATTATTACTGACCACAGTAACTTATTTGCAACAGTTCCGAGTTTTAAAACGAGCGAATTACTAAAGATTCGGCTCGCGAGTCGAGTTTTCCGCACCTTGATTTTCATAAAAATTGACAAAGAGAGGATATAATGCATTTTATATGGGGGCAGATTTTAGGGAAACAAAGTAATTTTACATGCCACTTCCGACTGAAGATTTGAAGTACCGGCCATCATGGGTCACCGCACCAATTCTGACGTGTTTTGTCTGTGGATTTAGGTCCCACTCTTAACCATTCCACCACTCTATATAAAAACGATGGCAGCACATCTCAAAATTTTATCTCATCAATTTAAAACCTTCAGAGCTGGCGGCATCTGTTTGTACTAAATAGTTTCCCATTACATCCCATGAAGGGCTAGGGGAGAGCTTCTCACAATCACTGAGCTGTGCGCTTTATAGTTTCCGAGTAGGGGTCGAACCCACGTTCTCATATACTAGAGTCGCGCACACTAACCATTGAAGTTGCGAGGCGGAAAATGGACTTCCGAGTTTCGCAAAATATCGATTGTAACGTTGGCTGTGTGGCAAGTAGCGCCGTCCTGTTGAAACCATACGTCATCTATTTCAACCACTTCAACTTTTGGGAACAAAAAATCGCTGAGTATGGATCGGTAACGCTTGCCTTTGAGCGTGACGGCGGCTCCTTGCTCATTTTTGAAGAAAACTGTTATGGAGGTATCGGCTTCTCCACGACGACGTGTGGATTTTTCGAGCCCCAAATACGGCAATTTTGTTTGGTGGGAATGAACTTAATCGGTGAAGATGATTTTTGGGTAAAAAATTTAATGTTCAGCCCTAGGATCTTGGACACTGAAGAAAGAGAAAACGCATCGGATGGTCAGTTCTTGGACTAATTAGACGATATATACCTTCAAATCGAGGTCTTTATGCAAAATCCTACGCAAAGAAGTGCGAGAAATGTTCAATTACTGCGAACGGTGGCGAGTTTGAATTTTTCGCAATAACCTCATTTCTGGTGGGTTTGAATTTTAATGCACGAGAAGTTCGTATTACAAGTTTTGAAGGTCTGATACATTTCCTACGTTGAAAGAATAGATAATAGATTTTGTTGGAATAATAGATAATTGTGGCCGTCGGTGGTGCAATGGGTAGTGTTCGCGCCGCTTGTACTTGAGATCCTGGGTTCGATCCCTGCTCTGACCACCTTAAAATTTCGTTCGTCGGGGGTCACCTCGCATAGTGACGGCAACACTATCGAGTATTTAGCCATGAAAATGCTTCTCAAAAATACCGTTCGGAACCGGTATAAAACTGTAGGTCCCAATCAGTGAATATAAATCTAGTAACCGCACAGCTCACTGCTTGTGAGAAGCTCTCCCCGATTCCTTCTTGGAATGTAATGGGAAACCATTTCTTTATTTTTTTTTAATAGATAATTCAGGAAAGCACACTCACTGGCATTATTAGTTTCGAACTCTGTGCCAAGTTCATCATCAGATTCCTGCTCACTGCCTATATATTTCATATATATCATATCATATATATATGGGCCGTCGGTGGTGCAATGGGTAGTGTGCGCGCCTCTTGTACAGGAGATCCTGGGTTCGATCCCTGCTCCAACCACCTTAAAATTTCTTTCGACGACGGTCACCTCGCTTAGTGACGGCGACACTATCGACTATTTAGCCATGATAAAAGCTTCTCAAAATACCGTTCGGAATCGGTGTAAAATTGTAGGTCCCAATCAGTGAGTGAAAACTGGAAAGCGCACAGCTCAGTGATTGTGAGAAGTTCTCCCCGGTCCCTTCATGGGATGTAACGGGAAACGGTTTTTTTTATATCATGTAATATATAGTATATCAATTTTTATTTGCAATTTGCATGTCTGTATTGGTATCGATCGAAAATCCCTCAGTACCAACTCAACCTGAATGTCAATTATTCCAACAATGACAGAAGGCTGTTTTCCTCCATGTTCTCTTTTCCTTTTACATTCTCCCAGGGTTGGAGTTGTTTTGAAGATAGTTTATCTATATCACACAGTTGCATTTCTGTGTGAGATAGTTTTTCGAATGACCGGGCTAGTATCGAGTTGATGTTGATGGCTGTTCAATATTTTCCACTGCACATCCACGAGTTTTTTTACCCAATAAGGACCCGGATTGACGAACACACTTCACAAATCCACAAAGTGCGTTGATGAATCCCTATTTCTATCGAATTTACTTCGTAGATTACTTACAGTTTGAGTTGAAGACTCAGAACTTTGGTAGAAAATTCTTGATATTTCGCCAATTTCATGAGGCGTAAAGCGAACCATTTCGTAAATTTTTAGCCTTTAACTAATAATTTGTCACTTCATAAATGTCAAATTGACCAGCTGAATCCCAATTTGAACTGACCTACTCTTTAGTAGCCGCAATTCGTGACCAATAGCCGAATGTTCAGTTGCTGCAAATTGAGAATCAACCTAGGTCGAGTTACACGCTCATTCGAGCCCAACATTTATTAGACTTAGTATTATCAAAAAAATTGCAATAAAATGTATATTGCCACAAACTTTTGTGCCAACCCTCGTTTCTATAGATACAATTCAGGAGTTTTTTTTCGTTCCTTCCTTCCTTCCATCGGTTATATGAAAACATAAATATAAGTATGTCATTTACTATTCTCTGTTGTTGTTATTGCTAGTGTTGTTGGTATGACATGTAAGCATAAATGTTGCCAATTAAATACCATTATTAGTTAAACATTTTCTTCTTTGTCTTGCCGTGTATTTGCTGTTCCCCTTTTCCCCTCCATCTAAACTTTATAGTCTTGAAATCGTTTGTCGTTGTCATCGATCGAAACTTATAAATCAAAAAAGATTAATCGAACTTTGGGGGTAAATTGGTTTCATTGGTTCCATCGCAGAATGAGTTGGAATAGTTAATGTGGAAAGAAAAAATGTCGATACATGATGGCCGATGGTGGGCGCTATACAGTTTCACAAAACCCCAAAGAAAGAAGTCGCACGGCGTTCCATCGCAAGATCTGGTGGCCAGTTAACGTCAGAATTTCTTGAGATAATTTGTTCGTAAAATCGTTGCTGCAATAAATCGATTGTTTCATGCGCGCTGTAGCAGGTGGCGGCGTCGTGCTGAAACCACATGTCGTCTAGATCCGTGCCGCCCAGTTGAGGCAACAAGAACTCCGTTAACATGTTCCTGTAACGAATGCCGTTTACAGGCACTGCAATTTCGGCCTCATCTTCAAAAAAGTAAGGCCCAATCACGCCGCCAGACCAAAATCCCCACCAGACAGTTGCTCGTTGTGGGTAAATTTGTTTCTCATGGATTGCATGAGCATTTTCTGAGCCCCAAATTTGACAATTTTGTGTATTCACGAAGCCATTCAGATGGAAATGCGCTTCATCGGAGAATATGACTTTTTTTTTGAAAAATTGGTATTGACTTCACTTTGCTTCATTACCCATTGAACGAATTGCCGGCGCTTTCCATGATCTGCTGGTTTGAGCTCCTGAGTAACCCAGCGGCGGATGTTATGACCTGGAAGGCCTGAAATTATGACCAAACGGGCCTTCTTTAAAATACGGAAGGCCTTTCCTACACATTACCTCCTCCTTTCTTTTTAACATTGCGTGAGATTGGAGGGCAAGGCCTTCCTTGCCCATTGCCTAAAGAAGGCCTTAGAAGGCATGCAAAGAGGAAGGCATTAGAAGGTATTTAATTTTATTTATTTTTGTTAAATAAAAATAAAATTAAAACAATTTATTTTATCACAAAATCATTACCCATTATTCATTATTTATAAGTATGTATGAATCTATCTTAGAAAGTTTTACCACGCCCAACTTCAAATTGAAGATTTAAAAAAAAAATACCCTGTTAAAAAGAATCGGAAAAGAAATTTCTAAAAATTTAAAAATCTTCTTCTTGGTTATATCTGATGAAAAAGTACATGCATTCCGCAGGCCTTATTTTAGGAAGACATTACAAAAGAACCATTCCGCATGCCTTATTTGTGGAAGGCCTTGCGATTTCCGCCGCTGGGAAGTTGAATTTTGTACGCATGAAGGCGGAGGTTTTTGGTCAAAATTCGCTACGTAGTGCTTCGTGAAATTTGAAGTTGTTGAGAATGATGCCGAATTGTCGTTTTCGGCGACACTCTCGTTTACAGCAGCAATGTTTTAAATAGACCGACCGATACGTTGCCACACAGTAGTCTTACTGTCCATAACCGACCCAGTTTCTTAAAATTGTTTCACCACTCTTCGAATGGTTGACACATTAGTTCCACTTTCTTGACTGAAAATTTCTTCGAAGTTTGTGAGCGGTCTCAGCATAACTTTCCAAATTTTGGCAATAAGTTTCCACAACTATAACGCGTTGTTTTTTCGTAAAGCGCTCCATTTTTAATAATCGGAATAAATCGCCAAATTTCAGAGTTGCCGCTTGCACAAAAAAAATTACACTACATTTAAAAGGTGGAATCTTACTGAGACACTCTTTATTCAAGTGGTGTTTTATAACTGGTACCAATCAACAACAACAAAATCAGTTAAATACCTTTAGTTTCTTTCCGGAGCTGAAGTTGGAGTTCAAAATTTGGAGTCGGAGTTTTCAATATTTTGCTCTAGACTTTACAATACGTTTAGAGAGTTTCGTTAAAACTAAAGGAGCGATGGATTCTGAATTGTGTCAAAATATTTTTAAACTACCCATAGGGTAATAATGTTGTCAAAAGCAAACAATTATAAATCGTGCTTAAATTTGAAACAATACTCGGACCTAATTGAAAACTTAAGTGGAGTGTATTGTTAAATTAAATTGGTTTTTTAATAAAAAATATTTCAGTTGGCTGAATTCGTCATCAACATGTTTTTTCAATGATGGTTGAAAATATTTCCTTCTCAATATTATTTTTGACATCAACATTTTGAATTTTCATAGAAATACATGCCCTTTGATATATAGACTCCCTATGTGATATTTCCCATATTTGTATTACAAAAAACAAACGTCGCCAAACCATAGGTCTCATACCACTTGTAGGGGATTTTCATATATGTAGGCGACACTGTCTCTAACATTATGCCTGCATCTCAATGTATATGTTTGACAATTTGTATCACCAAAAATTGTTATAATAAATGTTTATGTTTGTGTTAATTTTATAGCCTTTTCTTCGGATATTCAGTTTCATTTCATATCTGGGAAGGGGAATGCATGACAACTTTTTTGTTTGTTAATATTTGGTATTGTTTTCCGTTTGTAACATTAAAGGTTGCACACATATTGTCATTATTGTCTTATGTGCTGTCTTTGTACCTCCGTGTTCGTTGTTATTGTTTTCGTTACCATTCACATATGATCGGATTTGGAAGAAATATTCGTAGTGTTCAAAATGATTTACGACAGACATACTTATGTATGTACCCTTTGAATAGTGTATTAATCAAAAATATGGCAAACAATACAACGGAATTTCAAAAATTAAACAAAAATTACATAATTGTGTATGAAGAATTATTCATAAGTAGGTATTTACAAGGGTTTGGAATGATATTTGCATGTTGTAACTGAAGATATAAGATCAAAAGCAAATTGACGTGCTGCCTTTGGCAATAAATAAATAATACATATATTGTAAGGATAAATTTGATTCAAAATCGTTTCTTCTTCGTAAGTTAGGAAGGTTTTTTTCTAGACCAATGGAATTTACGTTAGACACTAGGAAAAATAACGCTTACAATAATAATAAATATTACCTTTGGCGCTGGTGGGGAATATCACTCTTAAGGAAAACTGAAAACATGGGTTAGGTATAATTTTGAACAGACGCTGCCGGAGATGATGCTTCACAAATATCGAAACGATCGACCAGAGAATGTTAACTAGAATTGTATCCGCGGCTGTTGCAACGTTTTTTCACGAGCCCAAATTCTGCACAGCCAGTTGAAGTCGGCCTTCTAATGTAAATGGTGCCATTAAAGCAGAGAATTATTTGTTCAAGCGAATAGGAAAACAATCACAATGGACTGATGTTTTATTTCCAATCCATCAGAGCAAACATGATACAAGATAATTGCAATTTTTAAGTTCCAAAGGAGCAGCAAAATCATATAGTCAGCCAACTTGCGATGAAGATGATTTAAACCGCTTCCGCAGAAGTTTACTAAATTAAAGCTTAAGATAAAGGAACCGTCGGTGGTGCACTGGATAGTTTGCACGACTCTTGTTTATGCGGGCATGAGTACATGTATATGAGGACATGAGTACGTGGATTCGATCCCTTCTTTGATCACCTTAAATTTCTTTCGACGACGGTCACCTCGACCAGTGATGGCGGCACTAGCAAGTAATTGCCCATGAAATTACTTCTCAAATTTCGTTCAAAACCAGTTTAAAAGTTTAGGTTCCTATCAGAGAGTGTTCTCTTACACACTGAAAAACATGGCCCCCACAACACGCTGAGAAAAAACGGCCACTGTAACATTTCCTCCCAAACGTATTCTGCAGGAACCATGTATATATTTGCAACACACTTCAAACATTTATATGTTTGCAAGTCCCATACACAGGTGTATTTAAATGCAAACTTTATCGTGTTTACTGACAAATATGTATGCTTTTACGTGAAAAAATATGACTGCTTCATCCGTGTGTTTTTTCAACTAGTGCATATTTCGTCAATGGTAACACTTAGCTCATGTCTGATAATTAGTTTTATCCTTCCGCTGAACGAATATGGTTGTGTATACGCTTGAACAACGCTGGGAAATATTGCGACATTACTTTGAAAATCATGGTACGTGCCACACAGCCGAAGCTACACTCGATGTATGGCGCCCTGTTTTTGAAGATCGCATTATCAGAAGAGCTGATGTCGTTTGGCCACCTCGGAGCTGCGATTATTTGTGGGGTGCCCTCAAAGATAAGTGTTACGCCGACAAGCCAGAGACAATTGACGCTTTAAAGGACAATATTCGTGAAGCCATTGGTGAAATACAGCTGCACACAATCGATAATGTGCTTACAAATTGGACCGATCGTGTATTTTCCATTATTAACCGGAAGGATTGTACTTTCAAATAAAAAAAGAAAGAAAAGAAGAAAAGATTTGAGAAAATATTCAGTAGTTTTTTTTATAGTATTTAAAAAACAAACGTTATTTGGCGGACCCGTTACTTAGGTGGAAACAATTATTCTTGCTTTCTTTATTATAATTAATTTTGCCAATATATACCTACATTTACTTATATAAATAATTAATATAAAAAATTAAAAGATTTAAATGATTTTTACATTTACTTGCGTTGAATGCAGTATTTGTTTTGTTTTGAATCTGCTGCTCTATTGGTTCTTTGTTTGCTCTCTCTCACGTTTTTGTCTGCAGAAGGTTTCAACTATGCGTTGGTTATCACTATGCGTTGGTACAAAATATACAAATCAAGTTCATGCAAGACAAACGTGTATTAATTACTTGCATTTTTTTTATTATATCGTACAAATGGGCCGCCATTCCCATTTTTGCAGCAGAGGCTCGGGCAGAAAAACGGATTCACGTTGTAGCCCTCTCCAGTTTCTTTCCTCAAAATTGTTTCTCACTTTAGTAGCACACATAATTAGTAAATGCGAAACACATACACAAAAACCAAAGCAACATCAGTCCGAGCGTTTGTTTATTCTTCTTCCACTGATCAAGTGCTTTTGATATCCTCTGTCCTATGAACAATTGACGACTGAATACATGAAATTAAAACGCAATACATCACGCGTATTCAGGAATATTCATGAATCACTCACTGAGAGAAAAATGCAAAAATACAGGTACACACTTACAAGATATGCACACTGTTGCCCCTCTTTTATTCTCTTGCTCTCGAGAGAGCATAAACCGTGCAACAAACACGGCTGTATTTGTATAACAAACACAGATATATTTGGGTCGCAAACACATATATTATAACATATTAATCATTGTGTCTCAAACATGTAACGTTGAATAGCAAACACAATGCGTTTGGGCACAAGTATATTATATTTGCGACAAGCTCCAAACACATGTTATATTTGCATCCAAACAACAAAAACGAAAGATTTTTCAACGTGTACAAACAAATCCACTTTTGAGGGTTAATTCGAATTCGGAAAAGTCTTACCAACAGTTTACCAACATCGACCAGACGCCGTCCCATGCAATTGGCCATTAGCCGGCGATGCCTACGCAGAATTTTTGTGAAAGATTTGAAGATGTTCCCTTACAACGTGCAGGCAGTGCATCAGCTGCTAGCTGTTGAGCGCCAAACACGTGTAGCCTACGTTCAAGCCATTCTGAATCTCAACGAAGAGGTGAACGATATTTCATCGAAAATTTTCATGAGCGATGAGGCTCATTTCCATCTTATCGGTTACATGAATAAACAAAATAATCATTTCTGGGACACCGATAATACGTATATCACCCACGAAGAACACTCAAAGTTACTGCGTGGTGCGCTGTTTACGCTGGTGGAGCCATCGGGTAATTTTTTTGAGAACGCCGCGGGCCAAACGACGACTCTAGACGGCGCGCGCTACAGAGCCATGATTACCGATGTTTTTCTTCCTCAATTGGATGAATTGGGACTGGAGAACATGTAGTTTCAAGAGGACGGTGCAACGGCGCACACTGCTCGGACCACAATCGATATTCTGAAGGAAACATTTCCGGGTCGCTTAATCTCTCATTTTGGTGATTTGCACTGGCCGGACAGATCACCCGATTTAACCGTTCCAGACTTCTTTTTATGGGGTTTTTTGAAGTTGCGGGTTTATGTCAACAAGTTTAGACTCTTGAAGCAATTAAGGAGAATATTCGCTAAGAACGCCAGAACCTGTCGCCCGAAGTTCTGACAAGAGTGATGGAAATGCCATAAAAGGAGCCCGTATGGTCATCAACTCTGGCGCTGGCCACTTGGCCGATATAATTTACTCAACTTGATGGAATAAATTCTAATGGATTAAATAAGCAAATTTCACAAGCAGAACCAAAGTTTTTCTCTAAAAGCAATTACAGCAAAAGAACATTGGGTGATTGGGTGTCTTCAACATGAAATTTTGAATAGCAAACACAATGTGCTTGGACACAAGTATTCTATATTTGCGGCAAGCTACAAAAACGTTATATTTTTGCATACAAACAACCAAAAAAGACAAAATTTTCAGCGTGTAGAGAGCGCATAGCCCACTGGTTATGAGAAGCTCTCCGCTGAGATGTAACGGGAAATATTTATTTATATATAATTTGCCTTATATTAAATTCTGATTGGGATCCACTATTAAATGCCGTGTTGGTCGCTTAATAAGAAACAAACATACGGGTCCTTAGCTCTGCCAAAATCACAAATCCAAATCTCAACTTCATGTCTGCAATATTACCTTCGAGATGATAGCTTAACGTAAATGGTAAACACAGCGGAAATGACCGCTGTAAAAGGAGAAGATAACTGTCTATGTGTTGCAGCAAAAATGTTGTTGTTAATGTAGCAACCTGACATTTTGCGACCTTAGAACCACAAGGTTCAAACTGACAATTTTTGATAAAATGATCTGAATCTTTCGATTACTGCTATCGTCATAAATATATCTTTTATCGTTTACGAGATACCCAATGGAACAAAGTTCTAACTACATATTTTTATATAATAATTTGGTTAACAAAATTCTAATCACCAAATATAGTCTTGTGTTCCAGTTAAAACTTTGTTTACCAAAATATTGTTGATAGAACTTTGTTGCACAACATTCTTTCGTACTCGTAGCATTAGTCAAATATAACTTTTTTGGTTGACATTGTCTCGTTTATATTTAGGTCTGTCACCAACAATTTCGACAAATTTTTACTGGATGTTGTCTATTTACACCAAAAAGCCAGTAAAACCGAGTACTAAGAAGAGTCACGTGAAAAATATTGAGCAAAACTAATTTGTTACGCTGCGGAATGGGGCAGCAACATACATATCAGTGATAACGACCATATTTTTCTCTGTTTTTAAGTTCTTTTACACTAAAAATCTATTTTTGTTCTGAAATTGAGCGACAGTAGTTAACACTGATCATATCTACCTTCAATTTGATTAGTCGTTGCATTTTTCTTAGCAACATTAAAATGTTGCTCAATACAGGGTGTTTTTTTATGCTCCAGGCCGACGTTTTTTGACCGCCATTTATGTTTGGTTGACGTTTGACAGTTGTGCAGAGCAGTCGAAAAAAAATTATTATGGAGCATCTAACGCACCAACAACGTGTTGAAGTTATTAAGAGATTTTATCTAAATAATCGTTCAATTGTAAAAACGCGTAGAATATTGCGCGATTTAATTAATGGACGGAGCTAGTCAACCATTCAACGTATTGTAGTTAAAGAATTTTGAAACTTTGTATACACTGGGAGATAAAGTGAAGTCTGGCCGAACTTGAAGCGTAGGTACGGCACAATATATTGCTGCAGTGAGAGACAATGGTGTTGAAACGTCGTCGTCAATTTTGTTCAAAATACTCAAAATAGATTTGCATTTATGCCCGTATAAAATTCAAGTACTACACAAGCGGAAATATTTCGTCCATATTCCGCAGGCATTTTGTTGTATGGAGTTTTGTAAATTTCCGATCTTAGTTTTGACCTTAACTAGAAAGCGAGAGAGTTAGATTCTTGACAGTTAAATGATGGTTAACTTACAAGTTTGTACTTGAGAAATTTTTGCCAGAGAAGAAATAACATTGAAACATATGTTCTAAAGCCCAGTTTTTGAGACGGTATTTAACGACGCAATAGTTAATTGTAATTATATTTGAATTAGATTTTAAATCTGAATTGCGTTTTCAGTGTTAAATTAGAATTGAATTTTATGTTTCGGGATTAGAGAACAAAAACAAATATTAATCATCAAAAATCACTTTATTGTTTTTCAAAATATTTATACACTTTTGCATGCGTTTGAACCAATTGTCGAAACAATTTTGCCACTATGATTGAGGTATCTCCAAAACATGCATTCTGAATGCAGCAACCGCTTCTTCAGGTGTCGAAAAACGTTGACCTCTCAGTTTGTTTTTTACGTACGGGAATAAAAATAAGTCATTCGGTGCCAAGTCAGGACGATACGGCGGATGACCCATCAAAACGATGTATTGGGTGCTCAAAAATGCAGTTGTTTCAGCCGATGTGTGAGAGCTCGCATTGTCGTGGTGAATAGTGATCCGTCTTCGGCGGTTGGTTTCCCTGATTTCTTGGAAGACAACTGGAAAACAAATGGTTGTGTACAACTTAGAATTCACTGTTCTCCGTTGTTCTAGTGGTACGGTTGGGACATGTCCGGTTTTTCCGAAAAAACAGGCGACCATTTGCTTGGAAGTGCTTTAGGCGCGGACAACTTTTGTTGGATTTGGCTCATTTTGAAACACCCTTACAGTTGACTGTTGTTTACTTTCGGGATCATACACGTAAATCCAGGATTCATCACCTGTCACGATGTGTTTCGAGACGTGTTTCGAAGCACCGCGATCGTATTTTTGGAGCATTTCTTTCGATCAATCGACACGAGCCTTTTTTGAGCGATTGACAAATTGTGTGGGATCCAACGCGAACAAATTTTTTTTCATTCAAATGTTTATGCAATATTGAATGTATGCTGGTCCCACTAATGCCTAAAGTTGTCTCAATCTCACGATAGGTTACATGACGATCTTGTTTTCGGAACAACAGCTGATTTTGGACGACATTCACGGAATTCGTCTTGGAGAGAACTACGACCACGATTAAATTCACCATACCATCGATAAACACTGGTCCTTGATGGAGCTTCATCGCCAAAAATTGAATTAAGTTCATCCATGCACTGTTGCTGAGTAAATCCACGTCGAAAGTTGTAAAAAATAATCGCACGAAAATGTTCACGATTTAGTTCCATTTTCGGCCCGAGATGAATCTTTTAAGTTTCTGTAAACAACACAAATAGCGCTCGTATGTCAAAACGTTCTGAGTACGCATAACCTCAAAAATGTCCAACTTTACGATAGAGCTGTGAGTTGGCAGATTGCTACACTAGGGTTGCCAAATCCCGAAACATAAAATTAAACCCTCTAGATCATAAAATGCCAAATGCAAATATCCACGAATGTGCAAATGGGTTGGAAGTGTTTGTATTACAAGTGCCCATCGTGATATGGTTTTACTCAATATTTTACACATATCTTCATCTAATATATCTTTTTCGTCACTCTTGTTATACAAAATTGTATAAATTCTTTCATTCATTATCTTGAGCAAGGCCTTTCAAATCCAATGTATGCTGGTCATTGAAATTGAAGTTGGCAGAGAAAACAAAGTGTCAAAATCATACGGTCGTTTCAGGGTAACTTAAATAGAATTTAAATGCACAAAACTGACCATTTAAGTTGGTTATATTTTTATTACTGAAAAACTAAATTCTGTATTTAAATACGATTTAAAGATAAATAGAGGATAATTGTGAAGTGAAAGGTTGGGCCCAAGTGGCTCATAGAACCTTGTGGTACCAAGATATTCCACCTAATAAATGATCATCAAAGTTCTATCAATTTTTTTAAACACAAAATTCTAGAAAACTGAAGATTTCAGCGTGGATATTTCTGAGGCATTACATTATTTAAATTAATTTAAAAAAATTAAATAATAGTTTTGGCCAAAATAAAATAACATATAATAACTAATGCATCATAAACATTCAATCTTATTTTTCTCTCATCATACCTTGGTGCACTTAAGGTCGTGGTCGTGTTCTAAGGTCGCGATTTATTATATTATCAAGTATTTTGTCTGGTATTTTATCAATACTGGAAACCGTTTGTGGTCATTGTGGCAGTACATTTGATGTAATATCAGATAAATTACCTGCTGAGGTTTTTTTTTGAGTTACAGAACTTTAAATTAAAAGAAAGTAAAGAAATATATTTTTAATATCAATTAAAGTGGCTTCATTGCTTAGATAATTTTATGACATTAATATTTAAATATAATTTGGGTCATGTGGCTGCCACGTCTGGCGTATACATAGCGCAATCTGAAATTCAAATTGTCACACACTTTTCACAGCATTTGGGGCGTTGGCAATAAAAGTATATCGTTGTTCTACATGCGTACATATTGTGAAATCTGTTGAGCATTCGTGCGTCAAAATACAACACTGGGGTTTACCCACGTTAAATGTAACTCCATTCTTAGACATTGAGACCCGATATTGGTTCAGTGACGTGTTAATAACCTGCACTGAACAGTGGGAAGGTGAGGGCAATGTGAGTGAAGGTATATCACTGCCATCAGCTTTCAGATTTAAAGATACCAACCAGCAATTTCTGAAGATCAGGAAAAAAGAAAGAGAGATGCCGGAGCTTTGTGGCACGTCTGCGTTCAAAGTATACGCCTAGGGGGTTTTGAGGTTTTTAGAGTTCCAAATATTTAAATTAAAATAAATCCAAGAAAATTGTTTTTAATTTCAATTAAACCAGCTTTATTGGATAATGAAGACCTCCAGTGGGTAAAGCCTCCTATGGAGGTAAAATTTTTATTATTTTTTCGATTGGACGCACCGTTTTCGAGTTATAGCCACTTTTTTATTTTAGCGATTTTCTTATGTTGGTTGATTTTCTTATGTCTCACATACGAATTGGACCACTTTATGAAAAATCCTTAGAAACCCACAAAAATTGGTTATTTTGTCGATTGGACGCTTTTGTTATTTTGTCGATTTCCGAGATATATACTTTTCTCTTATTTTCGATCAAAAATGGGGATGGGTTACCCTGGGTAACTCATTACCTATCGTCGTGCGTAGCTTCACATTAATTTCCCCATTACCCTGCGGGTAATGTGTAATCGTGATGGGTATTTCCCCATTTACATGGGTAGCTACCCATTATTTTCCACATTACCCTGCGGGTAATGGGTAATCGTGATGGGTAATTCCCCATTTACATGGGTAGCTATCCATTATTTTCCCCATACCCTGTAGATAATGGGTAAACATTCATTACACATTCCCCATGACGATGTGTGTGGGTTACACATAGGGGGGTAAATACGAACTCTTCCAATGACTCTACTGCCCATAAAGCGCGCCAATCAGCAATTTCTGTGGATGTAAAGATGTTTGGGCAGAAGCTTGTGTATTATCTTCACTCCAAATGCGACAATTTTGCTTAGTTACGTACCCATTCAACCAAAAATGAGCTTAATCGCTGAACAAAATTTTATATGGAATTTGTGCTTCAACCCATTGGCCGAATTGTCGGCGCATACGGTGGTCGTTTGTCTTTAATTCTAGCACGAGTTGAACCTTAAAAGCTCGTAAATCAAGATCCGTTCGTAAAATCTTTCATAAAGTGGATGGACACATCCCCACAGCACCGAATTGATTGATGTAGGTCTTTTCAATGCTTCGCTCTACAGCAGCTATAGCTTGTTCGGGGCGCACTGTTTGACGTCGTACATGATGCACATTATCATTAAGAGTAAACGTGGTGCGAAAATGATCCATAGTTATTCGAATGTGCCGCACTTATGGACGATTATAACTACCATAAAATGGACGAAGTGCATGATATGTTTGACGAACAGAACCAGTATTTTGACAGAAAATTTGAACAATTTGCAAGCGTTTCTCTCGCGTAAGACTTTTCACGAAGAAATGGCAAACCAAACTACAGAAAATTCCAACTATCAGCTGTTGAATCGGTTATCAAATAAAGCAGTGTTGCCAACTCAAAGTTGTGAACGTATTAAAAAAAACACTCATTGTTTGATGTTAATAAAAATAGTGGTTTCCCGTTACATGCCATGAAGGGATTAGGATGAGTTGCTCATAAACCAGTGTGGTGTGCGCGTTCTAGTTTTACCCTCACTGATTTGGACCTACAGTTTTACACCGGTTTCGGACGATATTTTTAGTAGTGTTTTCATTGCGAAATACTCGACAGTGTCGTCGTCACTAAGCTAAGTGACCGCTATCGAAAGAAATTTGAAGTGGTCAGAGCAGGGATTGAACCCACGTTCTCATGCACAAGAGCTATGCATAGTAATCATTGCACCACCGCTGACCTCATAGCAAACTTTATTTTTCGAGTTCAATTCTGATACACATTTTTACACTTCTTTGGAAGCATTTTTTATGCAGGGATATTAATGATTTTCTCCTAATCTACGCCACAAACAAGTAAAGTATTTAAGTCATCATAGTCAAATGTCCTTTTCTTTTACCTTTGTTAATCTGATGAATGACAAATGTCCTTGTTGATCTGGTTTGTTTTGAAATTTTTAAAATCTAATAAAACTCTAAACAAATAATCCTATTTTCCTCTTCTTCTTTTTGAGCCAACTTAAAAAGGCACAAGCCGCAAAAGGCGCAGCACCGGCTTACCAATCAAAACAAACACAGTTGGCCAGTATGATGCAACAATGACAACACTATTATACCATAAAAGCCAATAGATGTCTTTAAGGTAATAAAGGAATCGATTGACTAAGGCGGTGCGGTGTGATCAAAGGCATAGCCAAACCATATTTTGTCAACTCACAAATTGCCTATTGACACTCAATAGAAGAGAGAGAGAGAGATACTGAGACCGAGAGAGCACCAACAAAAGGATCAGGATCACCCATAGTGGCCGACGATATGTCAAAGGATCAAAATAGAGACAAACCGGACAATTACATAAAAGGAGATAAACATTTCTCAAAGTTAAAACCAGACGATGAACATCATTGATCTTAAAGATGACTATTGGATTTTTCAACCATGGCTTTGTTTACTGCTACAGGATAAGGTGGTTCGTGTGCGTACGAGTCCTTGGGACGAGAAAACGAAAGGATATTTATGAGGTTTTATTGCTGTTGCGCTCTGTCTTTGTTTGTTTGTTTGGTTACACAATGTTTTGTCATAAATATCAGCTTAAATCCTTATTTATGAGATAGTGTCATCTCTTTGTTATCGAGATTAAGTAGGCCAAACCCGGGTTTACTCCAAACAAACGACTACCGCCGCTGCCAGCACTATCTTCTATTAACAGTATCAGTATCATTGGCAACGTCATCGGGCAGCCTGAGACATCTCTAGTGTTGCCGTAATGCTTAACTTTATGATGCCATAATGACTTGTCAAATTTAGCGTGAGAATATCTGTGAATCACATTCCCCTTTTTATTGTTGGCGGATGAAAGATGAAACGAGCGTGACTTTAGAGCGGAAAAAGTACTTAAGCGACCTATGTATCTGCTAGACCACCCACATCATCAAGAGATGTTGTAAAATTTTTTATTCACTTTTTTATTGAATCAAAAACGTTCTCAAAAAAACAGCAAACCACGGCCAAAGGATTTGAATATATAATGCCAATCTTGTGGTTGTGGTGGTGGGGATTTTCAGGGACTGCTCAATATCAGTTTATGGTTTTATTATTTGATTGCTCTATGAACCTTAAATTCAATTCAGAGCTGAGCAACAAATGATCTCTTCAGACAAAGCTGAATTTCCCATTATTGTGTTATTTTGACTGCGAGGTGGGGAGAGTGCGTGTGACAGTTGATAGAGATAATAAACTGCTAAAAGGTTTCCAAATCCTTTCACATCATTGTTATAACACACCAACTCTCTATAAACTCTTCATAAACATCAGATGTCTTACGACTCCCATGATTAACTCCCCCATTTCATATGAGGCCTGCAAGGAAAAGGGAGCACGCCAACGTCAATATTCATTAATAAAACGTGAACGTTACGTGTGAGTTCATCATTTGGCGTTTTCTTTATAACCATATAAGCTATTAAGGAGGAGCCATATACTCGTATATTACTTTATATAGGTTATTACCATATTTTATAAAGTTAACTTAAATATACATTATAAACATTATGACCAAGAATTGCAAGAGAGGAACAAAAATTGCTAACGATGTCTCAACGCCATCGTCATAGTTAGTGCAAAATATAAAGATCTTAGAATGATGGATCTTGGAATTAAGGCGGAATGTATTTCAATAAAATGCGGTCGCTTTTCACTGAGAAGAGAGCTTCTTGGCACAAGTGAAATTGTTCATCGTCTCGACAAATATTTTTTGTCGAAATTGAGCTAACATAAGGGAGGTTTATCGCCACAACGCAAATGGATTCTTACTTTATTTTTACTGATCTTCTACCACCTGAACAGGGAAGGTACCTTACACAATATACAAGGTGTTTCAAAAGAAGTCATCCGATGTTGTTTGGCTCTCATTTTTTTTCTAAATGAAAAACTTCGATTCTGTTTTTTGATTATGTTTATTTGAACCTTCAGAATTTTATTGGTTAAGTTGAGAAGATGATATCGGTTAAATGGGCGCTGTCACAATTGATTACCATACGGGCTCGTTTTATGGCATTTTTCATCACGTCGGCGAGAACTTCTCGTACTCGTGTCGAATGTTGACCTTGAGGGCTTCCAGGGTCTCGGGCTTGTTCACGTAAACACGGGACTTCAAAAAACCCCACAATAAAAGTCTGGAACGGTTAAATCGGGCGATCTTGCGGGCCAGTGCAAATCGCCAAAACGAGAGATGAGGCGACCCGGGAACGCCGCCTTCAGAATATCGGTTGTGGCTCGCGCAGTGTGTGCCGTTGCTCTGTCATGTTGGAATCACATGCCGTCCAGTCCTAATTCGTCGAATTGCGGCAGAAAAATCTCGGTTAACATGGCCCTATAGCGCGCACCGTCCACTGTTGTCGTTTGACCAGCGGTGTTCTCGAAAAAAATGGCCCGATGACTCCTCAAGCGTGAACAGCGCACCATGCAGTCACTTTGAGCAGGTGTAATGGCTCCTCGTGATTCATTCGTGGAAATGAGCCTCATCGCTCATTATGATTTTGGTGGAAAAATCGTCCACTTTGTCCACGAGATTGAGGATGGCTTGGGCGTAGGTTACACGCGCTTGGCGGTCGACAGGCAGCTGATGCACGGACTGGATTGTATAGGGACGACCGGTTGATGGTCGATGTTTCCGGCGTCAGCTCGACATCCTCGGAACGGGCGCTCCGGGGCCGGCCACTCCTGGCAACGTCTCGTGTGGTCCCATACTCTTCAAGGTTAGTGGCCAAACGGCGCAGTGTTTGCGCAGTCAGTGTCGGACGGCCGGGGAATCGGCGACGGTATTCGCGCTGCTCCAACAGTGTATCGCTCCATGGCTTGTGTACTTGTATTCTACATCTGCCTAGTCCACAAATTTCAAAAAAGATTTGACATTGGCGGCCATTTGCAAAAATAAGAGCATCTTCCAATAGGGTGGTCACTTTTGAAACACCCTGTATATAACTTATTTTCTTAAACAGTTCGATTCTTAGCATATTCTTTCCAGTTGGTCACAACAAGCTTTCACATGGTATCATCCCCTCGATCCTTCCAGTAAGTCACTTTCGCGGTGGATCATTATTATTTATTCTACTGACATGTCCAAGCCAACGCTATCGAACTCTTTTGATCCGCTTAACTGCATTGATGTCAGGATTTAAGTCGTACAGCTCGTGATTAACTCGACGTCGATCAATGCCATACGCAGAATTTTATTTCGGGGGTTTAGGTTAAAAAATACTACTAAATTAAAAAATCAGCTATTAAATAAATAATATCCGGGGGAGCCCGAGCGTACGACCCTGACTTCGATACTCGGCATTATCCGTAACAGTTTATTATATTTTTGCGCTCAAATTTCCTCTGGATGAATTCCAGATTTTTGCATCTGCTTGCGGCATGAGCCAGGTGTCTGCGCCATGTACTAACATAGGTAGCAAAAAAGTCGGATGCAGCTGTATTTTCAATTTTCGACAGAGGGCTTATCTTTATAAAACGTGGCAATTGGCGCACCAGGCTACGGACTTTGTGAATGTATCATCGGTATATTTGATAATATGACTAGGAACCCCGGATATAATGAGGAGGATGCAATGGACTTTGAATCGGGCATTGACAATATCCGTATGGATGATGATGGAATATTGGAGTGTACTGGGGGAGTTCACTCGAGTAACACAGAACTTATTCATTGAATTGCTGGAACTTTGCATGGGGGGACGGGATGTTAGGGATACGAGAGCGAATTATATGGGCAGGGAAAAGGTATGTCTATGGGATCACCAGCTTCACCGGTGATAGCTGACATAATAATGGAGGGACTACTTGGCGGGACTTTCACGAGGTTAGAAGTGGAACCCGGGATCTTGGCAAAGTATGTGCATGGGTTATTTGTTGGGATAAGGAGGAGTGAAGCGGATATTACGCTTAAGGCTCTTAACACATACAACGGCCAGGTAAAATTCTTGATGGAAGGGGAAATGGACAAAAGTTTACCAAACGTGGAGTTGATAGTAATTCGACTGGGCAACCTGTTCAAACTTGATTGGTACCAGAAGACTACAGCTTCCAGACTAATTTCAACTCTGAGCACCCTAGGAAAATTATTATCAACACGGCGATGAATTTCATGAGTGGAGTTCTGGATATCGGCGAGGAGGAGTTCCATGTGGATGATGGAATGGAGATAGGGGAAATTCTCCGTGGGTATCATTTCCCTTATGGGGCTTAGAAGGCCATACTTGATCGGAATACGCATGCGGGACATTTGCTCAGGGGGGACGAGGCGAGAACCCGCCGAAAATCTGTGGATCTCTGACTGGTATACCCGGCTATTACAGGGTCTAGGGCACTCCGATATCATATGAGCTGGCGTTATGACCGCACGATACCCTGAGGGGGTTAATTAGCCGGGCAGAGTCTGATGTGACGGAAAGGAATAAGTTTAATATTGTATATCGGGTGGAATGAAATGGGGACAAGACTGACGTATGCCAAAAGGTATATGTTGGCACCAAGATGACGAGATTGGGGACTCGACTATCTTCCCACGAATCGGATTTAAGGTCAGCTGTAAACCTACACGCTGAAAAATCTGTCGTTTTTTGTTGCTTGGATGCAAATATAACATGTGTTTGGCGTTTGTCGCAAATATAATATACTTGTGCCCAAACGCATTGTGTTTGCTGTACAATATTACATGTTTAGAGACAAAAGATATTAAAATGTGATATCAAATGTATCTGTGTTTGTGATACAAATCCAGCCGTGTTCGTTGCACTGTCTATGCTCTCTCGAGAGCAAGAGAATAAAAGAGGGGCAACGGGTGAGTATATCTTGAAAGTGAGTATCTGTATTTCTGCATTATTCTCTCAGTGAGTGATTCATAAATATTCCTGAATGTGCGTGATCAATTTCGTTTTAATTTCTTGTATTCAGTCGTCAATGGTTTATCGGACAGAGGATATCAGAAGCGCTTGATCAGTGAAAGAAGAATTAACAAACGCTCGACAGTTTAAATGGTTTGAGATGTTGCTTTGGTTTTTGTGTATGTGTTTCGCATATATTTATGTGTGCTACCAAAGTGAGGAAAGAAACTGGAGGGGGCAACAACGTGAATCCATTTTTCTGGCCGAGCCTCTACTGAGAAAATCGGAATGGCGGATCATTTGTGAAATATAATAAATATAAACACAAGTAATTAATACACGCTTGTCTTGCATGAACTAGATTTGTACATAAGTATATTGTTCGTCTACCAACGCATAGTGCTAACAAAGGCATAGTTGAAACCTTCTGAAAAGAAAAACGTGAGAGACAACAAAGAAAGGAGAAGCAAAAGAGCAGTAGATTCTCATTTCATAAAAAAAGTATTGCATTCCGCAAATTAATGTAAAATGGGTAATTTTAAATATTTTAAATTTTTGTATTAATTATTTATTTTAATTATAATAAATAAAGAGAGAAAGAATAATTCGTTTCTAAATATTATTATGTTTGGGAGAAAATTCGCATATGTTTCCACGAAAGTATATGGAGGTTTTTTGGGAATCACGCGAATGCTTCCACGTAAGTATGTGGATATTTGAGATGAAGCACGCATATGTCTCCACGTAAAGAATACATATTTGTCAGTAAACATGCTAATGTTTGCATTTAAATATACCTGAGTTTGGGACTAGCAAACATATAAATGTTTGAAGTGTTTTCCAAACATATACATTGGTCCTACAAAATATGTTTAGGAGAATATGTTACAGAGGCCGTTTTTTTCAGGCTGTATGGAACGGGGAACGGCATTGGCAGCCCACTGTGCCACGACGGGTCATTATCCTAACTTTGACGACGTTGACATTTTAGCATAGGAAATCGATTACTCACGAAGTGGTACTCTCCAAATTCTGCACATAATTAACGTTCCCTCGGAGACGGCACTCGATTACGGGACCGACATTGACTGGTGCGCTCGAGTATTTCGGCGCACAATCGAACTTGGGTTGACGAGAGATTGCACACTACGTATGGGTAGTTTGATTTTTTGTGATTTATAGTACATGTGATCAATCGTTTAGTGGTCAATATGTGATTAATGTTATATTTTTGTATATAAGTATAGAACCCTGAGGATGATTAGCGATGCTAATCCAAATATTGAGAATATTTGATAAATCTTGAAAAAGCAGTCAAAGTCGCTGGTTTTCTCCTTTTATGACCTCAAACCGAACCAATTCCACACAGATTTCCACACAAATTTGGTTAGCCAGAACTGAGGTGCTCCCAGCAGCATTATTATCTTTTAAATATCTTTTATCTTTTTCGTAGACGAACTGATCATTGTCGGGTTTGTACATGTAGGCCAAAATATTGTCATTGTGGTCAATGCCTTCTCCGATAGTCAGGCGGTAATCAAGTCCATGGAATCAGTTTTCGGGAACTCAACATCTGTCTAGGACATCCACAGATCTGTTAATGATTTGCTCCAGCAGTACGTCATACGCTTTATAATGGTGCCAGGGCACAGGGACATTTTGGTGAACTGCATACCGGATTGGTGTGTGAGACTAGGGACCACCCTGAATTGCAACGTGTTGGAATGGCCCTAGTGACTTGTAAGCATATCCTGCAAGAGTCCTTCTATGTATAAGTATATATGTGCAAGCCAAATCTGACCGATAGTGGATTTGAGGGGATCCATGGACTTTTACTCTCTAGCCAGGCTCAAGATGTCAATTCTAGTTTCAGTTTTGACGGGGCACTGTCTGATTGGTAGACATTAGGCGAGACTAAAGGTCAGGGAAATGACAGAAGCTCTATCTTTTCTGCACGAGAACAGCACTAGCTAACACGAGGATGTCTATTATGGGGTCCCAGGGACGGACGCAGGCGGTGGGACCAGGGACTCGGGCCCCCAAAATTATGTCTTTAATAGGCAACTTTGGAATTTAGTGCTATTTTTCGACCTAAATATCAAATGTCCTCGTTCACTCACCTACCTACCTCCAAACTACCTACCTCCAAACTACCTACCTCCAACTTCTCTGTTTCCTTTTTGATTTTGAAAAAATACTGCTTTAACGACTTGTACACTCTGAAAAAAATTGCCCCTGCAACATTATATAGAAACCATATATATGCTTGGATTAGCCATATACGTGCAATCATTATTTTCATGAATTGAAGATCTCATGCTTTTGTTGTTTCTTTGTTCACGATTCTATTTTCAGCAGTTATCAACAAACAAAGCCACATTTGGGCTACAGCAAAAATAAATATCTTATATTTTATTAATCATTGTGTCTACAACATGGAATATTGCATGGCAAACACAGTGTGTGTGGACACAAGTGTACTATATTTGCGACAAGCTACAAAAAAGTTATATTTGCGTCCAAAGAATAAAAAGGACAGATTTTTCAGCGTGTGGCATTCGCTCAGTGGTGTCATATAATCAACGTTAGGTAGGAGCACAAGGCCTGTACTGCTGACGGTTTTGTTCGTGACCACTTCATCTTTTTTTAATATGTCCTCTAATAAGATGTTGAAGAAATCGCTCGATAGGGTATCACCTTGCCCGAGGCCTCGCATGGTATCGTAAGGTTCGGAAAGATCTTTACCAAACTTCAGTAAAGCTTTGACGTGGGTCAATGCCATTCTGCAGGGGCGTATAAGCTTAACAGGGATATCTAGCTCTGACATAGCTTCGTAGAAAAGTGTTTCCCGTATCGGGTTAGGGAAGACAGCTTTATAATCAATAAGAACATGGTAGGTGTCAATCGCTACCGTGATAGTCCGAATGTACGCACCCTAATATATAAGTTTTTTTTGCAAATAAAGGTTTTTCCAATAGGTACTTGACAACTTTGAATTTAATTTGTGAACGCACTATTTCACACTATCATCTAACTGTTACTTTCCTTTTTTCTCAGTAAACTGAACATTTTCATCATGGTAAATTACACGAACGAACAACGTATGCAATTTATAAAAATGTACTACCGAAATTCGGAGTCGGTGACGGCAACTTTAAGAGCGCTAACTCCAATTTTCGGTCGTAATTGTCGCCCTAGTAGACAACCAATAGCAAGTTTAGTGCACAAATTTGAGTCTACATCTTCATTGTGTGATGCTGCTGTGCCAGTGAGACAACGGGATGGTCGAAGTGACGAAAACATCGCTGCCGTTCAGGCGTCCGTAGCAAACGATCCAAATCAGTCGATTCCGCGGCGTTCTCAAGAACTGGGCATCGCCAAGACCACGTTGTGGGGAATTTTGCATAAAGATCTTGGTTTACATCCATACAAGATCAAGCAGACTGAAGAATTGAAGACGATGGACCGTTTGACGCAACGTACTAACTATGATTGGGCTCTGGAGAAGATGCACCAAGATGATGAATTTCATCGCAAAATCATCTTCAGTGACGAAGCTCAGTTTTGGGTCAATGGGTTCGTCAATAAGCAAAATATGAGTTATTGGTTTGGTGAAAATCCACATGTGCTTCATGAATCACCACTTCATCCAAAAAGAATAACTGTTTGGTGCGGTTTGCATGCCGGCCACGTTACTGTGAATGGCGATCGTTATGGTGCAATGATTACCGATTATTTTTGGCCCGAATTGGAAAACAACGACTTGGACGACATGTGGTTTCAACAAGACGGTGCCAAAAGCCAAACAGCACACGTTACAATCGATTTATTAAAGAGTAAGTTTGCTGACCGTGTTATCTCAAGAAATGGACCAGTCAATTGGCCGCCTCGTTCGTGCGATTTAACGCCTCTAGACATTTTTCTTTGGGGCTACGTCAAAACATTGGTCTATGCCAACAAGCCGACGACGTTGGAAGAACTCAGAGCCAACATTGAATGAGAAATAGCGGCCATCGAAAGCGAGTCATCGAAAATTGGTTCCAACGAATCGACCGCTGCCGACGTGCCCGCGGTGGCCATATGAACGAAGTCGAGTTCCATTCATAAATGTTTTGATTGCCTTTCAAGTCGATCATAAAGTTTTGGAAATATCTCAAATGGTTTACGTTTTATTTAAAAAAAAAAGTTGTCAAGTCCTTATTAGAAATGCCGATATTTGTCACTTCTCGTTAAAGGTTTTTTTTATGTTTAAATGTTTTTTGAGTTTAGAGTTACCATATTTCGTTCGCTGTAACCGTTTTTCGGTTCTCATAAATGATTTTATTTATTTATCATAAAGGATGTGTTTGATGTAACAAATGTTCATTTCCTGCAATTTGTTAATTTATCTGGGATTTTAAAAATTAATTAGTTCTCTAAGATATACATTTTTTTGTTTGTCTTTCTATATTTTTAAATACTATCAGTCCAAATTCCTGATACCCTTTCATTACTTTATGAGCTGTAATAAAGCAACAAAATTTCATTTCTTTATAAACATCAACAAATTAAAGCTCCTTCCTCATCATCAATTTGCAGCCAGGTTATTTATGAATGCAACGCGATAATTTAGGCATTACTTGCAACACTCAGCGTCAGTGGCCAATTTTAGGAAACTACTCGTAGCAATAAAAGGTGTTATGTTCTAGCAAAGTAAAAAAAAACAAAACGCCAGAAACTACAACAACACTTTGTGTAAAACTCTATATATTACAAAAGTTAATTTATCGAAATTTAAAGTGTAGACGAACACGCCATTTCAACATCATTTATGGACATTTTTTATTTACCAGACAACTATTTTTTCTATGGGGAGGACAGTAGCATTTTATTAATAGGAAAACTATTCAGAAGGTACAAAGTTTGACAGCTGCACAAAGGCGAAGTGTTGGACAAAATCTAAGTTGAACTGAAGTTATTTTATTGCCGGTAACTGTGAAAGCTTAATGTACAAAAATTAGGTAAAGTCTCAGTTCCCAAATGCAACTAGTCATACACAGAAAAAAAGACGACTGTAAAATTAAAAAAAAAAAATGGCATGTGAAAAATCTCAGCACTCAATTACATTTTTCATTATATACTGACAAATTACTCAATTATTGAAATGAAAATCGATAAATGGTACCAAAAAAAAAATTCATAAGAAATATCCCAATATTTAACGAAGTAAATACGATACGAACAACCACATAACTTCAGTTGGAGATAAGTTTGTACAGGTAGTCGGTGGCATAACGACGCTGTGTCACAAACATCGAAACGATCTTCCAGTGGATGTGAGTTCGAATCCTACCGCGGCTGTTTAATTTTTTTTAAATAAACAAAATTTCTCAAAATACTTCGGATCGAAGGCAAAACGAAAACTGAGATACAAATTAGTTTGTTAATATGTCAAATTCTTCATCGACTAAAAACGAAAATAGGTTTGATAAATAATGTACAAATATTTTCGTAGATGGCTGAAATTTTGCATCGATTGAAAAATATTATTTTTCGAATAAACAACCTACAAATATGGTAGCTGATATGTACTTTTTTTTTATCACATGATTTTCAATTAATATTTTTTTTTTTGAATTTTAGAATTTTTTAATTGAATTGAAAAATAATTTTCTTCTGTGTAGTTTGTTTGCAATTTGTAAAATAATATCGAATGTCAGTGAGCTGAGTAGCGTATTGAGTAGCGAGTAGCGTATTGAGAGTAAATGCAATGACCATACCCATCCCCGAAACTGAAAGAAAATCGCTTCATCGCACAGATGAAAATTGTTCGCTATTATGTTAACGTTACTGTAGTTAAAAGTTTCGTATATCCGAGAAATTATTTATTGCAGCAACAAATAATTCATTCAAGGTTTAATTGATCGTTCAGTATACGAGTAGTACTACAAATCTGAGAATCAGTGAGCTAGCTGTGCACTTTCTAGTTTAATACTCACTGATTGGGACCTAAAGTTTTACATCTATTGCGAAATTTTTCATGGCACCGACCACCAATACTCTCATTTTCGGTACCGGGATGAATCGAGGCATTCGTTCATGTTCGAAGAAAATATTTGTTGCGTCGATGAACTATTCCTCAGGTGTGATAAAGATTTGTATTTCAATACTCTTATTTATACATGTGGCTCTCATTAAGGTCCAATTTTTGACTGGTTATTAAAATTGGTATTCAGTTGATTTTGATTTATGTTTGATCGGACTTTAAATATGAAAAGAGTTTTTCAGTGCATTGCCAAATAATCTTACTACCATGTGGCAACAGTGGCAAATGCTACGAAAAATAACCGGTATTCATACAGTCGCAGTCGGACAAACTGTGTTTGGATATGTTCACTTTGTGAGTTAAGACCCTACCCGTGCCTATACAAGGTGGCGCAAAAGTAAACTTCCGATGTTCTTTGGCTGTAATTTAAAAAAAAAATTAAAAACTTTGATTCTTCTTGTGGATTATTTTTATTTGGTCTTTTAATTTTTTTTACATCAAGTCGAGAATATGATGTCATGTAAATGGCCGCCGCCACAGTTGATTGTCATTTGAGCCCTTTTTATGGCATTTTCCATCACTTTGGCCAAAACTTCCGGCGATAGGTCCTCACATTCTTGACGGATATTGTCTTTAAGAGCTGCAAGAGTCTGAGGCTTATTGACATAAACCCGCGACTTTAAAAAGAAGTCTGGAGCGGTCAAATCAGGCGATCTTGCTGGCCAGTGCAAATCGCCAAAACGGGAGATTAGGCGCCCGGGAAATGCATCCTTCAGCATATCGGTTGTGGCACGTGCAGTGTATGCCGTTGCACCTTCCTGTAGGAACCACATGTTTTCCAATCACAATTCATCAAGATCATTGCTCTGTAGCGTGGCACGTCGTCTGGTCGATGTCGACGGCGCTTCCATGACATCCTCGGCTACAGCAGCAATATTTTCTGCAGAACGGCTACTCCGGGGTCTGCCACGCCTGGCAGCATCTCGTGTTGTGCCAGTCTCTTCGAGGCGAGCGGCTAAACGTCGCAGTGTTTCACCAGTAGGCGTTGGACGGCCAGGAAATCTGTGACGAAATTCACGTTGTGCCAAAGTCACCGACCGATTATTGGTCAAATAAATAGTCAGCAATATTCCGCGTTCTGGAGCAGTGTAGCGTAACATTGTTTATTAACGTGTATTTCGCATGTGTTTACTACACAAATGTCAAAACAGAACTGACATTAGGGGCCAATCTCAAAATTTATAGCATTTTCTGAAAGGAGAATTACTTTTGCGCCACCTTGTAGATGGATATAACTCGGGAACGGTGCGGTGCGGTTAAATTTGTTACCTCTATAGGAGGCTGTAACCAATGGATGTCTTTAATACGGCAACACTTTTTTTTAACAAATCGCAAAAACTAAAATTTTTCGAATAAAATATCGCTAAAACGTCATTAAGCCTGTATTTCGGAAACGGAGCGTTTAATCGAAAATAACCAATTGTCCGGGTTTCTAAGTCTGAGTTTACACATGCAACTTTAAGTTTGCAACTTTGAAAAACTCTGCTGCAGCTCTTTACGATTCTCTTTTTAAGTTGCAATATGTGTTTACACGTGCAACTTGTGCGCGTTTGAAATTGTGAAAATCTTGTGTTCAATGTTATTAGTTCTGACATTCGTACATCATTTTTCTGTATATAGACTAAAAGTGTTGTGTGTGTGTGCTGCACACACACAATAAATTTTGTGATGTCTTCTTTGGACCATTTTGTTGACATTTTTATTATTTTATCAGATCACTTTTAGGTTTTTAATTTAGTGTTTGGTTTTTTAGCTAATTAGTTCAAATTGATAATTTAATTCAAATAAAAACAAAAGTTTTCTATCTCATTCGCTGTTTTTTCCCCGCAACTACAGATGCAAAAAACCGCGAAACGCCGATGGTAAATAATGAGATAAAAAACTTTTGTTTTCATTTGCATTAAACACTTTTTTATTTCTTTAGACGGAGTTACACTTTTTTTAAACAAATTACTTCGGCTTCGCTACACTTTATTACAAAACACTATTTTATTTTATTTATTTATTCTCACCGCGTCGTTGATTCAACCATAAAAAGAAACAACTTTTAAAGAGAAACGTCAAATTATTGTACAACCAACTTCACTGCGAAAGAAAACAAAACGGAGTTGCAAAGCACTTGCTAGTGTTTTCCCCCTCCGTTCTTCTTACCTCTCTCTCCTAAAAACTCAAGAACGTCGGCAGAGTTTTTCAAAGTTGCAGACCTAAAGTTGCATGTGTAAACACAGACTAAGGGGTTTTCATAAAGTGGTCTAATTTGTATGGACAACTTTTTTTTTTTTAAAAATAAGGAAATTGTTGAAATGACAAAATAGGTATAACTCGGAAACGGTGCGTACAAACACTTACAAATTCCCCATGTGTAATGGATAATCGTGGCGAGTAATTTCCCATCGTCGTGGGTAGCTACTCATTATTTGAAACCGATTGACCGGTTTACCCGATTTGTATAAATATGCTTAAAATATTAATAATAAATTATATGCTTGTCGAAATTTAATGAAATTTTGGATTAAGAAATAAATATAAAAAAAAAAAATAAATAAAAAAAAAATAAATAAATAAAGAATCTTAAATACGATAAACTTTAACATCAATTTAATATCCAACTTGAGGAAATCATATGAGCACGATCACAAGAAACGTGTCTTTGTACGTAAAATCAACCAGTTAAAAACAGAGCTCTATTCTTGTAATTGTACCTTCCTTAGTTTGACATGACTTTTCTTTTGCATCAGCGGACCTCTAGTACAATGAAGATGACATAAACATCGGGACCATTTACGCGAAGTAAGTGCTGTGCGGAACCAGTATCAGTTGATGATCTTCAGGCTCCAACAAATTTAATTACAGAGAATTGAATTAAAATACGAAATAAACATTATAATTACACTGTGAGACAAAATTAGATTTGTTTTCAAAATGATGCGGTTCTGTCAACGGATTCTGGTAGAAAAGTCTAAAAAAAAATTATACGTGTATCGCCGTTTTGCCAGATCTGATCAGTTTTTTTTAGGGCGGGTCAAAATTTCCGCCCCTCGGAAGTTTTCTGCAAAATATCGGCATGCAAAATTGTGTGTTCCTTACTTCTGAGGTACAAAGTATGTTCAGAAGTTTTATAGAAAAGATTCAGATACAAATTGTTGTGGAACAAATTAACCCTCTAACTGTCACGTATAACCATAATTTTTCCATTTTTTTGAAAACTCGCAAAAAACTGCTCCAAAATGACGTGGTCAAATGTTCTACAAAAATTATCGCCATAAAATTTCACTATATGTGTCCAAACACTCCAAAACACAAATCTTAGCCCAAGTGCTTAGCGTGGTCAAAATGTTCTACAAAAATTATCGCCATAAAATTTCACTATATGTGTCCAAACACTCCAAAACACAAATCTTAGCCCAAGTGCTAGATAATAAGCAAAAACTAACTGCCTTCTAAGGGTTAATAATGAATTTTGTTATTTTGCTGTTTCCATTTTTATTTATTTTTACTAAAACTTTTGCCTTCAACATCACCGAAAGAGCAGAAGACTTGACTGCATTTCGTCAACACTACATGGGTATATAGGCGGATGGTGTATCTAACTTTTGTTATTAATTGCGACAGTTTCCTCCAATGTTATGTACTATTTGTATAAGAAACATTGACAAAATTACTTTTTAAGGATTTTTTTACTTATCGTCCTTGCGCAACGTGAACGAATTTTTTAAGATTTTTTTCCTTTTGGGACAGTAAAATTGACACATGTCTCAAACTTTTTTTTACTATTCCAAAGCAAAAAGAAAAAATCGGTATGGCCACTGTGCAATTTTATTTAAATCAAAAACCGAAATAAACGGTTCTACCGATTTTTGGCAAAATTGAAAACCGAAAACCGGTATCATGAAGAATTGATTCCGGGTTTTTGGACATTCTACACACAGCCTAAAAAAAAAAAATACATGTGATTCCGAAACTGGTGAGATATATCAACTGGGCATATTCGTCTTGCCGATAACAGTAAAATGTGCGTGGATATTATTGACCTTTTTCGTATCGAAAAATATATGTCAAACGTTGTTTTTGTCCAAAGCTTAACAAATTCTGGATAGTCCTCGTGAAACATTCAAATATAGTTTTTCTTTTGGGATGGGATTTAATTTTATGAAAAAACATCCAAATGGGCAATTTTCCACAAACGTATTTTGGGCGATTTTTCGTAGGAAAATGAAATATTGCCCACAATTTATGAAATAAGACCCACTTTTTCTGGGCGATATTTCATACAAAATTTCGCCAACATTTGTATGGGCGATTTTTCGTTGCCCCATTCGCAATATAAGCATTTATAACCCGCTTGGAGCGAAGTTCCTTTCGCTATATATTATGTACTAGTTATTTCCAACACGCCTAAGGCGCCTGTTGAAAAATCCTATAATTTAATTGGATCTTTAAGAAAAGAAATGTTTTGTAAAATGATAAATATTTTTAAGAATTTTTTTTATTGAATGTACTTTCTATAAGAAAAAGCCTAAGAGTATGAATGTTTTTTACAAAGGAGAAAAGGTTATTTTTAAGTAAATTTACTTATTTTCATTTTATTTTTAAGAAAAGGTACTTTGAAGAAAATAAGTGTTTGTAAGAAAAGGGTTTTTTTTAAGAGAAGGTATTTTTTTTAAGAAAATGTTTTTTTTAAGAAATGGGAATTTTTTTAGAATTGGTCCTTTTTTCAAGAACAGGTACAATTTTAAGAATAGGCTCTTATCTCAAGAAAAGTTAGTTTGTTTTAGATAAAAGATACTCTTTAAAGAAAAGGTAGTTTTTTAAGAAAAGTCAATTTGTTGTAAGATAATGTAGTTTTTTAAGAAAAGGTACTATTTGTAACAAAATTTACTTTTTTAAGCAAAGGTACTTCTTGAAGATAAGGTATTTCTTTAAGGAAATGTTTAAAATTATGAGTAGGTATTTTTTTTTGAGAAAAATTACTTTTTTGAAGAAAACGCACTAATTTAAGAATATTTTATTTCTTTAAACTTCTTTCACTTTGGCTTTTCTAAATTTACTTTTTATTCGGTTCAAAACTACAATATGTAATAAACAGGCTCCACCTAGAAAATTTCCCATTAGACAACAAATTTTACTCCATATGTTAGACTAGACACGAACCAAACCAAAAGTAAGAGTGTGAGAGTAAGTGTGCTGCCAAATTTAATTCTATGCTCAGGGTTGTATTTCATGGTTTTGCCAGTCTTGCACTTTGACTTTTCTAAATTTACATCTTATTGGGTTCAAAACTACAATATGTAATAAACAGGCTCCCGCTAGAAAACTTCCCTTTAAACTAAACCAAACCAAAAGTACCCAATATATTTGATAATAATGGGTTGTAATAAAGTAGTTAAAAAAAAGTTGGTTAAAATTTTTTCATTTAGCCTCCATCCCGCTACGTTCGATAAGGAACTTCGTTCCAAAAAGTGGTTTCCCATTATATTCCATGAAGGAATTGGGGAGAGCTTCTCACAGCCAGTGAGCCGTGCGCTTTCTAGTTTTATACTCACTGAATGGGACCTACAGTTTTAACACCGATTCCGAATGGTATTTTGAGAAGCTGTTTCATGGCTAAGCACTCGATATTGTCGCCGTCACTATGCGAGGTGACCGCTGTCGAAAGAAATTTAAGGTGGTCAGAGCAGGGATCGAACCCAGGATCTCATGTACCAGAGGCGCGCACACTAAGCATTGCACAACCGACGGCCACATATTAATAATATTTACTGACTATATTTATTATCTTCATTCAAGCTTTAAAAGGAAACAAATTTCGAAAAAACCAGCGATGATCCATGACGCTTCCATTGCAGACAATTTTCAACCGGTGCTTTTTGTGTTGTTTAACACATGCAAAATGTATTGGAGTTCGCCCCCAGGTACTAATCTGACTTGGAACATATTTCTCAATTCGATTCTGGATTCGGGTTTCCTATTCTGTAGACAGTTCTCTATCATATCTGATTAAAAATTATATCGAAATTTGTAGTAGTTATGACAACTTAATTCAATAACAAGTTATACTGTGCCACGGTCGTCATATAACTGGTTTTAAAAAACTTATACCATCATTGAATTCTGTAGTTGTAATTGGTTTAGACTTGAACTCCATTTTTATTATATCTAATGACAAATTACTGTAATCACAAAGTTACTTCAATCTTATATTTCTGAAACTGCTCAATATTCTTGCTGTTTCATGTGCAACGCAAATTAACAATCAAAACCCCTGAGTTTGTAGTTCACATGACTTGATCTTGTAAAAACATCCAAATTTTCCTCCTTTCCTCAAGCACTTAATTGATATTTTATAAAATGAAATCTGATAACTATTCGCTTGTTTTTTTGTTTGCGAATATAATTTGAACATCAACATTAGCGTTTTATCTTGGCTGTGGCTAAAATGCGTTTAGACCATGTTTGTGTTGTTTCATTCACTCTCTTATATGGTCAGGGCAAAAAGAGATATATCATCGCAGTAATTGAGTTTGTACAACGAGTAAAATGCGCCGTTTTATGAGGCTCGTTTGTGGGGTGGTCAACAACACACACAACCAACAACTACATATGGCTTATGGCTAACATAACATCATGTAACATAGGATGCGGTAACAACAACAAAATGGTTAAACTACGAGGGTATCGAATAACAACCGCATTAGAATGAAACGTTTTTAGTAGTATAGACATTTATTATGGTCTGGAGAAGATAGAAAATAGCAGTATATAGAATTTTCTAGTGAAAGGGGAAGTATAACTCCATAAAGGGGAGCAGGCAACTGTAGACTTAATGCTTTGATTTAAAACTATTAAGTTAGAATGAGGGACTTGTCACTATTACCACGCGTAGTCCAATGAGAATCGTTGGGATACCAGAGGGCGTTAGGTTCCATTCACGTCGTTGAATCTATAAATTTATCTATTGCCATATGATACCCAATCTCTGTGTTCCAAAATAAGGTCACTTATGAACCAATTTGAGGCCTGTAATTAGATTCTAAGGTCATTCCGCTTAACTTCCAGAATGTTTTGGTAGATCAGTGTGAATCCATGCTCCGTGAATTCATGATCGAAATGGTGGTTGATAGACTTGAAAATCCACCGATTTGTTACTTGTATGACTTGATCAATCGCTGGTCCCTGGTCTATTCAAAATTTTTCACTATTTTTCACTTCTATTTCCTCCCTTCTCTATTTTCTCCTCATATATATGGGCAATCACAATGGGTCACCGACCTCCGAGTGTAGTGACGGAAAGTGGTATACTGTCTCTGATTGTCACATGTCCTAAACCTAATCTAACCTAACTCATCTTCCATATTGACAAATGTGACGAGTGTGCAATCCTCTATGAAGCTCACAAGCGCGTGTAGTGCGTTTTTCCGTTTTTGTGTGCATGCTGGCGCATGGACATATGTGAAGTATGTACCTTTGGCTACATATAGACATACATATGTATTTGAGTCAGTCATATTTTCCAATGTTTTCAGAAGGAAAGTTGTGAGGCTGATTGGTGTAAAGTCCGTTGGAGTAACATATGCTGGTTACCCCGCTCTGGGAATGAATATAGCTCTCCATCGATATTATAGCTTAATGCGGTTTGAATAATGGGGACCCACAATGTCTAGTCCACTTCGTAACTTCACTGGTCATTCACCGTCATGGCCGACGATGTTGTTTTCATTTACAGCAGATATGACGAAATAAATTCATCAACTACTTTGAAGTTGTACCGGTTGGTGTTACCAACTGGAGAGAACCGGTGTAAGATCGTGTGGATAGGAAAAATCTTTTATCTTCGGTTTGTAAGGCCTCTATCTCAAAGCAGGCTTTCTGAAGGCTCATCAATAAGCTTGAATTCAAGCAATGATGAGTGATTGCTTGTCGTATCAACAGAAGTAGCCACGTTCATGTCTTCCACTCCCTCCAAATCCTATGTATGTAGCTTCGATTCGGAGTCAGTTTTGTCTTTCTGGGCCATTGTGACAAACACATCCAAATCCACATCCACACCCTAGCCTACCACTGTGTCTAATTCCTATGTTCAATGGGTTCGGTGTCAGGCCTGGCTTTCTGGTCGCCCTTATGCACAGGTGTTGATGAGAAAATCGAGATTTATTTAGTTGGTAAAAACTGCAGCGAATACAAATCAACAACCAAATTTATTTTAATCGGTCACACTGTATCTTTTTATTGTAAATGGAATCCATATATCGATATAAAATAAAATATCACTAATACGCCCATATATCTATATTTTGAAAAGTCCAATAGAAAAAATAAACACTTTTTACGAGGGTTTCAAAAAATCGCCAAAATAAGAAAAACGCTAGAATTCAAAAATGGCTATAACTTGGAAACGGTTTGTCCAATCGCAAAAATAGTACAATTTTAATCTCCAAAACGATAAAACTAAATCTTTTTCAAATACATAATCTCTAAAATGCACATGGGATGATTTTTATTTTTCGGCTTTTTTTCACATATTTTTGCACAAATAAGTGATTCCGTATTCAAGTCATCCATTGGTGAAAACCACTACGGAAAAATTTATTCTTTTTGAAATTGGGCGCACCTCGAATCACAGATATAGGGGTTTTTTTATTTTAGCGATTTTCTTATTATGGTGATTTTTTGAAAAAAAAAAATTGTTCCCTACGAATTGGATCGCGTTATGAAAACCCCTTAGGAAAGTTAAAAAAAGTGCCATATTAAAGATACCCATCAGTTGAAGCCACTAGTGTAGGTAAAGTAAAGTACTATTTTTGCGATTGGATACACCGATTTCGAGATATAACCATTGTTTATTTTACCGATTTTCATATTTTAGCAATTTTTTGAGAAAAAAGTTATTCCCTGCGACTTGGGCCACTTTATGAAAAACCCTTAGAAACCTTCAAAAAATGGTTATTTTTCGAGATATAGGCATGTGGGTGTTTAGCGATATTTTATCTGAAATAGTTTTAGCTTTAGCGATTTTTTAAAAAAAAAGTGATGCTATACCAAAGGCATCCATTGGGTAAAACCTCCTATGGAGATAACAGCTTTATTATGTTTGCAATTGGGCCACGATTTCCGAGTTATAGGAATTTTTTAATTTTAGATCTAGTTCACCCAAATCTAGTTCATGCAAGCCTAGCGTTCATTTCATAAATGGTCCACCGTTCCGATTTTCCCAGTAAAGGCTCAGACCGAAATGGGCTTCACGTTGTTGCCCTTTCCACTTTCTTTCCTCAAAATTGTTTCTCACTTTGGTAGCACACCTGCTTATATACGAAACACATACACAAAAGGCAAACTGATATCACAAATCCTTTAAGCGTCCGAGCCTTCGTTTATTCTTTTTTCACTGATCAAACGCTTTTGATATCCTCCGTCCGATGAAGCATTGACGACTGAATACATGGAACTAAAACGCAATACATCAGCCAAAACAAGAAACACTGACTTCATCTGCAATTTGCACGCACATTCATCTGCAATTTGCATACACATTCATCTCACTGACTGACAGAATAATGCACAAGTACAGATACACTCTTTCAAGATAGACTCTCTCGTTGTCCCTCTTTTATTCTCTTGCTCTCGAGAGATCATTGACAGTGCAACAAACACAGCTGCATTTGTATCACAAACATAAATATATGTTGGTCGCAAACACGTCTATTCTAACATATTAATCATTGTGTCTCAAACATGTAATATTGAATAGCAAGCACAATATGTTTGGACACAAGTATATTATATTTGCGACAAGCTCCAAACAATCAACAAAAAGACAGATTTTTCAGCGTTTATGCAATGAAAATACACGTAAAATATAATAAACGAAGAAACCCCTAACTGTTGTAACGTTATAAGGACCACGATATAAGGATATGTGCCAGTAATGTGCGAACACTATAAAGGGCGGGTGCCACTTCCAACTGGCGGACGTCCTCGGAAAATATAAAGCTGATATCTCAGCAATCCAGGAAATCCGGGTGCTGATTTATAGTTGGTAATAGACTGCGACACCTAGTTTCAAGGTTCTACCCAGTGAGTGACCGCATAACCATAATTCGCATCAAAGCGAAATATTTCAACACCTCGTTCATTTGTGTGCACGCACCGAAAGAGGATAAATATGATGAGGTCAAAGAAACATTTTATGAGCGCCTGGAGGAAGTATACGAACGCTACCCTGACCACGACATTACGATTATTCTAGGCGATTTTAATGCCAAATTGGGAAAGGAATGTGCATTTCGACCAACCATCGGTAATCACAGTCTACATGATACCACTTCCGATAATGGAATAAGACTGATAGACTTCGCCGCTGCAGGGAACTTGGTAGTTAGTAGCACACGATTCCAGCATAAGGGCATACATAAGGCGACATAGTTATTTCCTGATCAGAGAACGAGTTGATCACTTGGTAATAATTGGCAGGCAATCTTCTGTGTAATGGATGTACGTGTGATTCGAGGTGCCAATATCGACTCGGCTGCGAAAGTTCGCACAAGACTGAGCAGGGCGAAAAACGTACGAAGCCGAACACCGGAAAAGCTAGATATCGACAAGTTGTAAATACCGGAGATATCAAAGTCCTATCCACAAAATATCACTCTCCTGTTACATCAGAATACTCTCCCTCACGAGGATCCAGAAGCGTAGTGGAAGCATATATCTCATTCTCTGAAAACTCCTGCAAGGATTAAACTTGGCTATCAAAATCCGCATAAAGATAAGCCATGGTACGACGAAGAATGTCGAATTGCAACTGATGAAAAAGACGCTGCACGTATGGCAACGAAATAGTCAGTGACAACGCGTGCTGCGAATGAGTGGTACAAGAGGCTGAGAAGGGAGGAAAACCAACTAGTTAAGCGGTGAAATCGCAGTGGGAGCAGAGGGAGAGTGAATAGATCGAAATGTGCAGGATGAACGGTGAATACAGAAAATTTTTTCAGAGGGTAAGAAGATCGAATAACGGGCCGAATAATGGGTTGCCCTCCTGTGTGGAAGAGAATTGGAATCTGGTGACTGATAATAGTGTGAGCTTAAAATGTGGAGAAACCACTTTTAGCACTACTCCTCTCAGATTCTTCCGCTGAAGATCTGGAAGTAATGATTGTGGAAGACAGTATAGATTGTACCCTCCCCTAGAACGGCAATCTCCCGGCTTAAGAATAATAAAACCGCTGGTGTAGATGGGCTACCCGCTGAACTTTTTAAGGCAGTTGGCGAAGAACTGCTAGCCCACATGGATTAACTTATATGCGGTGTATGGTTTGGGGGAATCTATCCCTGGCAATTGGTGTCTCAGTGTATTATGTCCTGTGTTCAAAAAGGGCGATCCGTATATCTGTTCCAACTATCACAGTATCAGTCATATACATCGCGTAGAAGGTGTTGTCGAACGTATTATGTGAAAGAATAAAATCAATTATTGCACATCTTCTTGGACCTCATCTGTATGGTTTTAGACCTGGGAAGTCTTCGACTAACCAAATATTCACGCTACGTCAAAAACTGCTTTCGATAGCCCCTTACGGGGAAAATTGTAAAGCTATATCTGAATTTGGGATTTAGACAAAACTGATCCCCTTCTGTAGAATGACGCTGACCAACACCAAATCAGCAGGGGGAAAGATCTCACAGAACCATTCTGTACCAAGCGAGGATTGAGACAAGGCGACACACTTTCGTGCAATCTATTCAACATCTTAATGGAGATAATAATGAAAAACGATGCAGTAAATACGAACAAGACCATTAGCATGAAAATCCATATGATGCTGGCGTATGCCGACGACATAGACATTATTGGGCGAAATTTGCGAGATGTTACTGGAGTATTTTCGATAAGATCGATCGATAAGAATCATGAGGGCAATACAAAATTGATGGTGTCAATGACTAGACAAACCGCTCGACGCACTTGAACATCGACAACCGATTTAATTTTGAAGTGGTAGATGAATTTGTTTACCTTAGATCTCTCAGTGAACAAGGACAACAACGTCAGGCTGGAGACAAATAGGAGAATTGTGCTTGAAAATAGATACTATTTTCGGCCCAGCAAGCAGTTTAGGAACAAAGCCCTCTCTCGACAGACAAAAGTTTAGCTATACCAGAATCTTATTTTGCCTGTCCTACAATATGGCTCTGCACCAGGGCCACATTCGATAGAAAAGTTTTCCGTAAAATCTATGGTACTGTTAAAGAAAATGCCAAGTACCGACGTCGTTAGAACCAAGAGCTTTATAATTTGGGGTCTGACGTGGACATAGCTAGGCGAATAAAATTGGACCAATTGAGTCGCCCTGATAATTTAGCCATGTAAAAAGATTTTCTAAAAACCGTTGGGAACCTGTGTAAAATTGTATGCTCCAAGTAGTGAAAAACTAAAAAGCGCACAGTTCAGTGGTTGCAAGAATCTGTACTCTATCCCTTCGTGAGATTTAATAATAAAATATTAATAAATAATCTCTATTATCCGAGCTTGAGGTCAGATATGCTTTTCTTGTATTTATGTTTCGTAGTTTGTATTTTGGTATTTCGCTACTCTATTGTGTAGCATCATCAGGAGGTATAAACAATTAAAATATCGAGGAAAATAAATACAAGAAAATCAAACCTGACCTCAAGCTCGGAGAATATAGATTATTAATTGCAAAAGAAAAGGTCGAACAACTGTATACACATATTAATATTTTTTTAAATTTTTGCCATAACGTTTAAGGGCATTTATACCTAAGTCGAGGAATACATTTTTATAAGCACCTTGAGCCCTAGCAAACCCATCTGCCACTTAAAGCCGTTATGCGGACTTTTTTTTTTCTAAAATAGTTGTAATTGTAATCTCATGCATAGATGGCAAATCCAGTCCAATTATCGTAATATTTTTTTGGGGTGGCATCCTTCCCCCTATCATGTATTCCATAAATATAGATATTGCATAAATTTGTACGTCATCTACGCATGCGTCTCTCTAAGCATTTGTTGCATGTTCCATCTATTTAACAACAATAGCAACAAGACGACATAAGACTCTATTCCAGCGTAAAAAAAGCTCCATGTAACATGCAATCATAGAGAAGGAGGAGATTCTACATACAGGCAATCATCGTTCAATGGAGTATAGAGTAAAACAAAGCAAAAGAAAAAAACTCCGTGACTTGGAGGCAAATTGTAATAGACCTGGAGCACATATAAGGCAATTTTTTCCATTTAGAAAATCACTTGATAATGTGCAACACCAAACCATAATATAAGATCCTTCATGATGGGTAAAAAGAAAGGGAAAGATAGAGGCAGAGAAGAACTGCATAAATTATACCTGGTTATCAGGACAATATTCAACAGTGTTCTTGCAATAATCCAGCACGAGTACATAATTAAAAGAAACATGTTAACTGAAGTTACGGCTTATGTACTACTATTTCAGCATGGTTTTACTAACATTTGGCGGGAAGGATAACTATAAAGAATTTGCTTGCAGTTTCAAATGACGCATAAAAGTGTAGTTTTTTAAATTTTACAATTATTTCAAATCCCTATAGCCATTTGTATTTTTTTTGTTGAAGAAATTACTCACAATCACACTTTCAAGTTTAGCTGTTTCCTTTTTGGTTTCTCTATTGACCTTATAGAAACTGGGTTTTGTGGGGGCATCAATTTTTACAGTTCGCATGCGCTCAACGCTTAAATTGGCTTGAATATTAAGGTTCTTCTTTGAAATATTACCAAAAAAAAAAAAATGGTTCTAAAAGACGTTATTGCTAACGTTAACCAATCGCTTGATTAAGCAATGTGTAGGCTTCGGGGTACATATCTTTGCGAGGCACTGTGGTTTGTAACGTGTTTTTATTGGAAATTCAAAAAAATATTATCACAATATAATAACAACAACAAATAAATTTTAGTATTTTAATTCAAAGTGTAATATGAATCGAGCATCTATGGGTAATATGCTTAATATAAAAATATTTGTTATTTAGTTTTGAATGTTTTCTTTCATAATTTTAGGAAAAGTTGTATTATGATTTTACTTCTTCAAAAAAAAATATGCGAAAATTAAATTTCTTAAGTCCGGTCTGTTGCATTCATTCAAATGTTAGGACGATTTTGAAAAAAATATTTGTATTTTTCGTAAGGAATTTAAAAGAGACAGATTGTAAAATATTTGACAAAAAGTAATTTTTTCGAAAACTAAACCTTAATAACTTCTGAAACTGCCAACCGATTGACAAACGGAAGCACATATCCAATGGATGGACTATCTGATCACGATCTGTGAATTAAAAATCGAGATATTCAACAAAAAATAAACAGACTTTTAAAAATAACAACAAACTACTCGCAACAAAACTCGAACTGTTGCACTTCTGACCATAACACTGTTTTTCAAGCAGAGATCACGGAATGTGTTGGACAAAGACAGTACAGTGGGGCATTATACTGTCAAGACCATCACTGATTGCCATACGCCCAATAAAATATACGAGAGCGGTCCTAAAACCAGCCGACCTAACATAGAAGACACAAAAAAGTTGGGAACCAATCACACGCCATGACCTTGCGTACAGATGAAATCGTCGTCACCTTCTTTGAACACGATTCTCCCATTCCAGTCCACTGCTTTGATTGTTCCTTTTTCTCAGGTATGAAGTGAGTGATCCATGTCTCATCCATGGATATAAATCGACTCAAATATTCAGCGTTATTGCGGCGAAACATCGCCAGACACTCTACTGAAACATCTTCACGACCCATCTTGCGCACTGCTTTCTCATCTTCAAATCGTCGGTCAATATACGTTATATAGTACTTTTTGAAATGCCTATCATTTCAGCTAGCTCACGCACCTTCAATCACGCCTCCGGTCTATCCTGAAGGACTGTGCTGAGTCGTGGAGAACCTGTAATGGTGATTCACTTCATCTCCTTATGGACACTTAGTTCCTTGGTAAGTGGCTGAACGAGTAGAGCTCTGCACTTGAACATAATCCTCATGAATCAGAAGTTGCCATTGAAATTACACGCTAAAAATCGGTATTTTTTTGTTGTTTGGATGCAAATATAAAATGTGTTTGGAGTTTGTCACAAATATATTGTGTTTGCTATTCAATATTACATGTTTGAGACACAATGATTAATATGTTAAAATATATGTGGTTGCGACCCAAATATATCTGTGTTTTGATACAAATACAGCTGTGTTTGTTGCAATTTATAAGAATAACAGAGGTACAAAGAGAGCGTATATCTTGTAAGTGTGTATCTGTATTTTTGCATTATTCTCTCAGTCAGTGATTCATCAATATTCCTGAATGTGCATGTAAATTGCAGATGAAGTCAGTGCTTCTTTTAGTGGCTGATGTATTTCGCTTTAGTTTCATGTATTCAGTCGTCAATGGTTCATCGGACAGAGAATATCAAAAGCGTTTGATCAGTGAAGAAAGAAAATACGGTTTGTGGTTTGGTTTGTGATGTTGCTTTTGTTTTTGTGTATTATGTATGTGAGCTAACAAAGTGTGAAACGATTTTGAGGGAAGAAAGTGGAAAGGGCAACAACGTGAAGACCTATGTCTCTCCGAACCTTTACTGAGAAAGTCAGAACGGCGGAACATTTGTGAAATAAGATTAATAAAAAAACGCAAGTAATTAATCCACGCTTGGCTCGCATGAACTAGATTTGTATACATAAGTACATATAAAGGGGTTTTCAACAGAGACGCTACAAAAGTAAATCGATAGGGACAGCAAACGATGCCATATTTTTTCCCGCTCTTTTGACATTTCTCTTCAGTAAGGTTTGCCATTTCATCATGAAAAGATATAAGAGCCAACAACGGGTCTAAATTATTAAAATTTACTACCGAAATTTGGAGTCAGTGGCCTCAACTTTAAGAGCGCTTCGATTCGGATTTTCATCGGAAAATCATCTTCAGCGATGAGGCTCAGTTGTGGCTCAATGGCTTCGTCAATAAGCAAAATATGCGTTATTGGTCAGACAGTAATCCCCACGTAATCCATGAGTCATCATTGCATCCCGAAAAAATTACGGTTTGGTGCGGTTTATGGGCCGGCGGCGTCATTGGGCTGTACTTCTTCCGTGATGATCAAGACCGGCACATTACTGTGAATGCGAATCGCTACCGTTCAATGATAACCGAATATTTTTCGCCCCAATTGGATAATATGGACTTGGAGGACATGTGGTTCCATCAGGACGGCGCCACAAGTCACACAGCGAATGCCACAATCAATTTATTGGAAACCAAGTTTGGTGAACGTGTTATCTCACGAAATGGCACAGTCGATTGGCCGCCTCGGTCGTGCGATTTGACGCCGTTAGATTGTTTCCTGTGGGGCTACGTCAAGTCTATGGTCTATGCCAGCAAGCCAGCGACGACTGATGAGCTTGGTACGAATATCGAACGTGAAATTGCAGCAGTATCGGCCGATTTGTGCTTGAAAACCGTCGAAAATTCTGCAAGCGTGCCCGTGGTGGCCATGCAAAAGAAATCGAGTTCCATACATAATGGCATCGAACGTACTTTCACAGGAATAAAGAATTTCATTGGTATCTAACACCGGTTTTGTTTTATTTAAAAAAACTTTTGTAGTGCTCTTGAAAATCTTGAAAACAACAAAAAAGGGAGAAGCAAAAGAATAATAAATCATACATATATATTGAAATCAAATTATAATTCGTTTCTAAATATTATTATGTTTGGGGGGAAATAAGCATAAATTTCCACGTAAGTATGTGCAGTTTTGGGGATACACACATATGTTTCCACATAAAGTCATACATGTTTGCCAGTAAACATGGTACTATTTACATGTAAATATAAGTGAGTTTGGGAGTTGCAAACATATGCATTTTTGAAGTGTGTTCCAAACATATACATGGTTCCTGCAGAATATGTTTGGAAGAATATATTAGAGAAGCCGATATTTTTCAGCGTGTATTACTAAAACCAGGTTTAAATGGGGTTTTAAGTCTCCCGGGCCCGTCATGGTATCACCAGCGGAACTTCAAGGTGTGGCTGATCTAATGATCTCCTGGCTGATAAAGTTAAACACCGCGTGTATACACTTCAGCTTCATTCCTAGAGCATGGAGGGTTACAAGAGTGGTGTTTATTCCCAAAACGAGAAAGGCCTCTCACACTGCTCCTATAGACTTTAGGCCCATTCATATATGCCCGTTATCATTCCTATTAAAGACTGTGGAACGATTAATAGACATACACTTACGGGCGATTTTTATATGCTGCACATCATGCTTACTTCAAGGCAAGGCCTACGAAAACAACTGGTAAATTACGTAGAAAAATCGTAATTTATTCTGAACTGCTTTCAAACCATAAATTCTGGCAAATATTGTCAGCAATTGACGCAACTTGATGGGACTTTGAAAGGAATTGGCAAGTCGCAAAGGCGTGGTTTTCCATTACGACAACGCATAGATTCGGCAAAAAATATACAAAAATATGCCCAGTCCATCTTATAGTCCTGATCTGGCATCTTCGGATTTTCATTTATTCCGGAGTCTGTCAAACTTTTTGAATGGGAAATCCTTCAATATAGAAGAGCACCGAGTTGCTCTAGTATATTTGTGGGACGCACTAGTCGTTCTATGAATCTGAGATAAAAAAGTTGCCGGAACGATGAAAGGAGGTCATTATTGCACAAAATGGCACTCTTATTATAGATTAAAATTAATTACACTGCGGAACACAAAAAAAAAATAACAAGGTTCTAACCAAGGATTCTGGTAGAGGGGGTAAAAATATACGAAAAAAATATACGTGTATCGGCGTTTTGAAAGCTTTCGTCTGAATTTTCTTTAAAGGGTGGTGATATTTCCCCCTTTGGCATATTCTTATAATGAATCGGCATAGGAAATCATGTTATCCCTACATTTTAGTTATACTATGTCTTCAGCAGTTTTATGTACAAATTTACCAGAAATATTTTTGTGGAATACTTTAACCCTCTACTGCCTCAATATATGGGTCTATTTTTCTTTTTGTGGAAAAGGGTAAAAACACCCCTAATACACCAGTGTAACGGGTTAAAATATACCATAAAATTATAAATTCTATAATAATATTCTTAATATTACCAAAGCTCAAAACTCAACTCGAATAAAATAAAAAAAGTAAGTCAAAACTTAAAATCCATTTAAGGGCCAATTTCGTACTTATTCCGAATTGGCGCTAAAATGTCCCACAAAACTGCATTTTATGGGGTTGGTGTGTATTGGAATTATCAGAATGTGGTAATTTGAGAAGAAACTGTTTTTTAGGTGGCAGCATACATAAAATTGCTGAACACATCCTATACCTAAAATGTAAGGATAATAAGGTTTTCTATGCCGCTTCATCCTAAGAATGTGCAAAAGGGGAAAAATTTCACCCCCTTAACAAAAATTCAGACGTAAACATTTAAAACGCCGAAACACGTGTATTTTTTTAGCCCCTCTATCACAATTCTTTATCAGAACCTTGTTATTTTCGAAAAAGTTTAATTTTGTTTCACAGTTTTATTTGAATAAAATAATTGAAAATTACTTTGAAGAAAAAAACTCACCCCGGGATACCCGGGTGGAGATAAGTTTTTTTGGCTATATATTATGTACTAGTTAGTTCCGGCACTTGTAAAGCGCCCGTTGAAAAGTACGATAATTTAAATGGATCTTTAAGAAATGGTACTTTTTGCAAAATAATAAAATTTTTTTAAGAAATTTTATTTTCTGCGATGTATTTTAAAAAAAAATTATATTTTTAGGTCCTTTTTGTAGGAATATGTATTATATTTACCGGATTATATAGGTCCTTTTTAAAAGAGAGGTACTTCCTTTATTAAAAGATAATGTTTTTTTAAGAAAAGGTACTTTTTTTTACAAAGAAGTACAGGTACTTTTTAAAGAAGTGGTACTCTTTTTAGAAAAAGGGTATTTTTTAACAAAATTTACTTATTTTCAGAAAGCGTACTTGTCTCAAGAAAAAAGGTAATATTTTATTTTTAAGAAAAGGAATTTTTATAAGAAAAGGTATTTTTATAACAAGATATTTTTTTGAAGAAATGGTATTTTTTTTAGAATTGGTAATTTTTTCCAAGAATGGGTAAATTTTTAAGAGTAGGTAGATCAAATCCTAAAAGTATGCAGTATAATATTGGGTTGTATACTGGGTTATAGCACAATACGGTTAAATAAAAGTTGATTACATTTTTTTCATTTAGCCCCCATCCCGCAACGTGCGATAAGGAACTTCGTTCTAAAACCGAAATTACTTTCTAGCCAACCCAGTATGTAGTTAAATTGTGTACAACTTCACGCTGGAATATAACGGCCCCAGCCATTGCAGGAACCATGTTCATGTTTTCAAGCGTTGTTTTCGTGAATTGAAGATCTGCTGCTTTTTGTTTCTTTATTGTGACAAACACCAGTGTTTTCAGCAGTTTTCAACAAACAAATCCACATTTGGGTCACAAATAAATATATTTTAACCTATTAATCATTGTGTCCCAAACATGCTATATTGAATAGCAAACACAATGTGTTTGGACACAAGTGTACTATATTTGCGGCAAGATACAAACACGTTATATTTGCATCCAAACAATAAAAAAGGCAAATTTTTCAGCGTGTATGAACTGAATTTGAATATTATAAATGATTTTTAGTACGACACGAAATTGAATTCTTTTCGTCTATACAATTATTTTTCAGAACTTTGTGACCTTAAGGACGTTTAAGATATTATCACGAGTCCATAGTGGTTTTATGAGCACTCTGATTAAGTAAAATTTTCTCAGATTTAGTACAACGGCCATATTTTAACTAAAATTTTTTGAACAAAATTTTGGGAAGTTTTGAGCTCAGATTTAGGCTATATATTTTTTGAGTATAGGCGGCAATGATTCAATCATACCGTCAAGCAGTCAGTCTCAACGCAAGCATTCTAGATTTACGTATGTATATAGATTGTGGTTGTTGCAAACCAAATTGTGTAAGCAAATTTGGGTCCTTCTCTACCACTGTACACCACATTAGTCCGGCTGCAAACAATTGATGTATCGCCATACATATGATGTATTTTTGCAATTTTTTTTCTCGAATTCGTTCATATATAAATACAGCAATTTTTAACAAACACAAAAATATAAGAACGAAAGAACTTTAAGCACTATAAGAACTTGTTTGAAATAATTGCCTCGGGTTTTAAAAAACTGCAACAAAATGAACAATAAAAACCAGAAAAGTATAAAATCGTTTAACAAAATCGAATACGTTTTGGCCATAACAATAATACCACAACCGCCATGTACTACAACAAAAGAATACTTGTACCCATCGCATTTGCAACAGCAAATGCAATAGCAACTGCAGCGGCAGACTCTGAGGCTGTTGTTACCACCAACCATAGACGTCCATTGAGCCATTCAGTGGTCCGGATCCCATATAGAATTGTTGGGTATGAAGTTATTGGCAAGACGTTCAAATATGTAATGAACCGCCTGAGTGCAAGCAAGATGGAGGGATGTACAGACAGACAGGCATCGAGTCTATAGACATCAAAACCGATAATTTTGATTTACAACACGCCAGTTATTATTTATAACTTACTTAGTTTGTGGTCGTGAAACCTGCACATTTAACAAAACCCAAGAATGTGAGACAAAATGGAAAAAAGAAATAACCAAGCGAGAACAAAAAGCTTTCATACTTTCGAAACCACAACAATTCATGCCCGCAAAAGGTACAATTTGGTACTAAGGACTCTTTAGCGTTTCTTGCTAAACTATAGTTGCATACGATACTAGAATCGACAGAACGCCAACGTACAGTAGTCGGCAACCACATGATGGTTAGTTGAATCATTTGAAAATAAATAAATTAAAATTATTGGTAAATTAAAGTTGCAATTTGTAATGCACTTGATAAATTTTCGCGATGAAATATGTTATCTGTGGTATTTGACGGAAGACACTCATCCGCTGCAATGGACGTACGAGTAGCTAACATCGATTCTGAACACTACCTGGTAGCAGCACAGGTTCGCACAAGATTAAGTAGAGCGAAAATCGTACGAAACCAGACACAGAGAATGCTAGACATCGGAAAGCTGCAATTACCATTGGTAGCCACAGACTACTCAAGGAAACACTCTCAACTTTTGGCACAGAACCCAACCCACCTGCGACTGAGATGCATAGAGAGAACGAAAGGAGGTAAACCGTCTCTTTCGGGGTAAGAAACGTCAGTGGAACAAGCGCGAGAGTGAGAAAATAGAGACATACAAAAAGTCAAAAACGGAACTAATTGGGAATATGGAGAGATCATTTCTCTGCGCTATTGGTACCTAAGATATCCAATGACGAGACAATCGATCTAAATTTGGAAGACGACGTCGATTGCCCCCTCCTAACCAAGACGAGGTCAGAACATCTATTGCCCGGCTTAAGAATAACAAAACCGCTGGAGTCAATGGATTAGCGGCGGAGCTGTTTAAGGCTGGCGGCGATGAGCTGATAAAGTGCATGCATCAACTCATTAGTAAAATTTGGTTAGATGAATGCATGTCCGGCGATTGGAGTCTCAGTGTACTATGTCCCATATTAAAAAAGGTGACCCGAGTATCTGTGCCAACTACCGTGGAATAAGCCTTTTATCCATAGCATATAAGGTTCTATCAAGTATAATGTGCGAAAGATTAAAAAAATAATCGCAGACTTGATGGGACCATACCAGTGTGGCTTTAGGCCTGGAAAATCGACAACTGACCAGATTTTCACACTACCTGGAGAAGACTCACGAAAAACAAATGGACAACAATCGTCTATTTGTCGATTATAAGGCGGGCTTCGATAGCCCGATACGGTAGAAACTCTACGAAGTAATGTTTGAGCTTGGTATTCCTGCAAAACTCATACGCATTTGCAGGATGACCTTGACGAACAACAAATCCGCAGTGAAAGTTGGTAAGGATCTTACCGAACCTTTCGAAACTAAGTGAGGCCCTAGGCATGGCGATTTCTTTAACATCTTATTAGAGATTATTCTGAGAAAAGCTGCGGACAACATGAATAAAACCGTCAGCAGCAAAACACAGATGCTGCTCGCGTATCATTGGGCGCAAAATTAGAGAAGTTACTGCGGTGTTTTCGAAAATGAAGAAAAAGTCAGCAAAAATGGGTCTGACGGTAAATAAGGACAAGACAAAATTAATGGTTACAACGAGCAGGGCCTCCACGCGATTAGACCAAAGCGTGAACATTGATAACCGTTACAATTTCGTGGTGGTGTACAAATTTATATACCTCGGAAATTCCATAAACAAAAACTACAAAGTCAGCATTTAGATCAGGCGGAGAATTGTGCTTGCGAATAGATGTTATTTTGGGCTAAGCAAACACTTTAGAGATAAAGCCCTCTCTCGAGTTACGAAAGTCCATCTATACCAGACTCTCATGTAACCTATCTTGCTTTATGGCGAGGAATCCTGGGTATTGTCGCAAGCAGACGAAACGTCTGTAGGAGTCTTCGAGAGAAAAACAGTCCGACAAATATATGGTCCTATAGTGCAAAACGGCAAGTATCGGCGACGAATGAACCATGAGCTGTAAGAGCTATATCCCGATATTGACGTAGTTAAGCGGATCAAAAAAAACGCGATTGCGCTGGCAGGGCCATGTCAGTAGAATGGATGAAGACGAACCAGCACGAAGACGAAAAATAGGAAGACCAAGATCCCGCTGGAGGTATCAGGGTGGCGAATCCGTGCGTACACTTGGTATTGCCAAAGGGTAAGTTCCCTGATCCCCCGGGGTTGACTGAGACCGGATAATTAAGTAATTAAGTACGTAATATTATATTAAGTAAGATTAAATTGGCAGTTCAGTTGGCAACACCCTGCTTAGACCAACACCGCGCCGAAACAAAATTATCGAAAACGGCAGCACCACAAAAAAAATTCAATTGGCGGCTATTGATTTTGCCAGTTTTGTAAAAAATTTTGGATGTTTTTGAAATAACTGAAACTTTAAAACTGGATCAGTCGGTCAAATCGGGACAGTCGATAAAATCGGCTCACATTTTAAACCAATATCATCCAATTATTTCGGCTGCGGCGTGTGCTTCAAAAATTGTTTGGCGGCGGCGGCACGTCGAAAAATTGTAGATCAGCTTCCGTCTGTCAAACGGTTGATTTTGTAAGTTTGTTTTAATTATTGTTACATTTTTTTAAGTAATAAACAGTGTTGCATCAAAATGTACACCAGTTTAAAATGAGGTTAAAAATTAAACTTCAAATTTAACAGATTTAAATTTTTATGAGTAATCTTCTGGGTTAGCGTGACCTAATGGAATTAGCCTTTGAAATGCGTTAATATTTTATGAAAAACCCTTATCAACGGTCAAAGTTGGCTATTTTTCCGGTTGGACGCACCGTTTGCGGGGGGGTTTAATATAAATATAATAATTAATTTAATATAAGAAATTGTAATTTTTCATCATGGGAAAGGTAGGTACCTACGGTAGGTGGCTGCGATGGATACCCATGACAGTTGCCTATACTAGTTACCTAAAGTAGGTACATATTGTAGGGTATCTGTGGTAGGTACCAATGGCTGAGCTCAGGCTGATATGGGTGTCAGGAGGTAAAATAATTAGTCTCCGACCCAGAGCGTAAAAGTCCGAGGACGTACGACGATGGCTTGCATATGTTCGAAGAACATTCTGCGACCTGACGATATTGCGTATCTTCCCATGGGGTCGCTCCTGGGAGAAGTGAAATCAGGAGAGTGACGCCTCTGTGGTTCACCGGTCGCTCCTGGGAAGAGTGAAATCAGGAAAGTGACGCCTCTATGGTTCCCCGGTCGATTAACTCAGAAGCATCTGTATACAGTGCGCGGGTGTCTGGCCAGCGTCTGTTCTGCATGTGATGGGCGGCTGTTTAACACAGTACTGGTTCTACTCTAAACTAACTTTAATCTAGGGTGTCACGCGTACCGTGCCTGCAGATAGTTTGCACTTGAGGTATCCGATTGTTTTGGAGCGGTGCTTCACAGATGCCTGGGCGCATCAGTGAGTAATGTTATTTACAATCAAGAAATCACAGCGGCTCCTATATCAGAACAAGGGGAGAATAGGCTTCGCTCACCCGAAGGAGGCTAAGGTGGCCAGTAGGAACTCTGGCCAAAAGTCCTGGTTATGGTGGTTATCGACCATTCCGAAGGATAAAAAGAAATCATTCAGAAGGATAAAAGGAAATATGTTTTGGACGCATTGTCCTCGGTATACATTCAGATACTAAAGGAGATGCCGGGTCCTCCTACACGATATTCTGATGTCGGCTATTTCCAAGGCCAAGCAATAAGCGGTCGCTAGATTACTATCGGTAGGCTTTGAAAGAAGTAGGTGAGCTGTGGCCAGGGGCAGCACTAGATGTTATTTGGAAGGATGACCTCCTAATCAGGCCCAAGACACTTGCCTGGATCACAGCCAGCTCACATGACCTGGAGGGAATTGCGTATATCCCCAAGGAAGTCGCTACAAATCGCGGGTAGGAGAATGAAGAATTGAATGGAGACTTTGCGTATATTAGGAAGTCATAATTACAAAGTTGAGCTAAGGCGATATAAGACTGCAATTAGATGAGACAAAATTAACTCGTGAATGCTCTTCAGTAAATCAATAGAAAATACACCCAATGCGTCGAGGCTAAGGAAAATACTGGCGCCAGGCAATACGACGATAAGTTACCTGAATAACTCTTCTGGGCAGTGGATAACCTGTAGTGGTGATTCACTCAATCTCCTTATCGAGAACTATTTCCCTGGCAAAGCTGTAAAAGAAGGTGAGTATATTCCTCATAATTCAGAAGTTGTCATTGAAATTATGGCTATATCCAGGCATAAATGGGAAATGGACAGCTTCAAACCCTTTGAGTCTGCCAGGCCCGACATGGTATCACCAGCGTATCTTTAGGATGTTGGCGATCAATTGATCCCCTGGCTGACAAAATTATACATCGCGTGCATAAACTTCGGGTACATTACTAGAGGATGGAGGGTGCAAGAGTGGTGTTTTTTCCCCAAGAGGAAAAATCCTCTCACACTGTTCGAATAGACTTTTAGCCAATAAGTCTGTCATCGTTCCTGCTGAAGACTTTGAACAGTTTGCTAGACATACACTTACAGGCGAGTATTGATGTAAGATTGTTATCTAGTGCACAGCATGCGTACTGCAAGACAAATCTACAGAGACAGCACTGCACGAACTGGTAGGATACGTAGAAAAATATTTGGCTAGTAAGGAATATACGCTGGTAGCCTATCTTGACATTAAGGGCGCGTTCATTAAGATCAGTACAAATGTGATAAAATTTGCGTAATCGGCCCTTAAGGTGAACGTGAATCTTATGGAGGTTGTGTACCAAATGCTCACCAGAAGACCTGCCACAGCCAAATTGGACACCCCGATCTCTACGAGGTATGCTAACAGAGGCACACCTCAAGGAGGGGTCTTGTTTCCGCTTCTTTGGAACCATGCGCTGAATGGAATATTGGCCACTCTCGGCAATGCGGATGCGAAAATTGTTGCTTATGCGGGCGATGTGGCAATAGCTATAAGGGGCAAGTATCCCAGTATCCTAAGGCACATTCTTTCAAGATAGTTTACGGACGTTAGGCTCATGAAAATGGGCTACGTGTAAACTCGGCCAAGGGCGAGCTCGTCCATTTTACCCGAAGGTATAAAATATTTACCGTGGAACCTATTTCCTTGAATGGTTCCGAAATTAAGCTTGTAGACTGTGCTAAATACCTGGGTGTTATTTTGGAGAGCAAGCTTTGTTTCAGGCCCAACGTAGAGGAAAGGGTGTAAAAGGAGACGATAGCCCTATACACCTGTCAGATGGCTATATATTGCAAATGGGGACATTCTCCGAGGATTGTTCGCTGAATCTATACAGCGGTGGTGGTGGCAGGTGTTTGAACAACCCACCTATTGTGCACTACTGTCTAGTGTTCAGAAAATGACGACGATGTGCATCAAGGGTGCTCTTCGCACCACTCCCACTGATGCACATAATGTAATGTTATAGATAGAGAGTACAGGCGGGTAGATTCCTTCCATGTCTGCCATCAGGCTAAGGTACCTCTCACAAAAGGCATGGTCACGGTAGGTCTTGGAACAGTCCTGGGAGGTATTTCTATCATTTACTTGCACTTGGCGACTACTGTCAAATGGAACCACTATTCGATCGGAACACTCTCATGCTTGAAAGGAATTTTTGGGCCACTTGAGTTCCAGGATTAGGGAGACATGAGATTAATTTTTTTTGACATCATCATTCAGTATAAGCTAAATCTGAAACAGCTGTACAGTTTGGCAGGAAACGTAATTATAAATTACAATTCTTTGACAGATTTGATAAAAATCTCTCAAGTGAACAAATTTCGCATTATAGTATTTATGAAAACGTTCACAGATCAAATGAATATATTTCGTAGATTTGATTTCGTTTTGCAGAATCTATGAAAATATTTCATAGCTTGTATACAATTTTTCTTTTGCTGAAAATTAAAGAATGAATAACATTTATGAAGAACATTTGTTCAGAGTGGTAGCAAAAGGTTTACAAGAAGTGAATTTAGCCTTCATTGCGCCTGAGATATCCTTTTATGCAATGGATACTCACATACTCGGGTCACCTTTTTGTTAGTGTAAGAGAGATTCAAAACGCTAGCAAACTTAGCTTATGAGCTATATGATGTATACAACATGTCAGCTCATCGACGCCAGCCTTGAACATCGCCTCCAGTCAAGAACATCATCGCCTGACGCGGAATTCAAGAATTGCGTAATTAAATGCAGTTATAGTTAATTATTGTAGCATAAAGGTATAATAGCGTCATTCGACTTCTTTGGAATCGAGTCACTGTGCATGGTCACATTGCATTGACCAATAATTTTACGATATTCTTATGCTTTACTTCTGCTCTCTGATAGAGTGAAATCTGTTTCAGAAAACACCAAAAATTACAAAATATAACCCAGCACAAAGCCGCTTATATTCTTATAATCGTGGCAGTTATTGATAGAAACAAACACCCTTTGGCTTTGTTTCTTCGTTTAGTTCAAGGAAGATCTCCTTGGCTTCATCATTTTGACTGTAGTCTTTGGTTGGTGTTGGTCGGCTGAGTGGTTGGTTGTTTGGTGTTTGTTGCTTGGTGTCTGTGGTTATTAACCATACCACGAGCTCCGTGCAAAATTTCGCGATATCCCTCTCCGAGAACAGAACTCCAAGAAAAACACGCCTGTTCACGTTTTGTTTATTCGTTAACTTCATTTTGGCCATTTAATATTGTAGTTGTTGCTGTTGAAGTTAAGCTGGCTTTTAGTTGGGTTATACAGACGTTCGTCGTTGATTGAAATTACTTTATTTTTTCAATGAAGTTTTGAAATTTAGATTGACTCAAAGGATAATATCATTATAGTCATTAGGGAGTGGGGGGTATGTTAATTAGTGTTTTCTTTAACAATTTTTTATTAAAAACTGTTTGCATTTAAATTAGTTTTCTGTTAGTTTTTGGCAGAATATAAAACTGTTGTTTATGAGACAAAAAAAGAAATTTCAAAATTCTGAGTTTTAGCCGGATCAAGAGTCAATAACATTTGTAAAATGCTGCATTTGAGTTAGAGGTAGAGTGTCTAAAAAGCCGTAGTTTTTTGAGAACCCGTTTTCGGTTTGGTCGAAAAATCAGTTTTTTAAGAAACCAGTTTTCGGTTTTAAATTTTGGCAAAATCCGGTGGAACGGTTTTTTCGGGTTTTTGTATTTAATAAAATTGAAATTATTTAGTGACCAGTCCATATACTTATTCCTGTTTAAAATTCAAAATTTTATAATCCTATTTAAATATTACTCTCACGTTTTAATTTTAAAGTTAAATTTAAATCAATTTCCAATTTGGAGCGCGTGTTTAAAATAATATTTAAAACTTGTATACCAACTCGCATTAAACCGATTTAAATTCGAAAATCATATTAAAATTGTAAAGAAATTTTCATGTATTTTAATTTTTGGTTAATGTATGAGAAACAAGAACCTATTTAAGTTTAAAATATTTATTTATAATATAATTTAATTTTGAAATTTAAAATAAAAATCACATTGCAAGGCTCAATTAAGTCTATTCAAGGCATAACATTTTTTTAAAATTTGAATTAAAAGGTTATTTGGAAATGTCATTTAGAACTAATTGAAGCACAAAACCATATTTTAAAATAGAAATCATGTTTCTTGATACCAACTTTTAATTAAAATTCGGAAATCATGTCATTTATTATTAAACTTGTTAATGTTATATGACACAATTTGAGTAAGAACTAGTCAACCGACGTCAAATAACCGGTTTTCGGTTCGTTCGGAAATTACATTTTTAAAAAACTGGCACACCAGTTTTTCGGTTTCGGACCCTCTAGTTACAGGAACAATTTATAAACATTCAGCGTTTTCTTTGTTTCGCTCAAATTGAAAACACAACTAGAGGACGGATCGTTAAGTCCGTGACTTTTCGAACTTTCCTCGTAGTTATATGAAATGCAACACTGCTTCTATCAAGCGCCACCTGTTAGTAGACTGCTGTCAAATTTTGAGCAAGTTCCGTCATTTTCTTTGATTTTAACAGCTGTTCAAAACATACAACCTCGTGAATTTTTTAAAAATGGGAAAAAGTGAAGTTCGATTTCGAGTGCAACATTATTTTTTGCGAAAAAAAACGTCAGTCAAACCGAGGAAAAGCTTGATAAATACTATGGGGACTCTGCACCAGTGATTTCAATGGTAAAAAAGTGGTTTACTGACTTTTGTTGTGGTCGCACAACTACAAATGACGCTGAACGTTCTGGACAGCCAATTGATGTCAATACACCCGTAAATGTCGAAAAAGTCCACGATATCGTGTTGGCCGATCGAAGAGTAAACGTGTGTGAGATTGTTGATGCCATAGGCATTTCATATGGCAGTGTGGTTTCGATTTTAAATGATCAGTTGAATTTAAGAAAGCCGTCTGCAAGATGGGTGCCGCGTTTGCTCTCAATTGACCATAAACGTACGAGTGCACACGTGTGTAGTTCCAATGGCAAAATTCCATGAATTGGGCTACGAATTGGTACCTCATCCGCCATATTCTCCGGATTTAGCCCCCAGTGACTATTTCCTATTTCCAAACCTAAATAAATGGCTCGGTGGAAAGAGATTTAGCTCCAACGATGAAATTATTGTTCAAACAAATGCCTATTTTATGGATCTCGAAAATTCGAATTTTAGAAGGGCTAAAAAAATTGAAGAAACGTTGGACTAAGTGTATTGAGCTGAAAGGATATTATGTTGAAAAATATTTTTTTTTAGCAAAAACACTGTGTTTCATTCAAAAAGTCACGGACTTATTGATCCGCCTCGTAGTTTAGGGTGGATGAATCGATGGAACACTGTCATTGGCAAGCTTTTGCGAGGTTAGGACTACAACACTTTGCCGGTGATAAAATATCGATACGCTGAAAAATAATGGTCTCAGCAACATATTTCAGGAAACATGTACATGTTTGCCAGCATTGTTTTCATGAATTGAAGATCTGCTGCCTCTTTTTTTTACTGGTTTTCAACAAACAAAACCACCTCTGGGTCTCAAAAACATATGTTTTAGGCTATTAAGCATTGTGTCTCAAACGTGTTATATTGAATAGCAAACACGGTGTGTTTGGGTAAAAGTAAAGTATATTTGCCACAAGATACAAACGCGTTCTATTTGCATCCAAACAACAAAAGAAGACAGATTTTCAGCGTGCATCCAATAAGAACAAAGACGGACTAGGATCCGATTCAAATCCGGTTTTAGTCCGTCGCATCGGATAAAGCTTTCGCTGATCCTATTCGGGCCCGATAGGTTCAATTTCTCTTTCTTTGATGCGATTCGGATACGTTTTGAGGACGACACGTCAGATTTCGGTAACCAAGAAGAAATAGGTTTGTGTTTTTAATTAATTTAAACTACTATATATTAGTTTTATTTTATATTTCATTTTATATTTAATATATATAATAAAACAAAACATAAACAAATGGTTGCCCGTTACATCCCATGAAGGGATTAGGGAGAGCTTCTCACAAACCAGTGAGCTGTGCGCGTTCTAGATTTATACTCACTGTCTAGTTTTACACTCACCGTCGGTGGTGCAATTGTAGTGTGCGCGGCTTTTGTGCATGAGAACGTGGGTTCGATCCCTGCTCTGACCACCTTACAATTCTTTCGACGGCGGTCACCTCGCTTAGTGACGGCGATACTGTCGGCGATACTTAGACATGCAAAAGCTTTTAAAAATACCGTTCGGAACCGGTGTAAAATTGTAGGTCCCAATCAGCGTATACGTGGTAGAAAATATAGCTCTTTCGATAATTTAATTTTGAAAACCTTTTAATTTTCCAGTGCAAATTTTAATCTGGACGACATGTGGTGTCATCAAGACGGAGCCACCTGCTACACTGCCCATGAAACAGTCGATTTATTGCAGCAACGATTTCCAGAACAAATTATTTCAAGAAATTCTGATGTCAACTGGCCACCAAGATCTTACGATTTAACGCCGTGCGATTTTGTGAAATCCCTGATTTATGCGAATAAACCAAAAACAATTCCTGAGCTCAAATTCGAGATCCAACGAATCTTCGACAGGATACAGCCACATCTCTGTGAATAAGTCATGGAAAATTCCATGAAAAGAGTAATGACTGTCATCAGAGCCGTGGGGACGATTTGATGAATATTGTATGTGGAAAAATTGGCAGTGGAAGCAGAGGGAGAATGAAAAGACTGAATTGTGCGGGATGAATAATGAATCCCGTAATTTTTTCAAAGACTCAGAAGATCGAATAAATAAAAAATAATAATGGTTTCCCATTACATCCAATGAAGGAATCGGGGAGAGCTTCTCACAATCAGTGAGCTGTGCGCTTTCTACTTTTATACCCACTGATTGGGACCTACAGTTTTACACCGGTTCCGAAGGGTATTTTTAAGAAGCATTTTCATGGCTAAATACTCGATAGTGTCGCCGTCACTATTCGAGGTGATCGCCGTCGAAAGAAATTTTAAGGTGGTTAGAGCAGGGTACCACCGAGGGCCAGATCGAATAACGGGCCGAATAATGGGCTGCCCTTCTGCAAGGACTAGAATGGGAGTCTGGTGACTGATAAGCAGTGTGTGCTTAAAATGTGGAGAGACCACTTTTTAGCACTACTCTACTTGGATTTTTCCACTGTAGATGAGGAGGTAATGATTGTGGAAGACAGTGTATAATGTACCCCCACCCAAGGCGAGATTAGAAGGTCAAGTTGCGGAGTTGGAGTAGGCGATTTCTAAATTGAAAGGAAACTCCACTCCCCTAAAATCGAAACATCTGGTTATTGCAGAAAACCTAAACTTTAAAAAGAATAGTTTCTAAAACTATTCAAGTATTTCCGTTTTTCAAATACACACACACACATACATAATGCCATCACGCCAATACAAATATTTGGCGACGGCAAATGGCAGCCACAAAATTAAAAACGATACAAAATGCTCCTATAGTCATAGTGATAAATATGGTTCGGCAGACATAAAATACCAAATTACCACTCTGATCAACTTCCGCCATTAAGGATACGAAAGACGCACAACCATTCCACCACAGTGGAGAGCGAAGAGTTTATGGCAACGCATAAAGCAGCCGTTAAACACCATTAAGCACATGGCCAAGCAAACTAAGGGATGAAAATGATAATAACCAAAGGAATGAATAAACGAAGGAACGAATGAATGAATATACAATAGGAGTCCTTCAGCAAAAGAACATTATTATCCTTGCAACAACAACAAAGAAAATGTACACATTCAAACACTCACACTGTGTCAGCATTTCTAATGATACTTAAGGATGGTGAAACAATTTATCACACTCGTTTACTCTCACACACACTCAAATTGCCCCTATACATTGAGAAAGATACACAAGGGAGTGGCCAATTTGTAACAGAAATAAAAAAAACGAAAGGATCTGCTAAAGGAGAGAATAATGGAACAGAAACATAAGGGCTAAATGAACCGTGGTTTAGAAACATTTTCGGGAACTACATAGCTGACTATGCTATAATTACTAAATTATATATTAGATTCATTAAAAAAAATGGTTCCCATTACATACTATGAAGGGATTGTGTAGAGATTCTCACAAGCAGTGAGCTGTGCGCTTTGTAGTTTTATACTCAGTGATTGAGAACTACACTTTCACACCGGTTCCGAACGGTATTTTGGCAAGCTTTTTCAATGCTTAGTACGCGATAGTGTAGCCAGCACTAAGCGAGGTGACCGTCGGCGAAATAAATGTAAGGTGACCAGAGCAGGGATCGCACCATTGCACCAACGATGGCCACACTAAATTAATTGTAAATACTAAATTAAATTCTACAAGAGATGTTTTACTTGCCATTGTAAGGCACCTGACCTCGAATAGGGAAACTCGGTTAAACGGTGATATTTTATTGCCACCTCCTCTATGTGCAGAAATATCGGTGGACTCTGCGCTACAGCGGCTCTCTTGGACATAGGAACTAAGAAGAAATGTTTGAGGTTGGCGAAATAAATTGTGACCATCGGCAGCGCAACAATTTACGAGTGCAACTCTTGTACATACACGCTGAAAAATTTGCCGATTTTTAATGTTTGGATGCAAATATAACGTGTTTGTAGCTTGCCGAAAATATAGTATACTTGTGTCCAAACACATTGTGTTTGCTATTCAGTATCACATATTTGGGGCAAAATGATAAATAAGTTATATTGTATGTAGTTGTGACCCAAACGTGTACTTGTTTGTCGAAAACTGCTAAAAACACTGGTGTCTGTCACAATAAAGAAAGAAGAAAGAATTGGTTAAATAATGTATCAACACTAGTGGAATTAAAGGGTTTTTCAACAGAGACGCTACAAAAGTAAATCGATAGGGAGAGAAAACGACGCCACATTTTTTCCCGCTCTTTTGACATTTCTCTTCAGTAAGGTTTGCCATTTCATCATGGAAAGATATACGAGCCAACAACGAGTCGAAATTATTAAAATTTACTGCCGAAATTTGGAGTCAGTGGCCTCAACTTTAAAAGGCCTCTACAATCAGCGATGAGGCTCATTTCTGGCTGAATGGCTTCGTCAATAAGCAAAATATGCGTTATTGGTCAGACAGCAATCCCCACGTAATCCATGAGTCATCATTGCATCCCGAAAAAATTACGGTTTGGTGCGGTTTATGCGCCGGCGGCGTCATTGGGCCGTACTTCTTCCATGATGAGCAAGACCGGCACATTACTGTGAATGCGAATCGCTACCGTTCAATGATAACCGAATATTTTTGGCCCTAATTGGATAATATGGACTTGGAGGACATGTGGTTCCAACAGGACGGCGCCACAAGCCACACAGCGAATGCCACAATCAATTTATTGGAAACCAAGTTTGGTGAACGTGGTATCTCACGAAATGGCCCAGTCGATTGACCGCCTCGGTCGTGCGATTTGACGCCGTTAGATTATTTCCTGTGGGGCTACGTCAAGTCTATGGTCAATGCCAACAAGCCAGCGACGATTGATGAACTTCGTACGAATATCGAATGTGAAATTGCAGCAGTATCGGCCGATTTATGCCTGAAAACCGTCGAAAATTGGGTTCAGCGTCTGGACTTCTGCAAGTGTGCCCGTGGTGGCCATGCAAAAGAAATCGGGTTCCATACATAATGGCATCGAACGTACTTTCACAGGAATAAAGAATTTCATTGGTATCTAAAACCGGTTTTGTTTTATTTAAAAAAACTTTTGTAGCGCTCTTATTGAAAAACCCTTTATATGCTTTGTAGCAGCAAGGAATATTGTAGTGTGTATTCACTATATGGCCCAAAAGCGAGATGAATGGATAAATATATGTGTTTTGAGCAGTATGGGAATTTTGTAACTTCCATTGGATTTAATACAAATGCAAAAAAATTACAGGTGTTCATAATGACAATTAAATAAAACTATACCTCTATTAATAGAGACATAGGATGGTCTTGAGCTTGAGCTTGAATAATAAAATAAAAAGTACAATTAAAAAGGTCGAATAAATAAAAATCGTCCCTGATGAACTTAGATCTCGACGAAACTGCAGGCTGTTGTTATTGCCTGGAAGAATTGTATTGTCTTTTAGCCAACAACAAAAATCATTTGTAATGTGGTTTTCTGGAGATGGAAAGAAGTTTTTGCAAATGTTTTCTTGTGTGTTTTGCTTGTGATATTTTTCGAATGCTTGCATAGTGGAAAATTCTCAATTGAGATGAGTATTCGTTTGCATTTAGTTTGATAAATTTTTCAAAAGCCAAACAACCAAAAAAACCACTGATACAAATCTGTGACTAGATCTGAAACAGCTATACGGTTTGCCAGGAATCATGAGGATGCACTTTGCAAAATTTCTTGAAAGAAATTCCAGATGAAGTGAGTATTTCTTACATCTGTTGTGTTTTATTTTCATACATTCAGTCGTCAATCGGTTGTCGGACAGAGGATAGCAAATGTGCTTGGTTAACTAGGTAAAGGCCATACTAGACTGTTAGAGAAATCGTTGGATATGTCAAAATGTTCATTCGATAAAAGACGATGGAGTAGTGTGAATTTGAGGAATGAATTTGCGGCAAAATTTCGATGATCAGACAGATTTCTCTAATTTTGTAATTGATGCTCAAAAAACTATGGGATCAGGGTTGCATTTTGAATGAAGAACAAAAACGGAGAAAACGAGAGTAAAACTTTTGTATCGGCGCTTTTTTCAAATGCTTAGCCTTTGTTCACAATTTGCTGTTTTCTGTGTTCTATTTTTAATTTATAACAGTTTTGATAGTCACTTTGGAGAAGAGATGGGCACGAGTCACGTGATTGGCGTGATTAACGCGTGAACGTGAGCGGAATAAAATTTTACTCACGTGAACGTGAGTAGCGAAAAAACCTTCGTGCGGGAGCGTGTAAAAAAGCGGAAAAACCTTCGTGTGAGTCACGCATATTTCCGAATGGTTGATATCATTTAATTCCGATTTCCTTACTACTTTGTTAAACAAAGTATTTTTGGACGGCTTCTAGTATAATTTCTCTCTAACAAAGCGTCGTTAATCATCTTCTGTATTTCAAGGAAATCTGTAACAAACGAAGGAGTTTTTATAAGCTTTTCAATGGTATGATAATAATGTCAGCACTTTTAAACTATTGTTCCGATTGTTTTAGTATGTACTAAGTATTTGTTGGGGTGGAGTCAGGCTTTAAGAAACTGGTATTCAGAGGCGCCTTGGTTTAACGTACGTTTCGCTACAGGGTGTCAGGGTGACAACATTTTTATGGAATTAAGAAGTAATTTAAGAAGTTAACTTGTAGCCCGATTTACACAAAAAAGTATGGTTAAATAATTTTTTAAATCACTTGTAGTTTTTGCGGAATTTTGGTTTGGTTTGACTTCCACCACTTATATTTCACCATCTACATCGAACGAAAATGCTTTGTCACAGGAATGCAAATTTTCATGGTTCCAACAACTTTCGTCATTCACGTTACGAAAATGTGTCCATGAAGACCGTGGTTGTTGCGGATATGAATATGTTTCATTGCAGCAACCAATTTGTTTTACTGCTGCTATGAATAATGTCATTGTTGCATTGAATTTGTGTAATTTTCTTCGTTATTGCAACGAATTGATTTTGTTTCATAGCTGTAATGAATTTGTTTCATTGTTACAACTATTTTGCTTCATTGCTGCAATGAGTTTGTTTCACTGCAGCAATGAATATTTTCACTGTGTTCGAAATTATTTATTTATTGATATCTAAATATTACATTGGTGGGAAATGGAATTATGTATTTTTAAAAATTATTCTATACTGATTTAGTTAACTTATTTGTGTAGTTAAATATTTACTTAATTTGCTAAATATGTATTCTTGTCATACCAATAAAAACAAATATATCTATGGTGGTATTATTAACAAGCTTTCTATTCGTATAATATTTGTAGAAGATATGTGGATGCATATGTACTTACCATGGACATAAGCTCCACTATCATTACGATTTCCATCACATTGAATGTAACAGAATATAAGATCTCGTTTCAGAACTTCCTTTAACATAAAACCATACCATATGTATCCTTCAAATCATAATTTGGTTTTGTGTTGAAGGTTCATTCAATCATCCAGCGATCGCTCTGCAAGTATTTTCTTCAACTGATCAACTTGGTCACAAACATCGAAACGATCGTCCAGCGAATGTGAGTTCGAATCCCACATTTACATTTATTTCACTAACCGGAGAAAACATGATCTCTTAGCCTTAAAGAAAATTACAACTTGGTTTATATTAATCAAATAGTGTAGTTTTTATTTTAGTTTGTTCAAATTTTTATTTGAAACAATTGGTTTGATCTTTATCTCTGGTTTCGACTGGCCGCACACTTGTTTTTCGTTTTTTCGTCTTTCGCCTTTTTTTATCGAATTATCATTAGAAGCACAAACACTGGATATATATTTTTTGTGAACGTCAATTATATGCAGCATTTCCTGGAAGAGGCGTCTCGGGTAATTTTTCTCTTCAGTAAGAATTTGCACTTCGTCACAATTTGGTGTGTGGCCAGTTAAAGTACAGTGGGCTGCGAGTGCTGTCTTTTGTTCTATCGGCTTATAATGAGCTTTTTGGTCCGACTTATGAGCAGATATTAAAAACTTGTTTTTGCAAATGCATCCTCATGATTCCTGGCAAACCGTATAGCTGTTTCAGATCTAGCCACTGATCTTCATCAGCGGTTGTTTGAAATGTTGCTTTTGAAAAAAATATACATATCTACCACTGTCAGTAGGTGAAAAGGAGATGATTTAAAATGCGTGCGTGACGCACTACTCATGATGGCCATTTTGCCTTGCTCAGCTCTGTTTTAAATTCGCTCATTATCACTCTTCTCTCTTGATCTTCATAAAAATTAGTTTCGTTGCGTAAACAACTCATTCGTTACAGCAACGAAATTGTTGCGTCGAATATTAATGTTTGCAAACAGCCAAAATAAATAAATAATAATAATAAACTATGGAAAAAGAATAATACAATTTAATACACTTACTTTTATTTTGATTTTTTGACCGCTTTTCTTAAAATTTCAAATTAAATATAATTGTTGCTGGAACGAAAAATTAATTGTTGCAGCAACGAAACGAGAAAGAAATCATGCATGAAGTTTTTCGTTGCGGCAACATCGAAATTGTCAGATGTTCGAAAATGTTCATTCCAGAAACGTACAACATTACCGACTATGTTACATCCATGCGACGAAGCGATTTTTTTCAGTGTATTGATACTGTTATACCCACTGACGTTGACAAAACCTCAGCTCCCACTCCACTATTTGTCGTAGATCCAGCCGTAAAAAGTTTATGTCAATATCCTGCAATGGTGAGTGGGAGAACCAAAGATGTCCTGAAGTTTTTCCGAAGATTGTTTTGAAGTTTTTAGGGAAGTTCAACTCTGGACTAGGATAGTCCGTTCTCTCAGGTATGACCCCACGAGGCAAATTGCAAGAATACTACTATGTCCGTAAAAAATTCATCATCGTATTGATAGCAGCAGAGGTGAACAACCGTAATGCCCTTGTCATTCTAAAGAATGTTATTCTCTATACTGTTGACAGTTTTCTAACCACCGCCGTGTGCATCCATAATACCATCTTCGGGCTTAGGCCTCATATTCTTCCTAATGTTTTTAGTAAGCGTAAAAGGCATCTTGCGGCTTCATAACTCTGTGTTCAATGTTAAGATTCCAGTTGAGTTTTGGATGCAGAATTACACCCAGATACTTCGCCCAATCCGACAACTCTAATTGCTTAACATTGAGCGTGGGTAGCCGATATTGTTGTCGCCGACGGTGGCCGTCGGTGGTGGTCGTCTATGGTGCCGTCGATGGTGGCCGTCGATGATGCAATGATTAGGGTGCGCCACTCATGTACAAGAGAACGTGGGTCCGATCCCGGTCGGACCTTACATTTATTTCCACGACGATGATATCGCTTGGTGACGGTGACACTATCGAGTAAATATACGTGAAATAGCTTCTCAAAAAACTATTCGGAATCGGTGTAATACTGTAGGTCTCAATCAGTGAGTATAAAACTCTAAAGTGCACCATCCACATTGAGAAGCTCTCCTCAGCAGCTTCATTGTTTGTATGGGATCATATTTGTTTACTAATTCAAATGACTGAAAAGGTGTGCATGTTTGTGGTCGCATGGGACCCAAATGTTGTTCAATGGAGGCTAATATACCTTCAAATTACGAATACGACCCAGAATATAAACCAAAACACATTAAGGATCCATAACCCAGTATTATAATTTGATCGAGCTTTAGGTACTCTGGTGTTTTACTTATTAATTAATAGATTTAGACCAAACATTTGTTTCTTCTCTTTCAGTGAGAAATATATTATTTTGACTAGCAATTTTTCAGAGATGTGAATAACTTTTAAGTCAAGTTATTAAAATGTCTTCTTTGCTTCCAGATGTATTGATAACAAATGTGGACAGTACTCTATCTTTCACCCCAACTGTATATTGCGATTGAGAATTTAAAATCTTTGATGTCGAATCCGACCGAATCAGAAAGAGTCCATAAGGGCTTTTCCAAGTGTCAAAGACTTTGACTAGAATCCAATGAACTTAAACAATAAAAAATAAATAAAAATGTTTGGTGATTAGGGAGAGCTTCTCATTAGGGAGAGCTTCTCACAAACCACTGAGCTGTGCGCGTTCTAATTTTATATAAGAAGCTTTTCGTGGCTAAATACTCGATAGTGTCGCCATCACTAAGCGAGGTGAGCGCTATCGAATGAAATGTAAGGTGGTCAGAGCAGGGATCCAACACACGTTCTCATGCACAAGAGTCGCGCACACTACCATTGCAGCACCGACGGGCACACGTTTAAATTGACCTAAGACAAGGGTTAATGAGCTTGACCCTGAGATAAAATACGTTGGTCATGACCTTCACGTTATTCCACTTGACTTTGGCTTTGAGGCGAATGACCTTGCGGTGAACCACTTTGGTCTTGACGTCAATAGCCGGGACCTGGATTTTCTGGGTTATGATTTTGTGGTCATGGGCCTTCACCTCGAGCTCAATACCCGCCTGCCCAGAGCTTGTTGAACTAGACCTGTGCTCAACCTTGTGTCAATGACTCCGACCTATTGTTAATAACGTTTACAAGGGGTAAATAATTTTACCCAGCGTTCAATGACTTTAGCCTTGTGTCAATGATCTTGCGCAGGGATCACTTATCTTCAACAGTGGTAAATAGCCCTGTAAAGGAGTCAATGACATTTACTGGGGGTCAATGACATTTACTAGCGGTCACTTACGGCTACTAGTGGTCAATGACCTCTGCCTGGGGTCAATGACCTCTACCAGGGGTCAACGACCCTTGCCAGGGGTAATGACCTCCAACAGGGATCACTTATATTGTCCAGTGATCAAAGACCTTGTACAGTGGTCATTGACCTTTTCCAGGGACTAATGACCTCGACCAATAATCTTGATCAGAAGTCAATGGTTTTGTACAGGTCCAATGACCGTGCCTCATTGAGCTAGACCAAGACTAAATAATCTTGGGCTGAGCACAATGATATTGACTTGGGGCTAATGAGTCCGCGTTCAATAATATTTTTCTGTGGATATTAACCTTAACCCGGTGGTCACTGACCTTGACCATAGGCCAATCACCTTGTCCTTGTGGGCAATTACCTTTACCTATGATCAATCACCTTAACCTTATTGCCAATTACCTTTACCTATGATCAATGACCCTGAACAGAAGTTAATGTTCTTCTTCTACCATGATCTGAAGTCGATGGTATTGATCAGGGTGTTTATCAGGGTTTCAATGACCGTCAGCAGAAGTTGTACACTTTAAACTTGTTTCCGAGCAAGCCAACAAACCACTGTATTCCAACAGGCACACAAAAAGATGGGTGGATGTATTACAATGACTCTTGTTGGGCTAAGGATTATAATATTCCTTAAGGAGGGGATTTGTTTGCACATTAAATGAATTGGCCGGAGATCAAGTTTAAACACGCAGACGGCAAAAATAAAGAAGAGAATTGAATTGAATTGAATCGTGAATTGAATTAAGTTAACGCAATTTTATGGCAGTAAACGGAAATCGTTTTATTACACAAAACACCCCATCAAACCAAACACCCTCACCATCTAACTATCACCCTCTCCAAGCATATGAAATTCTACGCGAGCTTTCACCAACTCCAACAAGCGATGGAATATGTTCCTTGCAGAGTAAGGGAGCTGGAAATTATGGGAGAAGTTACAACATGTAAGGACACAAGGAATCAAGGAATTTATTATCTCGAGGTTATGTCGGCAATGGAGACACGATTTACTACTCCTGTGAGTTAATGCGTGTAAGTGAGTGGGTGGATCAATCAGGGGTTGGTGGATGGTGGATGGGGGAATAAGGGTAAATATTGTATGAACTTTGGTGGGTGGTGGTTGCTAAATATTGGGGGTCCTTGATGTTGGGTAAGTGCCTTGTGCGTCGTTTGTACTCGAATTGTTATTGTTACATGGATAACAAACAATTTATAATCATGTATACACAAGTGATTATACTAAATAAACTTTTCCGAGAAAATTACTTGACGTCAACATGGACACCCAAACCTCCCACTCCCATCCATTGATTGGGGTGATAATAGAAGATGAGTACAACAACATGATGTTGTTCATGTTTTACATTGTGTTGCGCGTTTGTGGTGGAACTGATATGGAACTGTGTGTCTTTTTAGAGCTAATAGAACATGACTGAACTGAGTTATGGGTGAGCGCTTGACTAAATGTTTACTTTCTCTAATACGCTGCACAATGGCTGAAGTTGTCAAAGAGGCAAAGATTGGATTATGCTAAGTTATAGCGGAGATTAAAGGTTCATTGGGTTGTTATGAGAAATTTTATTGTAAAACCAAAATAAAGCACAGTGAAACTTCTTGCAGGACCACCAAATTTCTGAAAGTACTTATGTTATCGCATTTATTGTCAATCTCCCCCACTGTGCACTGCTGCAAGTTTGGAAAGAAAAACAGGAGCGGGGGAGGAGACTCTAGCGTTGAAAGGGGATTTGGTTTAGACACAAAACCCGAGCAGAGTACTGAAATACGGTGCCATTGTTGGAAAATTAGTTATAAAAACTTGTTAAAAGAGATTTACCCGATAAGGTATACAAGTGAGTAGGTACTCGTGTACATTCAAACGTACTTATGTACTCGTGTGCATACAGACTTACTTACTTACATTCACAGCTAATCAAATTAAGCGCTATTTGATTTGTTTCTGTAGCTGGGAAATGGGATTTTATGTATCTTTGTTCGTCTGCCGTATTTGAGGTGGAAATTGTGGGTGCGTCCAAAAGTTTTTAAGTTAATTAAAAAAAAAAAACAAAATCTCCGTGGAATCATAAAACTTAACTGCAACCAACAATTATGGAACTCTCGTACCAGGCGAATGAAAAACGTGCTATAAAATAAATTAATCACTGTGATTGAATAATTTATTACGTTTGCTAAATGGTTTGTTGAAACCCTCAGTTTATTTGTCGAAGGTGGGGTAAAGTGTTGAAATTGGAAGGTGATTGTATTAATGTGAAAACAAATAATTTATAATTTTACACAAAAAATGGCTTTCGTCATGGAAAAGGGGTAAAGCATGGATAACATTATATTACTGCGATAATCTAATTTCCATATAATGGATGCTTACTTCGTTTGCAGATATCCAAGCTTACAGTAAGAACACTCTTTACCTAGGATTCAAAATTTAGCAGAGATTTTGTCTTCCTGACCATAACATGGTTTCGGTAGCGGATAATGAGAAGATGTATGAGAATGCTAATAATGGATACACGTATGTGAAGATCTTTACTGATTGGCAGGCGGTATAGTTATATAGAGCGAGATCTCTAATGATAACCGAGTTCCTGGCACAAACACATCAAATGCCCACTATTGTTAGCCTGAGCTCATTTTGGATCGAAAGGGCAGACGAGCTACCCATATTGGATTAAATGTTTTGGCAAAGAAAATCCTTTTTAATTAATACAAGTATAGAACGGTTGTCTCAGTAAGATTGCACTTTTTTAATTTAGTGGAATTTGTTTTGTGCAAGTGGCAACTCTAAAATTTGGCAATGGAACTGTACCTCACCGATTACGCGTTGTGTCTCGGATTTGAACGCAGGAATTGTTTGTGGTTTATTAGCATAAACCCGAGATTTCACAAAATCCCAATGAAAGAAATCGTGCGGCGTTAAATCGCATGATCTTGGTGGCCAATTGACATCAGAATTTCTTGTGATGATTAGTTCTGGAAATCTTGGCTGCAATAAATCGATTGTTTCATGCACGGCGTGGCAGGTGACGGTGTCTTGCTGAAACCACATGTCGACCAGATCCATACCGTCCAGTTGAGGCTACAAGAACCCCGGTACCATATTCCAGTAACGAAAGCCGTTCACAGTCACTGCAATTTCGGCCTCATCTTCAAAAATGTAAGACCAAATCACGCCGCCTGGCCAAAATTCGCACCAGACAGTTGCTTGCTGTTTGAGCATTTGTTTCTCATGGACTGCATGAGGATTTTCTGTGCCTGAAATTCGACAATTTTGTGTAGCCATTTCAGATGGAAATGCGCTTCATCGGAGAAAATGGTTTTTCTTGAAAAATTGGCATTGACTTCACTATGTTCCATTACCCATTGAACGAATTCCCGTCGCTTTCCATGGTCTGCTGGTTTAAACTCCTGAGTAAGCTGCATTTTGTACGCATGAAGATGGAGGTCCTTTGTCAAAATTCGCTGCATAGTTCTTCGTGAATTTTGAAGTTGTTGAGAACGATGCCCCATCGATGTCTTCGGGGTTTCGGCGACACTCTCATTAACAACAGCAATGATTTCAAGAGACTGACCGGTATGTTGACGCACCGGAATCTTGCGGCCCATAGCGACCCAGTTATTTTTTCAAAGTATTTGACCACTTTTCGAATGGTTGACCAATTAGGTGCACTTTCTCGACTGAAAACTCCTCGAAGTTTGCGAGCGGTCTCAGCATAACTTTCCAAATTTTTGTAATAAGTTGTTACTTGCCTTATATTTGTTTCATCCATTTGGTGTGTTTAATATTTGTATTCAAGACCAAGACCAGACATAGTATTCAAAATAAATTTTACAAACTGCATCCTTATGATTCTTCGCATGCGGTTAAGCTACTTCGTATATACACTCTGAAAAATCAATATTTTGTTGTTGTTTGGATGCAAATATAACGTGTTTGTAGCTTGTCGCAAATATAGTAAACTTGTTTGCAAACAAAATGTGTTTGCTATTCCATATTACATGTTTGAGACACAAGTATTAATAGGTTATAATATATATTTTTGTGATCTAAATGCAGGTTTTTTGTTACGAACTTCTGAAACAGAAACTAGACGGTCAACATTGAAACAAACAAGCACTAGATCTTCAATTCATGAAAGCAATGCTTTCAAAAATGTACATGTTTCGTGAAATATGTTTCTGGGGCCGTTTTTTTTTTTCAGCATGCATATGCAAACCCATTGCACCACCGGCGGAGAGACGACCAGTAATAGTACAACAATTAAACCAATATAACTACATTATGCATAATAACCATAAAGTATGAAAAAAATGCAGAAGGTTTAGTTAGGTTGAGAAAGAGGAGACAAAACAGGGGTGCGTCGTCTCATGAGCCATACACATAATTCTGATGTGCACTCTTGATAGGCCCAAGAGAAAACCATCAAAAATAATAGATATTGAACTTTTGTTCTGCTTACAAATTCCCTCAGTATTCCTCAATCCGATCACCTAAAATGTTTCGAACTGGCTATTGTATCATCACAGTGGTGTTGAAGTCCTACTTCACCGAAAGCGGGGCAATGACAATGAAAACGTTTCAAAGAGCTTTTCCACCTCTCTATGCACTTACTTACTTAGGTGGCCTCAACCAACCCAGAGGGGTCAAGAGTCTTACAACATGAGGATAACATGATTCTTCAACCTGCTCGATCGTCAGCTTTTCTTTTCCAGTTGGTAGCACCAATATCTCGACAGCAAAATTCCAACTGGTGGTTCCAGTGAAGTCTTGGTCGCCCTGTTTCTCGCTGCCCATCGAGTATGTGTTAGAATACCTTCCGCATTAGTTCATGCTGATCCATTATATTGACATGGCCCAGCCAGCGTAAACGCTCCTACATAGCTTGGTACAGTTTTCATGTATCGGACTATACAAAGGTGGTAGGTTTCGATTTGTTTTTGAGGTTTTTCTTTAGGATTTCTTGTTACGTAAATATCTAGTCGATAATTAACTTTCCGGGCCAAAACCCACATTGATAACGTCCGATCAGATCTACAACAAACGGCTTTAGTCTTTCGCATATTACGCTCGAAAGGACCTTCTATGCGATGGATAAAAGGCTTATTCCGTGATAGTTCGTGGTCGTCTTTTTTGAAAGCAGGACACAGTATGCTAAGACTCCAATTGTCGGGCATGTATTCGCCTTTAGCCAGATTCTTCCCATGAGCTGATGCATTTCCGACTCATAGCCGCCAGCTTTAAACAGCTCAGCCGGAACTCCATCAGCACCAGCGGCTTTGATGTTCTTAAGCCGTAGTACTGCAGTTCGAACTTCTCTTTGGCTAAGAGGGGCAGTCGACGCCATCGTCATTTATGTGTTCTATGTTGAAGTGCGTTCTGCGTCAGTATCTGAGAGAGCTTCTCTGCATAGGGCATGGCTATCTCTGGTATTTGGGGTGTTGGCATGCTCTGAAATTAGAGAAATATAAAAATATTTCGCTTTTATGCGGATGGTGTCTATAAGGTCACTCACGGGGTTGAACCTAGAGGCCAGATGTCGCAGTCTACAAATCTGCACCATTTTCATGATTTTTATCATGGCAACTGTAGTATATGTCACAGTTCTGCTTTCCTGTGCAGCCATGACGTGTCCATCGCATCTTCTGGATAGCACTTGGAGTTATTTGAAGAATAGATTAAGTTCAAAAATCTAACTAGGGTCAAAATTGGTCCACGGTTGTCATTGAGCCGAATTTTATTAGTATTCAGGTATAAAAACATTGTAATAATGCCAATGTTTCCCTTTTGATGAATTACAGTGTCATCTGTATTCAATTCAACGGTTGTAATACGATTTATGTGCCAAATGTTGTGTTGGATGAAGGGATGTTTGTTGTGTTGGATGAAGGGATGTTTGGGACATAACTCAGACAAATGAACTCCGATTGGTACAAATAATACCAAAATGAGAAAGAGAATTTTATGAACCTTTTAGCTGGTATTAAAAATCAGTTATTAAATCAGGTATTAAAAATTAGAATTTGTCATTAAATTAGCACTATCTTGATTGTGTTCCATCGGGCGACAACTAAACTTACTCAGCGAAATTGGGGAAGAGATTAGCCTCTCCAACTGTGTATCTTTATCATTGGACGCTTTTGAAGAAAATAGGTTATTTTAGCTCAAATTCAAAATTTTTTCCATCGACGATATTTTTCAAATAGCAAGTAGGGTAGAAGGGGGAGCATTCGCCAGTGGGGCACATTTGCCACCACCGATTATCTAGAAAACTAAGAAAGCTATTGATAATTGAAAATCTATATTTTATACATTTATTGATGATCTTCCATCCCTCACACTTTGACCTTTTCTCTTTAAATGTGATCGAGGGCGGACGTGATTTTATATTTTACGGACTACCGCGAAAATATTTGTTTGTAAGTATTTTTTGTTATTACTTTTTCAGTTTTCGTGATTTAAAAACGATATTTTACAGATGTATACTACTGCTATTAGTGACAAAATGTCACCAGTGCTTGTTTTAGTTAATTTATTAAAAGTGTCAAAAGTCTTTAAATTAGTGCAAGAGGCTCACCCTGAGGCTCATTCGCCAGATCGTTGGTGGGGTAGTTTCGCCGTCGAATCTGCCCCATGGGGTGGATTCACCACCGGCAGATGTACCCAACGGGGTGAATTCACTACTGGCAAATGTACCCCATGCCGTGGATGTACCCCATGCGGTGATTCACACCTGGCAAAGAACTCCAAGTGATAGATTCGCCACTAGCGTAATTAAGGATTTGCTTATAACTTCGAATCGTGATATGCTCTAGTAGTATCAACACAGAATAAATTTCTAAAGTATTTATTTATACCTGTAGGTACAAAGATCTTATAGCTATGGTTCGAAACTTCAAAAGAAAAACTAACCGTAGTAACTTGCAATAAAAGATGTCATCTTAAAAAAAGTATAACACAAGTCAAGCTGCTGACTTTTAGGATTTAAAACGAACTACTTTGCGAGATCGTATAAAAAAATTAAGAAAACTAAACTGGATGCATTAGATGAGTCTGGCTAGTCGAAATATACCTCAAATCAGGTGTTCACAAAACGTCAAGAAAAAGAAATATGCGAGAAGTTTAACCCTGCTGTTAGATTAGAAAAAACTTACGAATCTTAGATTGAGGGACCATTTGGTCCATACTGCAATTTTCATCCAAAATAATAATTTTATCTTATTCTTTGTAACTATTTTGGTTCAAAAATTTCTAAAGCAAGTATTTGACATATCAAAAACATCCGCTAACATATCAAAAACATCTTCTAAATATTTGACATGAATTTACATTCGCTTGGTAATGAAAAAATTTACGAATCTTAGGTTGAGGGACCATTTGGTCCATACTGGAATTTTCATCCAAAATAATAATTTTATCTTATCCTTTGTAACTATTTTGGTTCAATAATTTCTAAAGCAAGTATTTGACATATCAAAAACATCTTCTAAATATTTGACATGAATTTACATTCGCTTGGTAATGAAAAAATGTACTATTGACCAAATGGTCCTCTAACCTAAGATTCGTCATTTTGTATTTTTCTCAGTCCTGAATAAAGTTAGAAAATTTAATTTTCGCACATAACATTGTTTTATTAAAAGACCCCATTAGCAGAAAAATTTAGTCAGTATATATCACCGTTCCAAAGTTACAAGGGAAAACAGAAAAAATTTGGACCAAATGGTCCTAATCTAACAGCAGGGTTAAAGCATGCTCTAACCTACTGCATGGTTTCTCCTATAGAATCGCATGAATGACATACAGTGTGTTTGAATATGCCACAATAAATGATATTGCCATGCATTTTTCCAAGGAGAATGCAATAATCCTTTTCGTGGACAATCACGTTTCTTACTGCAGTTTAAAAGCAATCATATTTTTCAGAGAAAATGGTATTCATATGATTACTTTTACGCCACATACGCCAATGGATATTTGCTCAATTTAAAAAGTACTTAGCGACTTTGGCCAATGATTTCCTTGTATCGAATCCTGGAAGAATAATTACAATTTACGATAAACCATCGCAATCTAATATCCGATTCCGCAGGGCATTATTTGCTGGAAACATATGCAAAGAATTCGAAACGACAGGTAGCAGCCGGTTTAAAAGACAAATATTTCTTGAATCAGACTTCGTAAACGAACCAAATGACGAACATCCAACCGCCGACACTGATACTGATCCTAGACTTCAACAAGGCTGCATTTTAACTGAACCTGATGTGCTGTTTAAGCCTCCAGTGACACCAACATCTCTTCCCAAAACTCCGAAGCAAGTTCGCCCACATTCTAGAATTCAACAATCCAATTATAAAAAAAGAAAGGGAATCTACTCCATCAAAAGAAGAAAATGAACGTGCACAGCAACAAAAGAACAACGAGCAAATAAACTATTGGTACGAAAAGTAGTCCTGAAAATAAGTAAGAAACGTAAAACCTACGTCGCATCATCATCTGACGAATCAGATAACCTAAGCTTCGCTGAATCAGACAGATCTGTTTGTTCACTTGTATAACCTGAAAGCCTTGGTGAGAACAAATTCGTACCACTTTCGATTTGGTGGACAGGTAGATAAGTTATATGTTGACGAGATAATCTCTCCGGATTAAGTAACTGTTGATTTTTTAAGAAAAAAAAAACATGTTCATAGACCACATATTCTATATTCCAAAAAATGGATCCAAATCATCCAGCAGGATCCAAATCATCCAGCAGGAACGTCGCGATCGCGATGTAGATATGTCGCAGTACAATTTAATGTGAAACTGACCTACTTCATGGCATTTATGTTTTATGAATTAGTTCTTACCGGTATACAATATTAACGTATTTCGAATTGCCCTTTGTACGTTTAATGAATAACACAGGTACCTTCCTTTAGTTATTTTACAATGAACTTTCTTGTTGATCTCTACCAATACAATATTGGAAAATTTTTGTTATTTTTACATTAACTAATAGCATTTGAGTTCCTTTATTGTTTGACATTGTTTAATAAATACAAAAATTGGTTTTTCCACAAACTTTAAATTGTATTTTCCCTTTGACGAATGCGCCCCACCCCGCTGGCGAATTTCCCCCATGGATGGGGAAGTTTCACCATTTTGGGCCTCTTCGGAAATACTTAAAATTTATGCTAGGTATTCAGGATAAAACAGGTAAAATTTAAATTCAACAAATGTAAGACCTTAAACAAAAAAAAAGTTTTGGAAAAACATTAACTGTTTTGTAAGAGAGCACCTCAAAAAAAAAAAGTGGCGAATGCTCCCGCTTCTACCCTACTCCCGAACAGTAATTAGTATAAACCAATCTAAGCCACTATATTAAATATAACTAATCACTCTTTATAACAAATTGAGTGCAATATCTCTAAAACTGAATGAGATACAATGCACGAAATTCGAAAAATGATGTCAGAATTTTTCGATTCTTAAAATTCGAAAATAGCGAATATATGTAATGCGAAAAAATTTAAATTGTTTGTGCGCAGTATGACAATTATATCAAAATATGTGAAAGACATAGAGGGCGGATCAATAAGTTCGTGACTTTTTGGATCTCTCTCGTAGTTATATGAAATGCTACACTGCTCCCATCAAGTACCTCCTGTTAATAGACTACTGTCAAATTTTGAGCAAGTGCCGCTATTTACTTTGCTTTTAACAGCTGTTCAAAACATACAACCTCGGGCATTTTTTTAAAAATGGGAAAAAGTGAATTTCGAGTGCTCATTAAACATTATTTTTTGCGAAAACAAAAACCGTCAATCAAACCAAGGAAAAGCTTGATAAATACTATGGGGATTTCAATGGTAAAAAAGTGGTTTACTGACTTTCGTTGTGGTCCCACAAGTACAAATGACGCTGAACGTTCTGGACGGCCAATTGAGGTCAATGCACCCGAAAATGTCGAAAAAATCCACGATATGATGTTGACCGATCGAAGAGTAAAGGTGCGTAAGATTGTTGATGGCATAGGCATTTCATATGGCAGTGTGGTTTCGATTTTAAATGATCAGTTAGGTTTAAGAAAGCTGTCTGCAAGATGGGTGCCGCGTTTGCTCTCAATTGGCCATAAACGTAATGGTGTGACAACTTCAAAGGATTGTTTAGAGTTCTTTAACCGCAATTCGAAGGAGTTTTTGCCGCGTTTTGTAACTATGGATGAGACATGGATCCGTTGCAACACTCCGGAGACCAAACAATGGATTTCTCCGGGTGAACCGGCTCCGAAGAAGGCCAAGGAAAGGTGATGGCAACAGTTTTTTGGGATGCACGCGGGATAATCCACATTGATTACCTTCAAAAGGGAAAAACAATAAACGGCGAATATTATGCCAATTTGTTGGACCGATTTAACGAGGATTTAAAAAAAAACGAGCCCATATGGCCAAGAGAAATGTTATTTTTCATCAAGTGAATGCATGGGTGCCCACGTGCGTATTGTCAATGGCAAAATTCCACGAATTGGGCTACGAATTGGTACCCGCAAAATTCTCCGGATTTAGCCCCCACTGATTTTTTCTTATTTCCAAACCTAAAGAAATGGCTCGGTGGAAAGAGATTTAGCTCCAACGATCATATTATGGATCAAACAAATGCCTATTATATGGACCTCGAAAAATCCTATGTTTTTGAAGGGATACAAAAATTGGAGAAACGTGGGACTAAGTGTATTGAGCTAAAGGGAGATTATGTATTTAGTTATTTGTTTGAATTTCTGCACAACAATATTAAATCTTATAATTATAGTACAGAAACTACGTACTAGTTAAACTTTTATTACGTTGAAACAAGAATATAATGAAATACAACTATAGTGTAAAATGATAATGACAAATATATATAAAATAAAAAGAGAATACATTTTAAAGGAAAAATATTAATTTCCTCGCACCTCGCATAGTGACGGCGGCACTATCGAGTATCTAGCCATGAAAAAGCTTCTCAAATTACCGTTCGGAATCAGTGTAAAACTGTAGGTCCCAATCAGTGAGTGAAAACTGGAAAGCGCACAGCTCAGTGATTGTGAGAAGTTCTCCCCAGTCCCTTCATGGGATGTAATGGGAAACTATTTATTTATTTTTTTTAATTTAAAAATATAGTGTAAAATGATAATAACAAATATATATAAAATAAAAAGAGAATACATTTTAAAGGAAAAATATTAATTTCCTCATTTAAAAAAAAATGGAAAAAATATACATAAAATTAGTACAAATTTAACACAAAAAAAACAAGATAAAAATTAAAATTAATGCATCGAATTATTCAAAAAAATGTATATAGTTGATTTTTAAAATGCATTACTTTACTCGTTAGTTGTAAGTTTGGTGGTAGTTGATTCCAAAGACGAATAGCGTTAAGGAAAAATTATCATTCCGATACTAGTGTGTGATGAATCGGAAGAATTATCTTTTTACCCCTATTGGATCGTTTAAATCTGATTTTTTCATTTAGATATTTAGGCATTGTGGTATATACTACTTTATGGAAAAATAAAAGAACTCTAATTTACAGGAGACTATCAAAAGATATTTCATATATTTTGTTAGAGAATGATGAGGTAGAAGTAAATCTCCTTAAACCATACACGTATCTAACAATGTTGTTGTAAATGACATTAAACCTACGCTTGCTAGCAGTATCAAAATTTGCAAATAATTCACAACCATAAATCAAACCAGGAATTAAATACGATTTAGCAAGAAGTAAACGAACATTTAATGGTGTAAAAGATTGGGTCGACCATAACGACCTTAATTTAGCAGGTTTGAGCAACTAGCAAATTAACATGATTCGTCCAAGATAAGTTATTATTAAATACAATACCAAGGTTTTTAGCTGTAGAAATAATATAAATTGGCTGGTCATTTATAATAAAGTCATCTGAAATTTCAGGGTTTTCTGATCTTTTATGTATTAAAAGGTATTTAGACTGTAGTGGGTTTAAAAATAGTCCGTTAGCCATTGCCCATTGTTGAATTTGTATAAGATCAGAATTAAGATGGTCAATGCTTTGCATAAGTGAGTGAGAGGGGCTACTAAGATAAAGTTGAACATCGTCCGCGTACATATGTATCTTACAATGGGATAATTGCTGCGGAAGATCTTTGATATATAAAGAAAACAGAAGAGGTCCCGAAATAGATCCCTGGGGTACATCTCTTGTTAACTTCAGTGGTTGAGATGAAGCTTTATTTAAAAATACTGACTGAGTTCGATCATGAAGGTATGAGGTAAGGAGCTGCGTAGTGGTATACGAGAACTTAAAAAAGTGATGAAGTTTCATACACAAAGTATGATGGTGAACAGTATCAAAAGCCTTAGAGTGGTCAAGTAGTACCAACAAATTAATTTTACCATCATCAAGATCACGTCTTATATTCTGGCTTACATCAATTAATGCAGTCACACAACTGCACGCAAAGAAAAAAAACGTTTATTCATCGGTTGCCACAACAGTACTTTGATTGATTTGTATTAATTTATTAATCGCAACCGTTTATGTAGTTCTCCCAAATAAACTCATATATCGCAAATGTGTATCATGTTGTTGCAAACGAGATCTCGTTTGCATTAAACGAGTACAAAATTACATTTGTCGCAAGTTAAAAACCGTTTGCGATAACTGAAATTAGCCATTTTTCTAATGAGTACGAAGAACGTAAATTTCTCTCATTCTCTCTTTCTGTCGACTGTATATACAGTAGACTCGTTTGACATACACACTCACGCATACACATAAAAGGCTTTTGCCTTGTCAATATATCTTGGATGGACAACTGGCGCGTTGTAGTTTGCTGCTCTTTTAGTTGTTATTTGAATGCAAGTCGAGACGGACGTGTTCGTAGACACTGAAAAGATAGACAAAAATTCCAACATTTTAAAACAAATTTTATGGGTAAAACCAAAATCATAAAAGTTGGAAATTTACACAAAAAAGATTTTATGGAAGCCATAAATATAAATTTTAATGTATAAGTAATGTACTGAATAGAGTAACTACAACTCGGTTGCTGTAACCGAAAGAACAGTTGGTGGAACCGTTTTTTGTTTATCACAAACGTTTTTTCAGCTTTAATTTTTCATAACTCGTTTACTGCAAACGTTTTTAAGTTCTCGCAAACGTTGGCGGAACCGTTTTTCGTTTCTCGCAAACGTTTTTTTCAGCTTATGTTTTTCATAACTCGAAATGATCTGTATGGCTTAACAGAAGTTCGTTTCTCCCAACTACAGCCCCCAAACGAACTTCAGTTATCTGAGATTTCGTTTGGGAGGAACGAGTTTTTTCTTTCCGTGTGTGGTTTCGACGAAATCCTGATTGCACATTCGATAAAAAATTATAATCGTTTAGATAATTGCTGATTTGAATGTTTAAAAGTTTTTCTAAAACTTTAGAAAGATAACACAATATTGCAATTGGTCGGTATTCTTTGTCAGATTTAGGTATGGGAATTATTTTAGCGTGCTTCCATTTGGAAAAGTACTAGACATGATAATAAAATTAAGAATATGAGTTACAAATGGAAATAGGGCAGGTAAAAGGAGTTTAAATTTTTTTGGATTAATACCGTCACAGCCTATTGCATTTGACTTCACAGACACAGATTATGTTGAAAAATATTTTTTTTTTGCCAAAAATAAATTGTTTCATTCAAAAAGTCACGGACTTATTGATCTGCCCTCTAAAAAGAAAAAACCAAAATTTTTGTTTTCTTGGAAATCGAAAAAAGCTAAAAGTAGGCAACTTTGGAAATTTTAATTCAAATATACCCGATCGCGCGATTTTCAATGTTGATATATGTATGTATGACCATAATCACTTGCTCCTTGCCTAATATCGGTTTCTACAGAACTTAGAAATGTTTGCTAGATCAAAGCCAAATTGAATTTATACGGATGGAAATCGAGTCTGAACCACTGTGGGTCGCCTAGTTTTGAGCCAACCCTCGTATGATGTATATTTGTGTATTCCACAGCAACATCCTTAATTGCTGCAACTTAGTTAATTGCTATTTAATTAAATAAATATCCAATAGCTTGTTTCTCTGCTGTTAATTACTACTCTTACACTTTGGTTTAATTTCCAGCCGTCTATTAGTTCAATTGTATAGTTTTCGAAACGAATTACAGTTTGACATGATATTCAAACATATACGAGTACTAACTACACTGCGTACGAGTGCTATGGAGTTTCTAATTATTTCCTCAAATACCCCCGAAAATGTTATTATTATTATTATAGTTTATTACATTAAACACAATGGCTTCATATTAACGTTAATATGTTTTCTCTACACTTCAAACAGTTATGTTTGTTATGGCGAATGTTTCCACCATTTTGAAAACTGTGTACATGAGTACTAATTTGTGTTGGACATTTCCGTTTCACTCCCACTAGAGAGAGAGAGGAAAAAACCATCCAACTTAATTCGCTCCATTCATTCCATTTCACTTAATTTCACTTTATGATTACTCGTTGTTGTTTTTTTGTTTTCTTTTTTTGTTTTACTAATTAATTCAGTTATTACCTTAAATACGCTGTAATTTCCTCAATGAGTTTGCTGTGCGTGTTCAGACATACATAACACCATTTGTTGTTGTTCCGCGGTTCTTAATCACAGTGTTGTTGTTGATTTACTAAAGACAAGAAATTTCTATTAATTTTCTTTTAGTTGGAAACACCCACCGAACTGGAACTACAACTCGAACTTTGACATCATTAAAGCGCCAAAATAATGGAATAATATAGCGTTTTCCCGCAGTATGTATGCATGAATGCCCTTTAGATGTAGGACGTCTCCGCGTCTTCATACAGTTCGATGTCCTGAGTGATAAATTGTTCCTAATTAAAATGAAAAGTTTTCTTATTAGCCGCACTATAATTAATAGTTATTTGTTATTAGTCGTTTCCCCTCAATTGGGTGGAAGTAGCTGGAGTAAATTTGTGACAATAGAAAGGTTCATTAGGTCATTTCAATTAATTGAATTGGAATAAATAGCAATTAGGTGGAGCTTGCCAGTAACCTCTTGTTAGATCAACTTGCGTCAGACAAGGATATCGATTCATGAATATTGCAAGGCTTACGAGGTCATAGACAGTTTTTAGGAATTTATTTTTCTGCGCTCAAAATATTCTTAGTAATATTTATGAAACATTCGTCATAAAAATTGGTCATTAATCCTATGGAATTTGTGGTACATTTCATTGATATTAAAAAAAATCATGCGCACAGGGAAAAGTTTAGTTGGAAATCAATTAAGGCATTATAAATTCCATGATAAAGTCTATATTTTGACCAGAATTCGTAATTGTCAAACATCAGAATTGTTTGTCGATGTTATTGATAGATTAAAAATAGGTCTTACTAAATACAAGTTGCTACTATAGAAATTAAGTTGTATTAACCAATTTGAGTATTTCAAAAACCTCATTCATCTGAAATTGAAGATACAACTAATAACAAGTACAATATTAGAATTCGTGTTCAAATATTTGTCACTGTAACCATAATTTAGTTTATGTTGCAAAAACACTTGTTGCAAAGATTTGTAGTTGATTTTTCACAAGAGGATTTGTTGTTAAAGAGAAACTACATATATTTGAATGTTACACAAGGACTTTACAAAAAAAAATTAATATTTTAAACAGAAAGTGATAAACAAAGTTGTGAAAACAAAATTACAGCAGACAGTTGTCCGAGGCCTTCGGCCACGGACTGTCCCTGCAGGCTGTGTCAGAGACACGGCCATTAAGTTTAACGTAGAATACGCCATCCGATAAGACAGAAAACATATATAACAATAAATTCATTTGCTTATATTATTTATCATTTACTGTTATATATGTTTTCTGTCTTATCGGATGGCGTATTCTACGTTAAACTTAATGGCCGTGTCTCTGACACAGCCTGCAGGGACAGTCCGTGGCCGAAGGCCTCGGACAACTGTCTGCTGTAATTTTTATATTTACCAACGGCATTTGATTCAAGTCCGTTTAAAAAAAAAAAATATTATGTTCAATTTTTTTAAACTTAATTTAATTTATGTATTTTAATTAATATTTTTATTGAAAAAAGTTCTGCGAATGTTGAGAGGGCCGCCCTAATATTAAAAAAGGTTTACCTTATCGAGTCTTCGCATTAGCATTCGAGCGTTGTGTGAAAGCTTTACGCTTTACAATTCAAAATTAATGTTACAACAGCTTTATTGAAGCTTTCGCAAAAAAGCTTTATTACGTTAGCTTACTGTTTGTTTCACTTTTTACTAGATACATGTTGCCAAGCAACATTAGCTTGCTGTTCGTTTCACTTTTTACTAGATACATGTTCCTAAGCAATGTTGAGCAACCAAAAACACTCAACCAAACACCACACATATGTTTGAGTGTATGTGTTTAAACAATTTTCATTTGAGAAATTAAAATACTAGAAATATATCAACCAATATGAAATATGAAAAAAAATCATCTAGCCGTTTCCTCAAATTCAATGAATACCGTAAGGTAAGACGTATTCTACGTCAAAAAATAAAGTGTATAGATATCAGCCAGATACATGTTATCATAAATTGAGGTGAAGTGAGACTTTTAAACATAATCGTTGAATCTGACACCACTATTGACGCCTTCACAAACAATTGTGGGCACTTGGCTGGAGGAACTATTATTGTGGATGACGCAAATTAACTTATACATACATATGATACCCAGGGTAACCCATCACCATTTTTGTTCGAAAATACGAAAAATTTAGAAAAAATGTCTATATCACGAAAACGAAGCGTCCAATCGCAAAAATAACAATATTTTAGGGGTTTTAGAGAGTTTTTCAAAAAGTGTTCCAATTCTCATAAAATAATTTATTTTTCAAAAAGTCGCCAAAATAAGAAAATCGCTAAAATAAAAAAATGGCTATATCTCGGAAACAGTGCGTCCAATCGCAAAAATAATAAATTTGTTACCGTGGTAAGAAGCTTTATTTTATGGATGTCTTCAATACGGCATCACATTTATTTTTAAAAAATTTATGGAATCAAAAATCGCTAAAACGCCCCTATGCCAATATCTCCGAAATCGAAAACAAAACTATTTTTTGCGAGTTTCTAAGTATTTTTCATAAAGTGGTCCAATCGTATGGAAATCATTTTGTTAAAAAAAATCATCAAAATATGAAAATCTCTGAAATAAAAATGGCTATAACTCGGACACGGTGCGTCCAATCGCAAAAATAATCGATATTTTAGCGATTTACTTATTTTAGCGATTTTTAGAAGAGAAAAAGTCAATACGAATTGGACCACTTTATGAAAAACCCATAGAAAGCCGAAAAAATTAGTTACATTTCGATTGAACGCTCCGTTTGCGAAATATATACATACATAAAGGCGGTTTAGCGATTTTATTCAAAAAAAATTTAGTTTCAGCGATTTGTTAAAAAAAAGAAATGCCCTGAAAAAAAAATATATTTCAAGCGAATTAGAACACTTTGTGAGAAACCCTTAGAAATTTGTTATTTTTTCGATTGGACACTCCGTTATCGAGATACAGAAATTTTTTTCATATTTTCGATCAAAAATGGGCACGAAATACGAACAATGGTTATAAATTATAATAGTTTTGTTTATGTTAGAATATAAAATACTCAATTTTAATAAACAATTATAGTTTTTACTTTTTTTTTCTATAAAATTCGTAATGGGTTAAAGCATCACCAAATGGTTGTGACAGCCATCAAATTCAAGTAAATACTTTAGTTGAGCATACCAATATATTATTTGATACAACCGAATTAGTTTTTACATTTTTCGTTCATCCTACCAATAGAATATTCACCACTATGGGATAATTTGACTGCTAGAACTAAAACCTGACTGACAGATCACATTTATTTATTGTTGTTGTGGCTTGAACTAAATATTTCAGTTCTTGCAACCAAATGATACTGAACACAATTATTGGTAATCAAATCTGAATACTCTGGTAGTCCAAGGAACCGCCAAATTGTAGTTGGCTGTAAATATAGTTGTGACAACGAATCTCTTCGCTGTGTCCGTCTTATGAACACCGACGGTTGCCTGGAGATGTAAAAAAGGTTTTGCGAATATTTTCTTGTGTTTATGTGCTTGGGATATTTTTTTTGTTCTTTATGACAAGAGCTACAACTATCCCTCAGAGAGTAAATCAAAATTCCGAACTGTTTGCAAGATATGAGCCTGACAAAATTATCACTTTTTTGCAAAAATGACACCGAAGCCCCAAATATTTGGGGGCCCATAAGAAAAAAAGTGTATGACTTTGGGCAAAATTGGGAGACACGGGTCTTTGTTTTTGTTGTCTTTTATCACGTAGTGGTGTCCGTATTTGATTATATTTTTTCGTGTTGTACTGTGTAATATACAGGTCGCCAGCATGGACGATTATGCGAAGAACCATAAATTACTGGAGGACCATAAGGTGCAATTTTACACCGACACAGCGAAGAGTGACAAACCTGCATCAGTTTTGATAAGGGGATTATCGGGATCCTTCGATGAGGGGGAAGTCAGAGATTACATTGAAAATTTGGAAATTAATATTAAATTAATAGGACTGAAAAAACTTGGGGCAAATTCCTGACTTCTCCTTTTATCGAAAGACTCCGATATGACCATGTTATATGGGGTATAATATATTTTGAATTGCAGCGTCAGATTTGAACGTTTCCCTCGAAAGGGACCGATACAATGCTACAAATGTCAGAGATTTGGCCATGTGTCCTCAAACTGCAACATGCCCTTCTAGAGGGGATGACACCGAGGAGGTGATATTTTCACACCCGGTAACTGGTGAAATGATGACGCTGGTTGAACACGAGGTCACCTGTGTAAACTGTAATGCGAAGGAGCATACGGAAGGCTTGAGAGCTTGCCCGAGAAGATTTGCATTATTGCATAAGATGCACGAGAGTAGAACCGTAGATTCTGCACGGCGAACAGTGTTGGGAAATTCCCACAATACATTGAGATCTAATGTCTCCTATGCCAGTGCGGCACGGAGTGCAAATGCACCAAGCGGCTTCACCGCGCTGGGCGCAACTTCGGCCCCAGGGGTCACTTTGGATGATGCCCGTTCTAACTTTGGCTTAATAGACGGAAATTGCAGACGTCTCTTCGATATGGACATCTTGACGTGCATCCGTACAATAGCCCCCTTTGCTAGGGAAAATCCGCGTTTGGCGGATGATGCATCTAAATCGAGTGCTCTATTTTGCATGTTTGTTGTCCTTGGTCAACGCGACGAGGCTGTACCACCAACTTCTGGGGAATACATTTGTAGAGGTTTTGTCGGGATAGTGTTAAAATCCCGAATTACCAAAATCCCGAATTTTTTAAAAGGCCGAAATGTCAAAATCCCGAATTATTGAAAATCATAACAATACAAATTGTTTTTTATTAATAGTCAATTTATATCTAAGAGGCAAGATTAATTGCTTTGGCTTTTAAATATTCTGTTTTATCCATACATTCTATGTTATTGAATACATCCTTTAAATTTTGGTTTTTTGAACAATTTTTTTTTGTTGCGGAGTTCAACGTTCCCCCATTTAAGTTCTTCGATTGCCGATTTATCAAGATTCAGCTCTTTAGCCAAATTTTCGATCAGACTATAGAGATCGGCATGCTTTTTGCCGACAACAACTTGAAGGCGTCTATGTCAAGCCTAGACAGAGGTTTGGGTGCGTGGGAAGTTTTCTTCTAGCGTGTCACAGACCGACTAAAACTCGGTATCATACCGTCCTTCAATGTAATTGGAATTTATCCAACGAGCTTTTTTTTTGGCATCTTTATCTGCAAAGTTGTGGTATAAGACGTCATTATATTAAGGTATTTTAGCACCCGGCACAAGAGCAAGGGCCCTTATCATCCGAACTTCCAAGCTAAATTCTTCTGAGTTGCCATACTTAGTACTTAAGCCCTGCTTCTGAATCTTGAGCCAAATTATTTGGCCAATGTGGAACTGACATCCTTTGCACTCCGCATAAGGGAAAAATTCTTTTGCAGTGTTAATGATGGCTTTTTCAAAATCCGAAATTATTTTTAGTGGCTTTAAGTGTATGTTCCATTCGCAAGCTAGTTTGGTAAGACTGAAGAAAAGTTCCGAATAGCCCTCTGCGGTCTTGCGACTCATTAAGCAGAAGACTAAGGGCACTATCTGGCCCTGAATGTAACCATGAATACTAAAAATTTGAGAGTCATAATCACAGGCACAACATGGAACGTTCCGTCCATCAACCTTGTGCTTCCTCCAAAAGCTTCAAACTAGACTGCGTACCAAATAAAATGTTTTTTCCTCCGCCGAACTCATTTTCATCCAAAATAAAAAGTTCTCCTTCCAGGAATTTTAAGTTTTCCGGAATATTGATTTCATCCAAAGTTTGCGGATCATTAACTTCATTTGAACGATTGCGCTTGATCTTTATTTTTTGTCCAGCTTTGGTAGGCAAATAAACCCGGCAATTTTGATTGGTATCGGCAACGGTATCTCTTCTTGTTTGACAAGGGGGCTTTTCACTACTGTTTTTAGCATTTGTTTTTAACGAGTTGTTACAATGCATCACATGTTTTTCATTAGCTGTGGGCTCATGACTGTGGGCAGAAGGCTCCTTTTTTAATATATGTTCGTCGTTCACCATGATTGTGTGCAAACGACTTTTGTAGAACTTTTCTTTTCTATTTGCACAACACCAGTAACACACTTTTCTCCAAATTTCTCCTGATTTTCTCCTGATTTCTCCAAATGGTAGGAATGACCATTCAAATTAAGGTTTTGTTTGCCTTTATTTTATATGAAAATTTGCAGACTCATTTTGTAATTTTTTTATGAAAAAATAGCGACGTTTTTTATTTTGAAGTAAATATTTCCATAAGCGAACTAAGACTGAATAATTTATTTATAGATTTTAAAACATCCGGAATAATTGTGCAGTTTCCCATATGTGAACTTAGATCGAGTAATTTATTTATAGATTTTAAAATCCCGAATAATTGTGGTTTTAAAAATCGCGCGATTGTACAATTATTCGGGATTTGGAAACTCGGGATTTTGAAACTCGGGATTCTGAAATTCGGGATTTTGAAATTCGGGATTTTGTAATTCGGGATTTTGTGTTCGGGAGTTTGTAATTCGGGCATATGACCCCAACCCTGTTTTGTCCTGATTTTGGAACGTGAAAGTCTGATGACCCGGATCTATATCACCTGCAAGTCTATTTGCATAAATAAATAATTTTGTGTTACTTTATTTTATTTTCTTTTCCTCATTTTTTTTATAATTCTGCCAACAGTTTGAATCTGTTTTTAATTTTTAAAATTTTGTACATATGTACCTCTTTAGTTTTTAAGTATATTTATTAGTTTTAGCTTTAAGTGAATGGATTTCCCTTTTTGACTCCGTTTTTTTTGGGGGAGCAAGCTATCGAAAATGTAATTGTGTAAAGACACAAGGTTATATAACTGAATTTGAAAGTCCTTGAAAAATAAATGTAGGCAAGGATGTGCCATATTGGTTTTGATATTAGAAATTGAAATATTGTAAATGAAGAATTGGAATAATAAAATCTAAATTGCAAAAACTTGCAATAGCATCATTCCAAACAACTGGTGATCAAGAGCCGAGGCTTGATCTGAATGGGCTGGCTATTCATGAGGATGCATTTTGGAAATCATTTTTTGAACACTATATCTCAATTAATAGACTTAAAGTGTGGCCTTGGGCTTGAGTAACAGAATTTAATATAATCAGTTCTTAAAATACAGACCGATTAAATAAATATCACTCTAGGATATTATGAATAACTTTCATAAATAGTTTACAGAGGTACGAAACATATTTATACAAATTTTTCATAAAATATTCTTCATAAATTGAATGAAGAAATTATTTTTCAGTATCTTGTGTTTGGACATCAGCATTATTTGTGGAGCAATTGTGTACTAAAAAAATCTCACTTGCCCTCTGAGGTGTTAATCAACACCTATCAGACACATTGTCATGTCTTGTGTCACACCGTAAAGGACGTGTTTAGTTTCAGTTCAATAGTTATAGTTCTTAAACCGGCCCTTCAACAGTTGAGAATTTGAGTGTTCACACTTGCTTGATTCTACGCGGACCCGATCCAAGTGGTCATTCCAAAATTTAGTTTTAATTTAGTCCGTAGAGCACGACGAAACAACAGACAATAACAATTGCCTGTAAACATTGTGTTGTGTTTTAGACAACAACAAAAATCATTTCTAATGGGGACCGATGGTTCTCTGGAGATGGAATGAAGTTGTTTGCATATGTTTTCTTGTGTGTTTTGCTTGCGATATTTTTCGAACATTTACATAGTGAACAATTCTCAATTCGGATGAGTTTTCGTTTGCATTTAGTTTGATGCATTTTTCATAAGCAGCATTCCAAACAACCGATTATGAAGATCTGTGGCTATATCTGAAATAGCTATACGGTTTGCCAGGAATCTTGAGCGTGCATTTGCAAAACATCTTCTTTTTTAAAAAACTATGTATTTATTTATAGAGATATATGTAGATGGTCTTGAGGTTGAATAAGAAAATAAAAAAGTCCCAACAAAAAGGTCGAATAAACAAAAAAGCCATCAGAGCGATTTCCACCGCCCACTTCCACCCTGGCTGTAATTCTAACTGTACAAAAGCATTTATACCAAATATCATCGTCATACCCCTGATAGTTCATGATATACAGCTATTTTAAATTTCAAGTTGTATGTGCAGTGCCACGCCCCTTTATCCAATTTTTTCCAAGTATAGCCAAGGACTACCAGCAGGTCATCACTACCTCATTGTGAAATTTTCAGAACAATCGGTGATTTTTAAAATCCCACTTACACCCTGGCTGTAATTCGAACTGTACAAACAACTTATATACCAACTAGCATATTCATACCTCTGATAGTTCATGAGATACAGCCGTACAAAGTTTCAAGCTGTTCGCCATGCCCTCTCCTCCGATCCAGCCTATTTTTTGTTGGATCACGAATTTTCCTGCCAAAAGCATCCACACAAATTTTCAAGGCGATTGGTGAAAAGGTCGGGGCAACGAAAAATCGAAAAAAAAATTTATGAAACGTAGCCCAAAAAAAAACCCATACAAATGTGGACGAAATTTCATATGAAATATCACCCAGAAAAAGTGGGTCTTGTTTCATAAATTGTGGGCAATATTTCATTTTCAGCCATATGAAAATTTGCCCAATTAATTGGACAATTTTTTTATGAAAAATTGCCCAATATTTTTGGACGACGGTTTTTCATATTTCTTTTGGGTCATTTTGCATTTATTTTTGGGGTAAATTTCATATGTAATTTTGGGCTATTTTTCATATTTTGACCCAATTTTAAAAATTGGCCGATTTTTCACAAAATTGTTGGTTCATTTTTCTTTAGGGCTATATTTCATGCCGCCGAAACGGCCCTCCAGATATTGGGTTTTTAAAAATTGGGTCCAAGGGGCCTGCACACGGCCACTTCAAATACCAAAAAACTCAAGTACTCAATTTTCACCAACGACCACACAGCTACATTCTGTGAACATTTCTAAACGAAAGGTTCAACCGTTTTCGTGTCAATACGGTACTAAAAAGTGCAACCAACCAAACGAACACAAACTCAAGAGATTTCCCACCATCCCAATAAACATTTTTGTTGGATATCAACTTGAGGTACATTTGAGATCAAATACCTTTCTCAAATCTCCAACGTTAATTCTCAAATGTACCTCAACCGTCCGATTATAGTCTTCTCAACTTAAAAGGCACATTTTTTATATGGTGATTTTCTTAGTTATCAAATTGAGAAATTCGTGATTCTCAACTTGATATCAAAGTAATTTCTCCAATTGGTATCAAATGGAAGATACGGAATTGCCATATTAAAAAAAAAAATATTTTTGAATTTTTTATTTTAAAGTGTTATTTATTATAAGGGCGGTTCTCCAGAACCTTTAATTGGAAAAATGAAATTTCAAATTGATAGCAAAACTGTGCCATGATGTTTTTTATGTTTCTTACTTCATAAATAAATGTTTTCTGATGTAGAACATTAAAACATTCAATGGGCATATTTTTTTCTAAAAAAAATTTTTTTTTCAGTAAGTTGAATAATTTTTTCAAATTTCATGAATAATGCATAAGATTTCTAGATTGCGCTGTCTTTCAAGACCAGTCTTCGTCTGAACTTCTGTGACTTTTACAACTCGTGGATTGTGATCAGACGAACTAGAAGGTGCTTTACGATCATCAACGTTCAGATGAAGGAAAGCTTCGGGGGATTTTCTAATAAATTTTTTAATGAAAAATTAATAAATTTCAACTAATGTGTAATTTGCGATCAATATTTGTTAAGTTTACATCGTAAGCCTTTTGTCCCGCCTTTGTTGATTAGGTTTTTTCTTTTTTGCAATTTCAACATGACGTTTTTCACGCATTTGTTCTCTTTTCTTTCGTTTAACTTCATTGTCGTCCATTTTTCGAAGTATCACTGCGTAGAATCGAGTGGTTGAAAAAACAACAAAAACAAAACCAACAACATAAAAAGCAAAACGTACAACGTAAAAATTCTGGACCTTAACTCAAATCGAATTCAAGTTGAAAAAATGTTTGGTCTCAAGTGGAGAAAAGTGTTGGATATCCATTTGAAAATTAAAATATTTCTCAAAGATTGGAAAAAATTTTAATTCTCAACTTGATATCAACTTGAAAGCAAATAAGGACAAAAATATTTCACGTCAAGGTGAGAATTACATTGGAAATCAACTTGAGAACTAAGCTTTTCTCCAACATTGGAGAAATAATTTTTCAATGCATATTGGGATGTGTTAGTCTAGACACAAACCAAAGCAAAAGTTCCCAATATAGTTGATAATACTAGGATGTAATAAAGTTGTTAAAAAATTTTTTTTAATTTTTTTCATGGGGGATGGGGGATATCCCGCAACGTGCGATACAGAACTTCGTTCTAACTCAGGCCAACTACTTTTGGACAATTGACATCATATTTCCCTTAGAGAATTGTCTATAACTGCTTTATTTTTTCAACTGTGCTCTTTTTCTTTCGACAGTCGGAATATTTACCTAAAATACGTCAATGCTCGGGATTCTGGGCAATCGCGAAATGTCGGTAAAATCTCAACGATTCCAGAGCATCGGGCAACCCTAGCCGTAACCCGGGAAAGCATCGGGCAACCCTAGCCGTAACCCGGGAATGGTGTATATGGAAACCATGTAACCTTTCCAAACTAGAAAGGTGGAACTTTAAAAGTGGACAATAGCAAACAATAACTATCCGAATGCAATTAATGGTAACATTTGTTAGGGACGGGGACGTGGCAATTAAGTAACTACGCCCATTTTGTCTGCTATGATCTATATCAATTTTCAATATTGGGAAATCGTATTTAAAAAGAAAACTGATTTACCGTTACATCCCATGAAAGCATTAGGGAGAGGTCCTCACAATCTAATTTTACACTCACTGTGTGGTAATTACAGTTTACAGTGGTTCTGAACTGAATACTGAGAAGTTTTTTCATGACTAAGTACTAGATAGTGTCGCCAGCAGTTAGCGGAGTAACCGTGTCGCTCTCAGTAAGAATGCACTATTTAATTTTAAAATAAAAACACGTATTTTTTTAAGATAGTTGTGATTTGTTTATTGGATTGTAAAGAAGACATGTTTCAATTAAGTATGGAATAAAATATTCGTTGAATGTCTTTTTCACAGAGAATTGGTTGTATCTCACCGACGACGCGTTGGATCTCGGATTTGAGCACAGGAATTGTTTCCGGTTTATTCGCATAAACCCGAGATGTCACAAAACTCCAAAAAAAATAAATCGCACGGCGTTAAATCGTAAAATCTTGGTGGCCAGTTGACATCACAATTTCTTGAGATAATTTGTTCTGGAAATTGTTGCGGCAATAAATCGATTGTTGCTGGAAACGCATGTCGTCCAGATCCATACCGTCCAGTTGAGGCCACAAGAACTCCGTTATCATGTTCCTGTGACGAATGCCGTTCACAGCAATTCTGACTGTGAAAAGTGAGGCCCTTTCACGCCGGCTGACCAAAATCCGCACTAGACAGTTGCTCGTTGTGGTTGCATTAGGCTCTCATAGATTGCATGAGGATTTTCTGAGCCCCAAATTCGACAACTTTGTCTACTCACAATTCAAGTGGAATTTAGTTTAACCGGAGATGATTTTTTTTTTGATAAATTGGCACTGACTTCACTTTACTCTATTACCCATTGAACGAATTGCCGGCGCTTTCCATGGTCTTCTGTTTTGAGCTTCTGAGCAAACTGAATTTTGTACGCATGAAGGTTAAAATTCTTTTGTCAAAATTCGCTGCGTAGTGCTTCGTGAAATTTGAAGTTGTTGAGAACGATGCCGAATTGATGTTATCGTGTTTTCAGTGACACCCCCGTTTACAGCAGCAATTTTTTCAATTGACTGACCGGTACGTTGACGCACAGGTGTCTTACTGCCCATATCCGATCCAGTTTCTACACATTTTTTGACCACCCTTCGAATGGTAGACAAATTAGATGCACTTTCTCGACTGAAAATTCTTCGAAGTTTGCGAGCTGTTGCCTCATAACTTTCCAAATTTTTGTAATAAGTTTTCACAATTATAACGCGTTGTTCTTTCGTAAAGCGCTCCATTTTTAATAATCGGAACACACATATGTGACAGCTGCCAAATTTCAGAGTTATCACTGACACAAAAAAAAAATTACACTACATTTAAATAGTGCAACCTTTACAAGAGCAGCACACACTAACCATAGCACCAGCGATGGTGATATTTAGTAAATTAGAATTCAGGCCCATCTACTCTGTCCAATTCCCACAATGGAACGGAAAAAATCTATTTTTGGATATCTGTTTTTTCCGAACTATTAGCAATTTTTCAGAGATTGAGACAAATAATTTAAAAAATCACCCTAAAACACAAAAGTAGACCCAAAAATGTCTTAGTTGATAAGAAGCCGAATTTTAGCCACGCCGTAAATGCAATTACCCTGACTATTGGGTTGTTTATTTGAATTGGTTATTGATAGAATTTATACTACAAGTCTACAAGGGCAGCAACATTTTTCTAACACAAAAGTCTTTAGTTTTAATTGGAATACTAGATAATTCAGAAAACACACGCACTCGAAGGCTCGACTAGTTTCGATCTCCAGTTCATCATCAAAATGGTACCATCGATACATCATCAATCGTTGTTTTTTTTTCTTTTCAACATTTATAATCAGTATAATCTTGTAAATAGATTCTTGTAATAAATTTATAAACGACATCATGATTTTTTGGCGCATATAATCGCACGTCTGAGCAAGCCATCCGTCGAACTGTGAATAGATTTCATAGCCGCTGTAAACGAAAGTGTGGAAGAACATCCAAATTTGTCAATTCGTCGTCGGTCGGAGGACGGACTTGAGGCTCTGTCCGTCCAGTACGTGGATAATTTTGCGCAAAGATCTTGGCCTACATCAGTATCACATCCAAATGGTGCAGGAATTAAAGCTACGAGAATATCATATGGGAACTGACCCGATGATTTATCGCATAATTGAGTTCAGCGACGAGGCTCATTTTAGGCTTCACGGGTTTGTTAATAAACAAAATTACTGCATATGGAGTGAGGTCATTCCACAACAGATCCTAGAGATATCCAGGAAAATGCTACATTTGGTGCGGTTTACACGCTGGTGGCATCATCGGGACCTCTTTGATCAATGATTTTTGGTTCGAAAATATGGATGAGATTGATCCGAGCGAGATGTGGTTTCAACAGGATGGCGCTACGTGACCGCAACCATCGATTTAGTGAAATCAAAATTTGGCAAGAAGTTGATTTCGAGAAATGGACCAGTCAGTTCGCCTTCAAGGTATTGCGATTTGACAGCTCTCGATTATTTCCTGTGGGGTTACGTGAAGTCACTGGTGTATGCTGATAAACCAGGAACCATTGACGCCTTGGAGGCCAGAATTGTTCATGTTATTCGTGATATATAGCTTGGAATGATCGAAAGAGTAACCCACATTTGGACGTCCAGCGTCCTGAACAGCCGCAGTGCCATATGCTCGATGTCACGTTCAGATATTAATTTCAGATATTGATATTTTTGAATAAAATAATTGTTTTGATTAAATTTAAATTTTTGTGTTAGTTTTTACAATTTTAATTTCAATCGCACTTAAAAAAACACCCAATTTCTTGTATAAAATTTAGATATACGAATTGGTATCGTTTGAAGGTCCCTAAGTACCATCTCAGACTGAAAGCAGGGGGTATTTAGGCCGCAGCTGATCGCCATGTTAGTTAGAATTTGATAGCGAACAGAGTAGATATGAAAATGAGCGATAAGCAAACCATGCATAGAGTAACATAAAAAAAAAATTAATGGTTTCCCATTACATCCCATGAAGGGACTGGGGAGAACTTCTCACAATCACTGAGCTGTGCGCTTTCCAGTTTTCACTCACTGATTGGGACCTACAGTTTTACACCCATTCCGAACGGTAAGCTTTTATATGGCTAGATACTCGATAGTGTATCTATGCGAGGTGGCCGACGCCGAAAGAAAATTTGAAGGTGGGTGGTCAGAGCCGGGTTCGAACCCAGGATCTCATGTACAAGAGCCGCGCACACTAACCATTGCACCACCGACGGCCAGAGTAACATACAACAACAAAAACTCGAAATCGATGAAATGACCTAATACTACGTCGACATTGCGAAAACGTAAGACGGGGATGACGACGCTGTCTGGAATTTTTTTAGCATAAAGAAAAGCGTATGCTCTTTCATTTAAAAATAGTTAAAAAACAAAACTAGGGTCACCCGTTTTGAGATAAATCGATTTTAATTTGGTCGCTTTAAAATTTCTATCTTTATATATATAATTCTACTGCACGTGTGTTTGCGACTGAACTCCTCCTAAACTTCTGGACCGATTTGAATAAATTTTGTTGTATGCGTTTGGGTGGCGCCCTGGGTGGTTTAGATTTACTATTCGGTCCAATTGGACAAAGGGGCATGGTACCTCCCATAAAAACCACAAATTAAAAATTCATTATTTCTGCTCGCTTGAAATATTATTCAGGACAACGTCTGCCGTGTCAGCTAGTATATACATATATCTACAAATCTCAATCATTGGAATTAAATGTCTTTGTATATTTCTATTGATGTGTTTAAATTGCATTTGATGCCCTTTTCAATTCAATTGATATTTTTTAAATTTTAATTGATATTTTTAAATTTAAATTGATGTAGTTATTTAAATTTCAAATAGAATTTATAAATTGTAACTGATGTAGTTATATTTTATACACCTAACAGCATTTTTAATTTGAATTGATATTTTTGAAGATTAAATTAATATCTCTAGAAGTTTTATTGGAAATGGTGTATTCGATATATGGCAGTTTAAACTTGTATTGGAACTAAAAACGCTTTAAACCGTATTTGCTGACATTGGCCGATTGCGTCCCAATTATCATGTCCAAGATGATGCATATATTAAGAAATTTACTCCAAGTTTATCAAAAACCTGAACTGTTCTTATTTGAAGACCAAAAATTCCACGATGCACACTCGTATAAGAAATGACAAAAACTACAGAATGAAACATTTGTGTTGAAAAAGAAGATAAAATGAAACAGCAGCCCCAAAGTGCTCCACCAAGCGTTTGTTTTTTTTTCCTGTTTGCATCGCAATCTGACCAATTATCAAAAAACAAGCCAACTGCCGGCCATGCTGGATTCCTAAGGTTTTTTAAAATAATGTCCATATAAAAAAGGTATAAAGGAAACTAAACGAGCTACTCATTCCATTGCTGACTAAGGTGGCAGCCTGCAGCATGCAACCGCACAGGATATTTTAAGGTCTTTATGTACAACAACAAACACACATATATTTACACCCATGCCGATCATTGGGTACCCTTTTTTGCGAACAAAAAAAAGAAGAGAATCGTCATTAATTCAAACATCACTAAAGTGGAAAGAAGGACCGGACCGACAGCAGGGATGAGAGAGAGTGAAATGAATGAAGATTTTTACCTGTGCCAAAAGTTAAGGAACCACGGCAAAGGTTGTTGTGTTGTTGGAAAGACGTCCAAAGATTATAACAATTCACCCATTAACATTGGCAGTCAATAAGCTAACGCAGCAGACGACTTGATTGCGATCCAGTGCACAGACATCGGGTAACCAAACACCAGTACAAAGTGGCACTGGTGCAGCATGGAGAAGGGCTCAATTAACAACATCGGGCTCCAACAGATTCGGGTTTCCTTAGAAATACTCATAAAGAACCACAACAAAAGCAGCAAAGGAAGAAATATGTTAGCATTTCCAGTTGGAAACTTAATGTCCCCGCTCACATGTGCAATGCTATGCATTTTGCAATGGCGTAAAACGATCTTTAACTCCTTCTGTTTTTTCCACATTTTTTATTCCTTCTTTAGATTGGGAAGACGATGCCACCAACCATCGTTCCATACGTTTAGATATGCAATAAATGGACTGAAGGATGATGATGGTGGTGGTGGTGGTGGTGTTGGTTAGCTGGTCGCTGATTGCCTGCCGTGAGAAATAAGTAAATTTTTGTTAAAGGAGACTCAAAAACCACCACGCCAGCAAAAAGCGAAAACGTTAATTAAGATTATGAAGTCATAAGAAACGTCGTCCATGTCGTTGTCGTCGTCGTCTTCGTCATCCTCATCAACATCTTCAGCTATTTAATGGTTGCCGGAGTTAAAACTGAAGCCGGGGTGCTATGTGATCTTTGTGGCCAGTACAACAAAAAGCATGCAACCACATATTAAAGCAACAGCAGCACGACAATATTATCAAGCAGCTAAAAATACACTTAAAGAAAAATTATCTAAAGATACAATTGTATTCTATTGGTATAAATTAACTTGAACTCAAGAAGTAATTATATATTTAGTCCCAGGAAGAAAATATACGTATAAATCTATGCGTTCTTGTCGGATTTTGAACCAGGGTCCATCGGTGGAGTGAAACAATAAACACCCTGGAATTGTTCTGAAGTCATCTTAAAATGTAGACGGTGGTCGTAATATTTCGTAATAAATTTCGTAGTATTTATGAAACATTCGTTATTAATCCTAAGAAGTTTTTCGTAAATTTCATAGATTTTGCGAAAAACTTTCGTAAAAATTTTAAAAACTTACGAAACGTATTCATGACAAAATCATAAGATATTCTTCGTTGAGGGAATGTAAATCTTCCAGTTTCGGTATCTCGTGTTTGGGTGCCCTCATTATTTGTAGAACAATTGTATACAACGAATTCTCATTAAGAATTAGACGACCAGAAGATTAGACGTCCAGAAGATGTGAGCAAATTGGTAACCCTGGTAAAATAGAACCAAAATGTGGTAGCAATTCACCCAAATGCATTTCTCTCTCGTGTTATATCTTGATTAGTTCATACGTTTTGCATAGTTTATGTAATTTTACTTCAACATGGTTAGAATTTGCTCGTGTATTGAAATATTCAATAAAGTGAGTAAGAGAGAGAGAGAGAGAGAGAGAGCAGAGAATGACTAGGGTTTCACTCGTTTTGTTTGTTGGCCTTCGAGTGAAGATACATTTTGACTGTCTACTTGTACATCGTGTACATATAGAGATTTCGTTTCTAATTGGAAGATGTATTTTTTAATAACAACACAAAACTATCTGATGAGGAACTGTGGCTTGATCTGGTATACGGTATGATAAATCTATAAATAATAAAATACGGTTAATAAAATCTATAAAAATATTATATAGTTGCTATGAACAAATGTGATACATTTCTGTTCATAGAATCTAAGTAATTGTTTCGTTGAAGATTTGAAGTAATTCCATAGATTTCGTTTCATAGAATGTGTAATAATTCCTTTTAAATATTTTGGCTGAAAACTAATGATGGAATCCATAGATTCTAGGAAGGAAAATATATGTCTCATACCGATTTTATACAATAAGAATACGTATTGCTTCTACCTTGCTATCAGATTAAGCCCCAGGCTCGGAGTGCCAAAAGGTGTTCCAACAATTCCTGCGGTTATCGGATACTCGAAACTGAAACCACTATTTGCTCGGAAATACCACACTCTTGTTGCCATCGGTGGTGCAATGGTTAGCGTGCGCGGTTCTCGTACATGAGAACGTGGGTTCGATCTCTGCTCAGACCAAATTACATTGGCGACACTATCGAGTACTTAGCCATGATAAAGCTTCTCAAAATACCGTTCGGAACCGGTGTAAAACTGTAGGTCCCAATCAGTGAATGTGAAACTAGAAAGTACACATATCACTGATTGTGAGAAGATCTAGATTTCCCCAATCCCTTCATGGGATGTTATGGGACACCATTTTTTTATACCGGAAAGGGGGTCCAAGAACAAAGGTATTCCTTGAGAGATATTTCAATTTCTACATAGATGGGTCGAAAATGAATGAACATTTACGGAATGCGGTCTATTCTAGGGAACTAGGACTGCTTATTTCCTATAACTACCATGTCATTGTAAGTTATATCACACATACAGGGGGTGACAAGGGAAATGAAAGCCTGGCTGAGGGTAATAGTCCAGTACTCATATGGGCCAATGTCTTCTGTGATAGCCAGGTAGCAATCAAGTCCCTGGGATCAGTATTCGTAAACTCAACATCTGCCTTTAACGAACTTTTAACAAAATGGCCCAGCAGTTCGATATTCACCTCATGTGGGTATCAGGGCACAGGGACATCCCGGGATCTGCAGAGCGGAAGAGCTGGTGGGACTAGAAAGTAACTTAAAGATTCCGCAGGAATTGGATCTGGTTAACATGTTCCTAGTAACCTAAAGCAGAGACAGAGACTAGGTTACAGATTCAAAAAGAAATTGGAATGTGTTTGCATGTTGGAGAGGTGAACGAGTGGCACAGATTGTGTACGCACAAGACAATAGTGTATCACTTTTGATGGGGCACTGTCTGATTGGCAGACATGCCGCAAGACTATAGATCAGGTCATATAACTTCTGTAGTATCTATTCGGATGAGGAATACTTACGAAATATCTGATCTGCTGGTGTCCAGTACTAACCGGGAGGAGGATGTCTACTACACACTAAAAAATAAGTATTGCTGTGGTTGTTTACATGCAAATATAACGTGGTTGTAGTTTGTCTCAAATATAGTATACTTGTGTCCAAACATATAGTGTTTGCTATTCAATATTACATGTTGGAGACACAATAAAATAATAGGTTATAATATATGTTGTTGTGACCCAAATGTGGCTTTGTTTCTTGAAAACTTCTGAAATCAAAAACGTGACAGACAACAAAGAAAAGGAATAGAAAAGCAGCAGATCTTCAATTCTTGTCAGAATTATCTCATATAGGCGTAGACAGCTACAAAATGGTTGTCCAGTGTGGCATTTTAATGGACAAAAGAGCATAAGTAGTCGTTCATCAACTGCTACAATAAATTAACGGTCAATTTTATTTGAACTACTTCGAACATTTGCATTGTTGTGGCCGTCGGTGGTGCAATGGTAGTGTGCGCAGGTCTTGTGCAAGAGGACGCAGTTTCGATCCCTACTCTGACCACCTTAAATTTCTTTCGACGCGGTCACCTCGCTAAGTGACGGCGACACTATCGACTATTTAGCCATGAAAAAGCTTCTCAATATACCCTTCGGAACCGGTGTAGTCCCAATCGGTGAGTGTAAAATTCGCACAGCTCACTGGTTGTGAGATCCCCTCGTGGGATGTAACAGGAAACCAGGTAGTTACTTCGAACATTTAATTCTGGCTTTAACAACAGTTAACTTCAGTACTTACTTACATACTTAGGTGGCCTCAAACCACCCAGAATGGTCGTGGGCCTTACAATACGAGGATAACATATTTCTCCAACTGACTCGATTTTCAGCTTTCCTCCTCCAGCTCTTGGTGGAAAATTTCCACCTCTTCTCTCCTGCGAAGTCTTGGTCACACTAATTTTTGATGTCCTTCGAGTAAGTCTTCGAATACCTTTCGCACTGATTCATTCTGTTCAATTCTACTAACATGGCCTAGCCAGCGTTAACGCGAAATTTTGTTTCGCATAATACTTCGCAACATTGTTGTCGAAGTTGGGATACAGATTATACAGCTCGTGCTTCATCCGTCGTCGATACTCGCCGTTCTCTATTATTCTATCTTCAAAACTCCCAGCGGTGTTTCATCAGCATGCAACTTGACCAAGGATTCTGCGCCATAAAGTAAAACAGGTGGTACGTGAGTCTGATAGAGTTGGGTCTTCGAATCTCGAGAGATGGTTTTATCTCTGAAGTGCTTGTGTAGCCCGGAATAACACCTGTTTGCAAGTATAATTCCCGGTTGGATTCCTAGGCTGTCATTACTGCTTCTGTTTACGGCAGATCCGATGTTAATTAATTCATCCACTACTTCTACATAAATAATTACGGTTATCAGCGCTCACCCTTTCCTGCAAACAGATCCTCCTTTACTGCCAAACCCACTTTTGTTGATTCCTTCTCAATTCTCGATTATACTACAGTAACTTCAGTGGCCGTCGGTGGTGCAACGGTTATTGTGCGCGGTGTTGCGCGAGAGAACGTGGGTTCGATATCTGTACTGTCCAACTTATGCTTCTTTCGACGACGGCCACCGGTAATAAGCCATGAAATAGCTTCTCAAAAAAACCGTTCGGAATCGGTATAACACTGTAGGTGTCAAGGTGCCAAGAGATTATTCAACTTTTTTAAAAACAGCTTCTAGATAACACTGGCATTTTGAAAATGCAACTTGTCATTTTCTTGCTGTGTAGAATATCGGAAGAACTGCAACAATTTAATGTGAAGCTGCTCCATCTACTGATCCTCACCTTGGTTGACTCTCTCTACTTAACTCAATTCCAAAAAAAAAAAAATACTGAATAAGTGATCGTTATTTTTCTGATCATTTTGTGGTTGTTGTTGTACAATGTATGTTGCCTCGTTTGGTTGGTTAAAACGTACATATTGTTGTAATTCACTCGAATATGTTGCAAAGGCGACACGCCACGCATATGCAAGTGATACAGACAACAGCAACAACAGCAGCAGCAGCAACAATCACAATCGCAACAACAACAACATACGTGTCTTGTTGCATCTGAAAACAGCTACCAACTAACAACTACCACTACTAAGAAAACCAGCAACAGCGTCAAGAAGGACGGCTGGTGATGATGATGATGTTGGTCATCAGCAACAACCTCCTCATGCTTCTTCGACCATCATCGTCTACTGTTGCACTTAACGAGTTGGGGGCATTCAAGTAAAACGATCTTCACACGACTCGATTTTTAAGTCAACAACTTGATTTTCAAGCAATAACAAGATTAAATTATTTAATTTTTTGCCTCATTTGCTGTAACAGCAACAGCAAAAAGAACAAGCAGCAACAGCACTAGCAACATTGGCACCACAAGCAGCAGCAAAGTGGCTGCACAGTGGTTGGTCACGCGCCTTGATCCAATGCACTGTTATTTATATTTTATTTAGGTGCTGGGTGGGGCCGTCGGTGGTGCAAAAGTAGTGTACGCGGCTCTTGTAAATGACATCGTGGGTTTGATCCCTGTTCTGACCACGCTAAATTTCTTTCGACGGCGGGCAACTCGCTTGGAGAGGGTATCTAGCCATGAAAAGGATTCTCAAAATACCGCTCGGAACCGTTTTAAAACTATAGGTTCCAACCAATGAGCATAAAGCCAGAAAACGCCCAGCTAACTTGTTATGAGAAGCTCTCCACAATACATTCTTGGGATGTAATGGGACACCATTGTTGTGGTTACTGGGTTGGGAATCAACTGAAGTTATTACGTAGTTAGAACCAAGAAGCAAGGTCCAATTTAGATGCACAATGTAGCAATTGCCCTTGATGGCAGCGAACGACGGATCAGCACATTCCATGAATACTATATAATAATATTTTATGGGTTGGGGATTGCTCTGCGTCTATTTATTCACTTAAATTATGTGAGAATTGTTGATACACTGGGTAAATCAAATGAAAATATTACCCCAAAACCACAGTTGCTTAAAGGCTCTGTCGTACATAGCCCGCCAGAATATCATCAGTAGTTTTCGTTTGTGATACCGTATTGAATTATAGCCATTTTTTAAGGATCTTTGCGAAGTAAAAAACTAAAAAAATGTAATGTTTGTTTGTCTGATTCCTTTTATTTTGTTCATCTCATTTTCGGTTAATCATGCCGTGTTGCACGGCATATTGTTCTTGTTCTTGCTGGTTTTGTTGTCGTTGTTCTTGGTGGTGTGGTATGGCTCATTTTTATCCTGTTGTAGCAATTATAAGGTTGTACACACAGAACACCAACCACAGAAACACAGAAGACAGCGTGATCATAACAATTGTATTAACCCCTTATGAGATTAAAATTACAAAAATTGACATTAGCGTAATATTGTATCGGAAAATTCAAGAAATGGTGGATATATTTAAATGCTTGGGAAGAATAAACATCGATTTTTTCGTACTAAAGCGCTTACTTGAAATCCCTTACATGTATAAAATGGCTACTCATTACATCCCATGAAGGCATTGGGGAGAACTTCTCACAATCATTGTGCTGTGCGCTTTCTAGTTGTATACTCACAGATTGGGACCTACAGTTTTACACCGGACCCGAACGGTATTTTGAGAAGCTTTTTCGTGGCTGAGAACTCGATAATCTCGCCATCACTAAGTGAGGTCACCGTCGTTGAAGGAAATGTTAGGTGGAGCAGCAATCGAACCCACGTTCTCATGTACAAGAGCCGGGCACACTAACTATTGCATCAATGACGGCCACATGTATACCATACGAAAAGCAATACAACAAAGTGCGGCATACGTACAACGTAATGATTTAATCTATTCCAAAATTTAGACGAAAGTCTATTGCTTACCTCGTCGCTTCCTTGTAAGCGATATCGTAAGGCAATAATTGTATTTGCTCGTCGTTCGCCTACTAAGAAGTAGTAAAGTGAGACTATCCACGATCCACGATCACTTGTGAATATCCCATGATCTCGCACAATAGCTTGGATGATGCAATCAGTATACAAAATTAAATTTAGTTAATACTTAGATTTCGTAGAAGATGGATGTTCGGAATTTTTATCTAGAAAATCCGTTGCTGTGGTCATTTATATAAAAATATTTACTAAATTCATATAAACAATAAATTGCATAAAATAATTGTACACTTTTTAAAAATGGGACTATAATATGCGAAATTACTAAAACCTTATCAGTTTCCAGCTACTTCAATTCATAGATATGAGGGCGGATCAATAATTCCGTGACTTTTCAAAACTTTCCTCGCAGTCATATGAAATGAAACACTGCTCCCATCAAGTACCACCTGTTAATAGACTCCTGGCACGTTTCGTCATTTACTTTTTAACAGCTGTTCAAAACATGCAACCTCGTGCATTTTTTTATAAATGGAAAAAAGTGAATTTCGAGTGCTCATTAAACATTATTTTTTGCGGAAAAAAAACCGTCAATCAATCCAGGTAAAAGCTTTATAAATACTATGGGGACTCTGTACCATCGATTTCAATGGTAAAACAGTGGTTTACTGACTTTTGTTGTGGTCGCACAAGTACAAATGACGCTGAACGTTCTGGACAGCCAATTGAGGTCAATGCACCCGAAAATGTCGAAAAAATCCACGATATGATGTTGGCCGATCGAAGAGTAAAACTGCGTGAGACTGCTGATGCCATAGGCGTTTCATATGGCAGTGTGGTTTCGATTTTAAATGATCAGTTGGGTTTAAGAAAGCTGTCTGCAAGATGGGTGCCGCGTTTGCTATCAATTGACCATAAACGTAATCGCGTGACAACTTCAAAGGATTGTTTGGAGTTGTTTAATTGGGCTACGAATTGGTACCTGATCCGCCATATTCTTCGGATATAGCCCCCAGTGACTATTTCCTGGTTGACGAAATATGTTATCTTCGTTTTGTAAGGTCCCTGACCCCTCGGCTGTCTGAGACCGGATACGTAAGAAAGTAAGACGATTTCATATTTCCAAATCTAAAGAAATGACTTGGTGGAAAGAGATTTAGCGCCAACGATGAAATTATTGATCAAACAAATGCCTATTTTGTGGGCCTCAAAAAATCCTATTTTTTGCAAGGGATACAAAAATTGGAGAAACGTTGGACTAAGTGTATTAAGCTAAACGAGATTATGTTGAAAAATAATTTTTTTTTGCAAAAAACTGTTTCATTCACAGACTTACTGATCCACCTCGTACAAGGGCTTTAAATTGCCCTTGAATAGGCATGATTCCACAACATCCAAGGTGCTACTAAAATAGCGCCTTTTGGTCGTCCTTAACTTGTCCTGCCAAGTGGGGCATTTCATACAAAAACTACACCTAGAGAAGAACTACACCTAGAGAAGTAAATTGAAAAGAGGTTCTAGCAACCGTAAATTTGGTTGTTACCACCGAATTGGGGTTGCCACTATCGAATTGAGGTTGCCACGAGCGTGTTTAGTTCGCACAACTAAAATTCGGTTGAAGCAACCTCATTTCCTAATTGATTCGGTTTTGACAACTGAATCTTTCTGTCAACCAAATTTTCTAAAATTTCGATTGAAACAACCGAATTTCGAATTCGGATGCAGCAATCGAAATGGGTACCAAATTCGGTTGGAGTAACCGAATGTGGCATCAATTCAGGTGCAAACCGAATTTGGGATCAGTTCGGTTGTCACTACCGAATTTAGTATCAATTCGGTTGTCACTACCGAATTCAGTAGCAATTCTGTTGCAAAAATCGAATTAACCCTTAAGTCAATTGCATCGACCGAATTCGGTTGCTGTAACCGAATTTCTCATTAATTCTGTAGGTACAACCGAATTTCATTTGCAATTCTGTGACCACAACATAATTCCATGTATTTAAAACTTGACGTTTAAAATTCTAAAACCAAATATTATATTAAAAGTTTCCTGTCGCGGCGATATCAAAGTTGTTGCGTGGTTATTAACCATGGTAAATAAAAATATTGTAATTATGATTTTTGTACACGCTGAAATATAACGGGCCCATCAACATATTGCAGGAGTCATGTACATGTTTGCAAGCATTGGTTTAGTGATTTGAAGAATTGCAGCTTTGTATTTCTTTATTGTTCTGCACGTTTTTGATTTCAGCAATTTTCAACAAACGAAGGAATACTTGGGTCATAAATTCATATATTATAACCTATTAATCCCAAACACGTTATATTGAATAGGAAATACAGTGTGTTTGGACACAGGTATACTGTATTTGCGGCAAGCTAAAAATAGGTTATATTTGCATCCAAACAACAAAATAAAATATTAACACAGATAACAGATAACACAGTTTTGAAGCTTTTTAAGGCCGGTCGCTTGAGACATGCTGCAATCATCTGTACCAACCTCTAATCAGGTTGAGTCAACCTCTAACGAGGTTGTGACAACTTCTAAATTCGGTTGCGGCTAATTCGGCTGTCTCAACCGAATTTTTCTGTGAGTGTACTCCATATTTCAGCAGGTCGGTAAGCGATTGTCAACTCTACTCTCCCTTACAAACCTGCTTCTGAGTAAGCAGCAGTTTTTACTGGGTTTTCCGTGATCAATTACCCGATACTGTCACCGTTACTAAGCTTGGTAACTGACCGTCGTCGAAAGAAGTGTAAGGTAGTTAGAGCAGGGATCAAACCCACTTTTTCATGTACAAGATTCGTGCACACTCCCCACGACAACACCAACAACCACAGGCATTCAATTAATTGTCTTTAATTTAATTGGGAATTATGCAGTAGGGTACCTTGAATTTCGTATTGCAATGGTTTTTCCCTGGTTCTAACAGTTTCCTGCAGGTTTCATGAGGCGCTAACAACACTGGTATAATTTACGTCTTGGTGTAATAAATGTTGTCATTACCTCTTAGTGACATTTTCTCTTAATGGGTTAAAAGCTTTTAACTTGATCCAATTTAATGGGGTATTATAATTATGCAGCAATGAAACTTGAATTGCTTTTGCCTGAAAGCCCATGAAAAATCGGATATACCTCCCTCTCCACCATCTTAAGCCTCATTCGCCCAGAAGAAATTAAAGGAAAACATATCTTTGCATTTAAGCCGTAACAACGAAGACATCATTTAAACATTTTTATATGGAAAATTAATGAAAAAAAAACTATTTTTAAAGCTTAACCGTGTTGCAGGCCACATTCAAGCGCAACTGATCAGATAATAACCAAACCTGGTCCAGTAGTACTTATAGACGGGCGTGCAGACGGACTGCGAATGCTGGCAATGATTACAGATTTAAATCTTCATTTTTTCGGTGGCTGGGGTTGATTGGCTGGTGGATGGATGGTCATTTGGTTGCCTGGTCGCTTGGTTGTGGGTTAGTTCTGTATGTGGTTAATTAAGAGCAGCCATGTTGTCGCTTTACTTGGCTTTCGGTTTGTTGTTGTTGCGGTGGTGTATCATTGTGGCCCGCAACGAAACCAACAGCGAAAACGTGAATTTAACATTTGCATTAAAGGCCCGTAAAACAGTCCGGAAATTGACAGTTGCTGATATTTATTACTTTAATTTAAATCCATTCATTTACTCTGCGTTTATTTCTTTATTTCCAAAATCGAAGCTGCGCCATGAATCGCCAAGCGTCCGGCTGTTTAGCTACGCCGGCTGAAGAATTGAGTTGACGCTTAAGGCTTAAAACAAGTTTGGAAATCAATAAATTATAATAAAGTTGTTTCCATAAATTATATGGTTTAATTTTAAACGCTATTATATTATACACTCGTCGTATCGCTGTGCGTTTTTATGGCAAAGACATCACAGCACCAAATATGTACAAGATTCCGGTCGGAGGTGGAGCAGAGCAGGAAGGTGTTGGCAGTGCCCCGCTCAGTTAAGATGTACATATATTGATTTTCCAAATGGCGATTTCGCGTCGCCGTTATTATTCATAAAGCATTTTATTTCATTTTGATGAACTTAATTTGTGTTCAACTTTAAATGTTCAGTTCAGTTTATATATTTTTTTTTAAAATTTCGTTGGTTTCGAATGAAATAGTTAGGAATATTTGCATAACCGGTTGAACGGTTGTTTCTTTGTTGTTTTTGTTAAACTAAGCGAGAGAAATAGTTTATGTTATTATCTCGTGTTACACTAAAAATGGCTGACAACATTATTGTTTTATTTTTTTTTTAATCATTTCAATAAATTATACAGATAATTATGATCACAAGCACAAGTTTGATGTGCTGTTTAACATACATTTGAAATGACAAAGAAATTAATATCGGTTTTTATGGGTTTTTTCGAATATTTGGCAATAATATTTAAATTACCAGCATATTTGAATTTAAACTGTGCATGGCTGTCCAATTTCAAATTCTTTATTTTATTGAACAAAAAGGTGTGTGTGTTTGACGAAGTAACGTTTTAGTGTATAACCACAATCAGGGCTATGACGTTGGCGTCAATTTAAAATATGTTGTCGATAAACACAGTGGTCGCAATACCCCATCTAGCGGCGCTTTAGCGAAATGATAAAAATCGTAATTTGGCAAACTTTATTATTTGTTTCAAAATTTAAACCCCAACGGATTTTTTGTCTTTTTTCTTTTTTATTTTGTTCCTAATATTCGCACAGCTGTGAGCATTCAAACTTAACACATGTTTCAGCAAAGTTAACACATGTTTTTGAGTTTGTTTCAAGTGCATTTTTAATGAGAGGAAAAAAATTAAATATTTAATTTGTTAATAAGATTTGCGATTTTAATTTAATTAAAAGGTATGTATTAAATATAAAAAAATTGGTTTGTGATCTTGGATTGTATGTTTTAGTGCTTAACAGTTGAAAAAGAAAATGTCCTTTGTGAAAGTGTTTTTAGATATGACATCCAATTCTGTGTGGAATAAAAGTAAGGTGGATTTGACAGGATTGGGTTCAGTGTTTGCGTAGTTTGTTTAAATGGGTAGATATCTATGTCAAGTTTAAATATAGGCTGCTAGTTTTTGCAAACTTTTTATTTTTTCCGTTTTTTAGTTACAATGGCAGAATCTAAACGCACCCTTTTTTTAATATGGCATAGTGAACCAGTGCCAACGAACAAATTATAAATGGTTGAAAAATCATGTATTTTCTAATATCATTGATCGCTCGAAATATAGCGAACAACAATACCGACAAATACAAAAACAATTAAGAAATTTTATTAGCCAACTTGTACAAAAGTGGAAAGAAAGTCATAGACTTTTGGAAGTGTTCGAAAAGCGAAATAAGATGTGGTAGGCTGAAGACATTATCTTTCCTAATCCAGCCGTTGCCCAACGTAATGAGAAACCTTTTTAAGAGTGCACAAGGAAGACTCAAATAAAACAAATTTCATCAATTGCCAATGACACACCGAACGAAGAGTTAATGGTAGCAACGAGCGTGAGTCTTTGCAAGGCTGGAAAAAGAAGCGTTTCACAGGTTGTTTCAAAGTTATGTTCAGAATCTACAATAGCTCCCAAAATGCTTAAACCTGTAGACTCTGCACCAAAAACCCCTATTCCGTATACACCTCAGGAAGTTTTAGCTCTTTATACTGATGGTGGATACTCAAAAAGGTCAAACAGACTAAATGCAATATGGTGCCAAAGAACGAAACTGCTATATTTATCCAATCTACGATATTTTGGCTAAAACTGTAACGGATTGTTACCCCAGTGCCATACACGTAACTGAACGTTCAGCTGAAGTTGGCTCGCAAACTCTCGTAGACCATACTATTGCACGTATAATACAAGGCTTTTCAACAGCTTTTGAGGATCTGATGACTGTAGGCAATAATAACGATTGCATAAAAGCAATATTTAAATGGGGCTGTGACGGTAGCAGTGGGCACTCTACTTACCGTCAACGTTTCAGTGTTGCTGGTACTGGAACAAGTGATGAGCATTTATTTGCTGGTATTGTTTCTTTACAAATTAAAAAAGGACCCGCAATACTATGGCAACATAACCGGTCTTCTTCAACTCGGTTCTGCAGACCCTTTAAAATCATTTTTGAAAAAGAGTAAGCGGATTTAGTTAGGACTGAGATAGAAAATGTAAAAAGACAAATTGCACAAATTGTAATTGTTCTTTTGAAGTAACACACGAATTTCATTTGACCGTGATCGATGGAAAAGCGGAGTCATCATCCCTGGCTTGTGGAATTTGTGGCGCGACACCAAAATTGATGAACAATCTACATTTAGTTCAACTGAGGCAGCCACAAAACCACTTGTACGAATATGGATTGTCGATACTTCATGCTGGGATACGATGCTTCGAGTGTATAATTCATATCGCCTACAGAATACCGATAAAAAAATTGGGAAATTCGGGGAGAAAATAAAGAAATTGCTGAAAAAACCAAAAGAAAACTTCAACTTGAACTGAGAAAACAAACGGGTATTTTTGGTGGACATTCCAACGACAGGTTCGGGGAATACAAACACTGGGAATACCCCTAGAATGTTTTTCGAGCAGCCAACCTTGGCCTCTATAGTAACTGGAGTAAAATTGGAACTTGTAAAAATGTTTGGTATAATGTTGCGCACAATGACATGTGGGTATGCAGTTAACGTAGAGGCTTTCGCATATACATATGCCTGGGAAACAGCATAAATATTTGTTTCCGAATACCCTTGGTTTTATATGCCTCAATCTGTACAGGAAATATTAATACATGGAGCATATATTATTGCAAAAGTTTCGCTACCAATAGGAATGATGTCAGAAGAGACACTAGAGGCAAGAAATAAAGATTTTCGCAGTTATAGGCTGAACCACACGCGAAATGACTCGAGATTGCACACAATGGAAGACTTACTGAAAGCTGTATGGGTTTCGTCGGATCCTTTTATTACATCTAAATCTAAAAGCACCTCGAAATACTCGAAAAAACACATCCAAATAGATGATGAGGTCAAGCAGCTTCTTTTAAATATGAATGATATACCTGGCAGCCTTAATTCTGACAGGTCCGACTCTGAATTAATTCTTTATTTGCACCTTAGATTCATCTAGTAATTTCGAATCGGAATAAAAAACTCTTATTACTATTGTTATAAGTATAGTTATTTTAATATTTCGCATTATAATTAAATTTTTGTTATAAAAACAAGTGAATATATGAAGACTGGATAATGCAAAAAGGGTTATTTCAACAGAAAAAAAATTTGTAAAAAAATAAATAAATAAATGTTAAAAAAAAAGTTTTTAATATTAAGGTTTAATATGTTTTCAGGCAAAAAGAATGTGACACATTAAGTACATTAACTTAATCATGTTTTTGTGAATGAAACAAACAATGTATAAAATATGACAAAAAAGTTCCAACTTTAACAAAAAAAAAATTATTTAACTTTGTAGCATAATCTATTTTCAACTGAACAAAATATTACACAAACAAAAATAAATTTTCCCTAAGCGCTATTAATTAAACGCTGCTAGATGAGCCTTTTCGGCCACTGTGCCTTGTTTACTTTTTAATTTTTGTTCACTAACAAACACATCCCAATCTCTGCAATTGTTCTTAAATTATTATTTTACATAGGCGGGAAGGAGAAAAATTGCATCGACTGTTCATTTTTAATCTATGGAATATAAATCTACAATTCCTCTTCATATTTCTGTAAGAAATTTGAAATAATTTAATTTCAATTGTCAGAAAAATAGAAAAACGTTTTTCAACACATGACATTTTTGTAATAAACTGGCACCAATCTGCCTTCTTGACGCGAGGGAAATAAAAACAATTCTAATTTTTATCGCCTGTGCCAGAAACGACGTCAAACGCCAGCTCCTGTTATTCTTCCATAAGAATACAGGTACAAATTTTTAACTATAGACTAATACTTATAGTAGACTTAATAGTTCGCTTAGCAAATTTATGACATTTGGATGACAAAAATAATACCAGATAGAGGCAATGCTTCAAAACATCCAACAAAATAACATCAACAGTATTTCGGTTTGTGTGTAAAAATTATTGTGTTATATGTTATGCTAACAATAACAGTCAATAAAATAGTGTAAAACACATTTAAATTTCACAGTTTTTGACCAAAACGACATGAAAAATTAAAGGCAGAAGTTATTGTAATTCCACCTGGTGTATGTCACTTTTCGTCCAACATATCTCTATCACACCGAGCGTAACAAGGAGAGTGTCAAAAGAAACGTCGAATGAGCCGAATATTCTTTCTAGTATGATTTAATCTATGTTTTACCGCCTCCGATCGAATTTGTATATTTAAAGTAATATATCTTTGACGTTTGGGAATAAGGTCTTAAGTCAAAAAAATTAATTTTGAGTTTTTGATTGGGTTTAACTCAATTTTTTTTTCTCTTTCGTTTGGTATTAATAACTTAAATCTAGCACAACTGCATCCAATCGTAATCATTTGATCTTTAGGCAATAAGTCAGAAAAATTCATATATAAATAATTTTCAATTTAACATTACGAAAAACTACAGTTTCTGACTTAAGACCTTATTCCCAAACGTCAAAGATATTTAACATTAGAAAATACACTGAAGCAATTTCATTTACTAATCAATTACAAAATTTGTAAATTTTTTAAAAATTTGAAATGAAAAATAATATTCAACAGTTCTTTCAATTTTATTTCAATTGCAAACTAAAGGGTGCCTCAGTAAGATTGCACTTTTTACATTTATTGTCACCTTTTTTGTGCAAACAGCAACTCTGAAATTTGGCAGCTGCCACATATGTTTATTCCGATTATTAAAAATGGGACGCTATACCAAAGAACTACGCTAAATACTTGTGATAACCTATTACAAGAAGTAGAAAAGTTATGCTGAGAACGCTCACCAATTACGAAGAATTTTCAGTCGAGAAAGTGCACCTAATGTGTCAACCATTCGAAGAGTGGTCAACAAATTTGAAGAAACTGGGTCGGTTATAAACAGTAAGACTCTTGTTCGTCAACATACCGGTCGGTCTCTTGAAAACATTGCTGCTGTAAACGAGAGTGTTGCCGAAAGCCCAAAAACACCAATTCCGCATCGTTCTCAACAAGTTCAAATTTCACAAAGCACTACGCAGCGAATTTTGACCTTTATGCGGACAAAATTCAGCTTACTCAGGAGCTCAAACCAGCAGACCATGAAAAGTGCCGCCAATTCGTTCAATGGGTTATGGAGCAAAGTGAAGGAATTTTTAAAATGCCAATTTTTAAAAAAAAGTCATCTCCGATGAAGCGCATTTCCATCTGTACGGCTTCGTGAATACACAAAATAGTCGAATTTGGTGATCGGAAAATCCTCATGAGAAAGAAATGCACTGGACGATATGTTGTGTCAACAAGAAGGCGCCACCTGCCACACCGCGTATGAAACAATCGATTTATTGCATCAACGATTTCCAGAACAAAATATCTCAAGAAATTCTGATGTCAACTGGCCGTGCTATGTTTCACCGCAATAAACTCGAATTTTTGCGTCGATTTATAACCATGGATGAGACATGGATCCACCACTTCACACCTGAGACAAAGGAACAGTCAAAGAAGTGGACTGGAATGGGATAATGGGGACCAAAGAAGGCGAAGACGGTTCCACCTGCAGGCAAGGTCATGGCGTCTGTTTTTTTTTTTTGGGATGGGCATGGAATAATTTTTACTGATTATCTTTAAAAAGGAAAAACCATCAACGGCGAATATTACGCTGATTTACTACAGCGTTCAAGTGATGAAACTGTAGAAAAATTACCGCATTTGGCGAAAGAGAAAGTGCTGTTTCATGAATGATTAAATGAATTAAACTTCGAATTGTTTCATCACGCACCTTATTCCCCAGAATTAGCTGCCTCGGACTATTTTCTATCTCCACACTTTAAAAGATTAAAAAGTTGGTAAAAGATTTGCCAACAATGAAGAGGGGAAGTTGGCGGTTGATTGCTATTTTAAGGAGTTTGACAGTTCTTACTATAAACATGACATAGATGCTATTGAATATCGCTGGATAAAGTGTATCGAGCTAAAAAGAGATTATATTGAAAAATACAAAAAATGTTCCGCAACTTTTATGTGTCTTCTTTGTTAGGTCGACTAGTTTTGGGACCGCCCTCATATGGAAATTTGCTTTTGTATAAAAATAGTGATATTTACAGGAACACTGTGGCAATTTCAAAAATTAATTTTTCTCAATGGAAGTTTTACACTACACTCTGGAAAGTCTGTCTTTTGATGTTGTTTGGATGCCAATATAACGTGTTGGCAGCTTGTCGTAAATATAGTATATTTGTATCCAAACAAATTGGGTTTGCTATTCAACATTACATGTTGGAGACACACTGATTAAAATGTTACAATATTTTTGTTTTCTTTGTGTTAAAAACTGCTGAAAACAAAAACGTGGCAGACAACGAATAAACAAAAAAGCAGCAGATCTTCAATTCATGAAAACAATGGTGGCAAACATATATATGGTGCCGTGAATATGTTGCTGGACCGTTTTCCAGCGTGTAGATGCATGCAGACGCTTTTCGCTTTTCGTCTTTACAATGCAGCAAGCACAAACAAGCCGGAAGCCAAATGACGTCGTCAACAGAAAAGATTCCTCTAAAATTGATCATAATAAATATGCAAATATTCGGCCTTATTCATAAAAAGTTATGAGAGGTTTGAGAGATGATTAATCATACAAAAATCGTGTCTCAACAGAAAGAGCAAACAAGATTTTTTATTTGCTTTAAAATCGAAACAATAGGAAATGAAGTAAACTTTGAAATATTTTCAAAAATACATCCAATTATCCAATTTTTAGTCTTATTATCTGCAAATAATCCCTTGCTCCTTATCTACAATAGATTTTTTACCGAACTTTAAAATGTTATGCTTGATCAAAGGATATTACAGTTTGGCCGATGGAAATTGATTCTGAACCACTGTGTGGCGGTATCATGCTTGATGATGTTGTTGATCTCACCGTTATACAGTGGTCAATTTGGCTTCGCTAGCGGCATTTTAGTCACCGCTTCCAAAGTAAACAAGATGTCTTCAAAAATCTTTCCTGCAGCACTATCTTTTTTTCTGGTCATCCAACAATTTTAATTGATTTTTCCCATTATTATTAATGCGGTGTCTAGATATTCCTTGTGAGTTTTTCGAAAAACACCTTACTTCTGCCAAAGGCCTCCACGTTACTACTATTAAAATTTCGCAATTTCCTTCCATTTTCGCACTGCTCCTTCTGAGTATAGTTAATTTTCCTAAAAACGGTACCAAAATCATAATTGTCCACCGCGAGAAACTTCTTGGTGGGGATCGCTTCTTCGTGTCATATGAAAACAGGGTGCGTTGTGACACTGTCATTTTGCATAAAAAGTTCAATAAATTGAAGGCTCGCTGGTAGTCGCAGTTAATTTTGAGCATTTTCGATTTACACATCCAGGAAAAGTTAAAGTTAGACTCAATCCAGGTGAATTTCTACTGCACGAAAAACGGGTGTACACAACAATGGGCGAGTTGCTACAACTGTTCATCATCTGTAAGCTGAGCTTCCAAAAAATCGATAAAAATCTAATGACAGTATTTGTTGTCGATTGGTAAAAAAAATTTAGGTTTGGTAAAAAAAATATATTTTTTTCAAATTTGAATATTTTAATTAAATGCCGCTAGCGCGACTCACTTGGCCACTGTGCGTTAACGGAGAGCGCTACTGATTGATATGGATGATAATGGCATGTGGTTGCAACAGGACGTCGCTACGTCCCACATAGCTGATGCCACAATGGACATTCTGCACGAGCGATTTAAAGGCTGGTTATTACACGAAGGGGCAACATGAACTAGCCACCTACATCGTGCGATGTACTTTCTGTACTTGCGTCGCAGTCGCAGGTATATTTTAATTAGCCGCATCTAAACGGTGCCCTCAAAGTCAATATAACCCGTGCCATCGCTCAAATTCAATCCGATCTATCGCCAGAGAGTTGAGATCGTAGCTGGTGCAATGGATAGTGGGATCGGCCTTTGTACGACGGTCACCACGTGTAGTGATAGCGATACTATCGAGTATTTCGCAATGATAAAGCTCCTCAAAATACCGTTCGGAACCGGTGTAAAACCAATAAGTATGTGTAAAAACTAGAAAGCGCACAGCTCACTCGTTGCGGAGAGTTCTCCCCAATCTATTCATAGGGTGTAATGGAAACCATTTTTTATGCGCCAAAGTCAACGAAAATTTTACCTCTCCATGAGCGCCACATACCGAAACCGCGGAGGCTTTTTGAACGATGTCATATTCCCAACATATGTTAGCTACTCTAAATCGATGCCATTGTTATATTTGAAAACGCATTAAAATGCAGCAAATTTAATGCATCAATAATTCATACAACACTCCCTCCCTTGCCAAGTAAAATACGATATTTATCATAAATTCCCTCATTAAACTACACACCCGTTTATTCAAAATGGTCACTTCATAATAATGATTCATTTTATTTGCCATCAACAATGGCCACTGGATGTTGGTTGCCCAAGGGCTGCAATGGTTCTTCAGTATGTACGAGTGGTTAATAATTTCATGTTATAAACTAACATATCATTTAATTATAAACTATAATTAAACAACCCGTATATATGGATGTACGTACTACAATTCTGGTGGTCATTTGATCATTTTATCCATAACTCAATATTAGAGACAAAACCTCCCTCTATTTTCTCCCTCCCCATATTCCATTTTCAACTAAAAATATTTTAATCTGCAGAACAAAAATGTTAAAATATTGCCGCCGTTTAAAAATCGTTATATCGTGGAAAGTCCATATGCGGCAAATTCAATTAACCACCATTACTCCAACCAACACTTTTCAGGGAAATTATGATTTTACTTGAGTTTTTCCTAGTTAGTTAGAAGATTAAAGGGAGGGACAAGAAAGGGCATGGGAGTGAGGGAGAGAGGAAGAGAATGACGGGGGGAACATAACTTAACATATAAATTATTTATGACAATTTGAAGTTTTTATATGAAATTTTCATTAGATTTACAAAGACATTTCAATAGACTGGTTTGGAAAACTTTACATAAAGGGTGTTATTGGATTGGGGTTACATAAACTGACTAAGAAGACCACGTATACTAAAATTTATCAAGTGAATAAACTTTGAATTAATAGATTTAATTCATTGAAGTTACGACATTTCGCATTACTTAACAAATCAAATTTTCTGAAAATGGAATTACAATTTTTCAAATTTGAATGAAAAAATTACAAATTCCAACCATGTTGAAGTAAAATTACACAAACTATGCAAAAAGTATAAAATAATCAAGATATGACGCGTGAGAGAAAAGCCTTTGAGTGAATTTGTAGTACTATTTGGTAATCTTTTACCAGGGTTACCGAATTGCGCACATCTTCTGGTCGTCTAATTCTAGATCGTCGTCTTTGTCGTCTTCGCACAGCTATGACACAGCTGATCGAAAAGGTACTAGGGAAATGATGTACAATGAGAGACCAAAGAAGACAAAGAGATTATAGACCATGCAGCAAACTTATAGTGTCCTCTTCAGAGCATTCTTTATTTATTTATTTTTATATTCATTTCAATCTATTGGGCTGAGCCCTTACAGATCCATTCTTACAACTATTTACTTAATTCTAACAATAGTAATAAATAATTAATTAAATTCTAAGGCAATATATTCGAAAAGCGCCTTTTTAAAAACTGAGCGACTCATAAAAGAATCTAAATGATTGCACGCATAGTTACTTAAAATCAAACTTCTCGACACAACTTCATTCAAACCATAATTAAATCTATGAAGATATTCATAAAAAAATTTATGGCTTCTCAAATTTCTCGTAGGCACATTAAAAGGTATTAGTTGCAAAAGCTCGGGGGAGTCTATTCTACTGTCTATAATATCCTCGATAAATATAATATTATGTGCGATTCTTCGCTGCGTTAGAGTATTCAAACTGAGTAACTGACAACGAGTCTCGTACTCGGGCATGTTATCGTACCCATATATGTGACGTAAGGCAAACTTAGAAAATCTTCTTTGAACTCTTTCGATCCGATTTTTATGTATGTCGTAACTCGGATTCCATATAATGTCGCAATATTCTAATTGCGATCGCACAAATGCAAAATACAATATCCTTAATGTGAACGGGTCTTTGAAATCTCTGGCATTTCGTTTAACGAAACCTAACTGAGAATGTATTCTAAATGTGGAACAAATGAAAGCTGAGAATATATATAAACTCCAAGGTCCGTTACTACCATTGCTCTATCATATGTATTATTAGAAAATTTATAATTGTTCACTAATGGGAATCTCTTATGAGTAATTGTTAAAATTTTACACTTAGAGAAATTTAACTCCGTGCCATTATAATCACAGCAAAGCAAAAAACTATCAATATCATTTTGAAATAACATGCAATCATTTAGATTTTGAACAACAGAATATACTTTCAAATCGTCAGCATATAACAAAACATTACAAAATTTAAACACTGAAGGAATATCGTTAATAAATAATAAAAATAATAGTGGACCAAGATGGCTCCCCTCTGGTACACCTGACTTTGCTTCAATAGGATCAGAAATTGAGTTATCTATCTTTACAAATAGTATTCTATCGGACAAATAAGACTTTAACCAACTTAACATATTTGAATGAAAACCCCTAGTTTATAAATTAATACATCATGATTAAGTTTATCAAACACTTTTATAAAGTCTGTAAACAATACATCCGTCTGAAACCCACTTTCTAAAGCAGTTATGCAGTTGGCGTTCTTCACATCGAGTGTGATGATTGCACAGTATTCCTTTGTTCCACCTTTTCACCTTTCTCCTGCTATATCATTGCTCGCGATATCCACTACAGTCTTCACCGCATCAATAGTTGACCGTATCTTTCGGAAACTGTACTGCCGCACATTTCTCCACTACTACAGATAGTAACCTGCTGCAAAGGATCTGCCCGCGATTTTTCCCATAGTGTCCTATACGCATATTGGACGGTACAAAGATGGCTTAATTCGGTGATTTATTGGCCTTGGGAATCAGCGCTCTCCTCTGTATTTTCCACCACCTGTTTGGAAAGACACGTTGATACATTTCGGAAATTTTCTCAGGGAAAGCTCTTTTCTAGCAGAAATTGATACTTCTAGGGCAACGTTGGCAATGTCATCCGGGCCTGGGTATTTATTTTCCCCAATCCTCTTGTACGCTTCGTGAAGTTCCTCCGCAGAAATATCTGTGATTACTTCATCCATCGAGGCTTGTAATAATGTGTGATATTTAGCGGTCAAGATATGTGTAACTGGTTGGATTTGGAAATCTGAATTCATTACTGAACTTGAAAAATTCTGAAAAATTGGTTGAAGTTTGTCCGGCTTTAGGACATCGGAATTGGATCTAACAAATATATACATTTTTTCAAAAACTTTCATTTACGAAAACTTTCAAATTGCAGCGAAGCCCAATATGAGTGACTGGCTCTCGTTTGAGATCGTGAAACAGACGAAATATACTTTATTTTTATTAAAATTTTCAAATTTATAATGTATGAACATTGATTCAATTTTCAAATTTCAAACAATTTGACGGTGTAAAGTGAACACAAATCGCCGATACAATGAACGTTGAAGGAATAGGAGAATACAATTTTTCTTAGCCTTTTGTTTTTTGCTCATTTCTCGTAAGCATTTAATGTTTTAAAATGGTTATACATTTCAGATATTGTATTATGTCCATGTGGCCATCGGTGGTGCAATGGTAATGAGCTCGGCTCTTGTCCTTGAGAATACCTTCATGCGATGTAATGAGTAACCATTTGGAACGAAGTTCCTTATCGCACGTTGCGGGATGGGGGCTAAGTGAAAAATTTTAAACAACTTTTTTTAACTACTTTATTACAACCCACTATTATCAACTATATTGGGTACTTTTGGTTTGGTTTGATTTAAAGGGAAGATTTCTAGGTGGAGCCTCTTTATTACATATTGCAGTTTTGAACCCAATAAAAAGTAATTTAAGAAAAGCCCAATTACAAAACTGGCAAATCCATGCAGCACAACCAGGAGCATGGAATTACATATGGCAGCACACTTACTCTTACACTCGTATTATTGGCTTGGTTTGTGTCTAGACTAACATATAACATATGGGGGGATATTTCTTGTTTCGTGGGAAATTTTCTAGGTGGAGCCTGTTTATTACATTTTGTAGTTTGGACCGAATAAAAAGTAAATTTAGAAAAGCCAAAGTGAAAGAAGTTTAATAAATAACATTTTCTTAAATAAGTGCGTTCTCTTAAAAAAGTAAATGTTCTCAAAAAAAATACCTATTCATATTCTTAAACTGAGTACTTAACAAAATACCTTATCTTAAAGAAGTACCTTTGATTAAAAAACAAAAGTACATTTTCTTAAAAAATTAAATTTTTTAAATAAGTACCTTTTCTTAAAAAAGTACATTATCTTACAAAAAATTGCCTTTTCTTAAAAAACTACATTTTCTTTAAAGAGTACCATTTTTGCGAAACAACATAACTTTTCTTGAGATAAGTACCTACTCATCAAATTTTGCCTGTTATTTCGTAAAAAACAGCTTTTCTTAAAAAAAAAATACATTCTCTTACAAAAAATACATTTTCTTACAAAATTCCTTTTCTTAAAAGTAGCCTTTCTTAAAAATAAAATAATACTTTTTTTCTTTTCTTGGGATAAGTAGCCTTCCTGAAAATAAGTAAATTTTCTTAAAAAAAATAACCTTATCCTAACACGAGGAACAACTTCTTTAAAAAGTACCTGTTCTTAAAAAAAGTATATCTTTTAAAAAAAAAATCATACTCTTAGGCTTTTTCTTATATAAGAACATTAGCTTTTAATGAAAGAAGTACCTCTCATCAAAGAAAGGACCTGCACCGGAATTCTGTAACTTTTTAACGACAAAAATCGGTGGATAAATTGTCAAAATTCGGAAATTTTGTATTGAAATTTTATGAATTTTGACAATTTAACTACCGATTTTTGTCGTTAAAACGCTAGAGAATTCCGGTGCTGATCGGGAAAATATAATACATATTCTTACAAAAGGGACCTAAAGATATACTTTTTTTTTAAAAAATACATTCAATAAATAAAAAATATCTTAAAAACATTTATAATTTTACAAAAAGTATCTTTTATTAAAGATCAATTTAAATTACAGTATTTTTCAACAGGCGCCTTAGGCTTGTTGGAACTAACTAGTACATAATATATAGCGAAAGGAACTTCATTCCAACCGGGTGTCCCCTGACACCTCATGTAATTTTTTTTATGTATGTCCATAACATTTCTGGACCATGGAAAACCACGCCAATTCGTTCAATGGGTACTGAAGCAAAGTGAAGTCAATGCAAATTTTTCAAAAAAAAATCATATTCTCCGACGAATGCCTATCAGAATGCATTCGTGAATACACAAAATTGTTGAATTTGGGGCTGGCTCATAAAATCCTCATGCAATTAATAAGAAACAAATGCACCCACAACGAGCAACTGTCTGGTGCGGATTTTGGTCAGGCGGCGTGGTTGTTCCTTAATTTGTTTTGAAGATGAGGCTGAAATTGCTATGTCTGTGAACGGCATTCGTTACAGGAACATGATGACTGAGTTCTTGTGGCCTCAACTGGACGGCATGGATCTGTACGACATGTGGTTTCAGCAAGTCGGCGCCAACTACCTCGCCCCGCATAAAACAATCGATTTACGAATTCCAAAACAAATTATCTCATGAAATTCGGATGTCAACTGGCCAGCAAGATCATGCGATTTATCGCGATTTTTTCTTTGGAGTTTTGTGACATCTCGGGAATATGCGAATAAACCAGAAACAATTCCTGAGCTCAAATTCGAGATCCAACGCGTCATCGGTGAGATACAGCCACATCTCTGTGAAAAAGTCATGGAAAATTTCATGAAGAGTGTAATGGCCTGTCATCAGATTCGTGGGGACCATTTGACGGACATTTTATTTCATACTTAATCGGAACATGTCTTCTTTACAATCCAATAAAAACATCGCAACTATTTCAAAAAAGTGCATTCTTACGGAGACACGCTATATATCTGTGGTCACAAGGCATAACAACATAACGCGAGTTATGCTCAAATTAAATTTTTCGAGAATCGAGCTGTATATATCGAACTGCACACTACAACAATCTTTGTGAATAATCCAATTTGTAGTTCCCAAGATATTAGACAAGATTTATTAGCAAATCTCGTTCAGTCACTACATTTCAAATGAAATTTGAACCTTTAAAAGGCTCCACTAAAAAGTTGCAAAATTACATATATGCTGTCATACCTTGTGATGTGTTAATTGAACAATAAATTGTATATTTGCCAGATAAACAAAATATTTTGTTGTTTTAATTACACAATTATTTGAGCCAATATTTTATATCAGCAATAATTTATTTTAATTGGTTAATAATATGTGGAAGATTCACTTAATTTTCAGTGTTTTTGTTCATTAATTTTACATTAAAATGTGTATCAGCCCACTAAGGCTGACCCTTTCCTCCTTACATCGTGCGTATGTATGTTTAAAATGCAGGAGTTTTTGGTCGAACGAATTTAACGAACAAGTCTGCCCTGGATGTAAGTACTTGTGGGAAAAAGCCCACAAATGCAAAACATAAATTGTAATGAATTTCGTTTTGGTTGCAGGAGCACCACCAGATTGCGCCCTAACACAGATAAGGGTGATTAAAAAGAAGAGATACAAAACATTATGATGATTCCAAATGGCTAATTAGATGAAATGGGAATTTAAAGTAATGCCATAAGTCGCAACTGCCTCTGTGTATTTTCAGTCCTCATTCCGAGTTTATAACTCTCATTGTGAACTGAGTTTAGGGTCGTTAACATACCCCCTTCTGGTAGAGGTAATTAAAACAAGCATTATCCAAAAACCACCAGCATTATTGTTCACAAATAAATAATTTTATGATTTCAGTTTGAAAATGAAAAAAAAAACAATTTGGCGCAGAGAAAAACTTTTCTTAGGTGCCGGAACAGTAACAACTATATGACTTAAATATGGCGTAGTTACCTTTAATTAAACCGGAAGCTCGTTAAACCCAACACACAGTCGAACGCCATTAACGGCATTGTGGCCATTTTCCCTTTGTTGGCCTGGCCGTCCAATGTTATCAACGGAAAAAAGAGTTTGAGCTTCACATTGTGGCCGTTAAGGTTGCACTAAGGTTAAATATGTTTGTGTTTAATATTTTTCACATAATTTTCGATTTGCAAGTCACCTTTCCGTCGCTGTGATTATCGTATTGGTGGCTTACTGGGCATAAGGGCATAATCACAAGTGACCAGTCACTGTCCTGACTCGTAGAAAGTTAGCGTTGCGTGTTGTGAATGAAGCTTTTTATTCGCCCCTTAATTTCGTTTTTTGTTTGGTTGTTTGATATGATTTGTAACTTTTCCACTGTAATTTAGTTCCACTGTGGAGCTTTCCTCATTGGTGCTGTTCGTGAGGTCGGCAGATTTTTTTTTGTTTAACTTAATTACACTTATTATTTAGTTTATGAGGTTGTTTTATGGTATATTTAGTTAATTAAATAAATATGTGTATGTCCTGGGTTTTGGTTTTGTAATACGTATTTCTCGTAGCCTTTGCTAGAGTGAGGAGAGACAGAGGGAAGGTATTCAAAGGAGCTGGACATTTTACGGTTGTATTTAAACTCTGCTCTAAGGGGAAAGAGATCCAATTAAATTGTTATTATGTAAAACCATTAAAACGTGAACTTAGCGTAATGTATTGCCAATAAATGGGAGGAAACTATTGGATTTGATTGTTAAATGGATTTGCTGCAGTGAACCAAGTCGACCGGCATTTAGCACTTGAGCAGTCACAATAGTGTTTTTTGGAATTTAAGCCGCCGACGAAAATATTAAATTAAAATCCGCCACCTGTTTTGTAATGAACAGCTCAAAACTTAAGACGGTTTCATAGAGTAAAACCGGCTCGAACAGCTGCATAAAGGTCCATACTTACTTATTTATCCTGTGACGAACAACCACGGGGGGTCAGGGACCCTACAAAACGAATATAACATATTTCCCCAACCAGTTCGATCTTTTGCCTTATCTCTCCCAAGTGCACGCAGGGATTCGTCAACCTGATCCTTCCATCGGAGTCTTGGTCTTCCTATTTTTCGTCTTCCTTCGAGTTCTGTTTCGAAAACCCTTCGTGCTGGTTCGTCTTTATCCATTCTACTGACATGGCCTAGCCAGTGCAATCGCGTTATTTTGATCCGCTTAACATACATTTTTTGGAGTATTTTTCGCTCTGCGCCATAAAACAAGGATAGTCTGGTACAACTGGACTTTTGTTGCTCGAGAGAGGGCTTTATCTCTAAAGTGCTTGCGTAGCCCAAAATAACATCTACTCGCAAGCACAATTCTCCTCTTGACCTCAAGGCTGACGTTGTTGTTTTTGTTTACGGCAGAACCGATGTATATAAATTCGTCCACCACCTCGAAATTATGACGGCAAGTTCACGCTTTAGTCTAATCAAATGGAGGCCCTGTTCGTTGAAACCATTACTTTTGTCTTGTCCTCATTTACCGTCAGACCCACTTTTGCTGACTCCTTCTCAATTCTCGGAAAAACCGCAGTAACTTCTCTAATTGTGCGCCCAATGATATCTATATCATCAGCATTAAGATATTAAAGAGATCGCACGATAAGGTGTAGCCTTGACTGAGGCCTCGCTTAGTTTTGAATGGTTCAGCAAGGTCCTTACCAACTTTCACTGCGGATTTGGTGTTCGTCAAGGTCATAAAAGTCCATACTACGTTTTATATATTGTGGGAAATTTTTCGAAAATACTCCATAAAAATAACGCGAGGGCAATATTGACGAAATGTAAACGGTGTCTCAGTAAAGATGCTCTTTTTCATTTTAAAATAACAACCCTTTTTCATTTTAAAATAACAGCCCACTTTCTGAGATAGTGTTGACTTTTTTAGTGGATTGTAAAGAAGACATGTTCCGATTAAGTGTGTAATTCGCATAAACCCGAGTTTTCACAAAACCCCAAAGAAAGAAATTGGACGGCGTTAACGGGCAGATCCGTGCCGTCCAGTTGAGGCCACAGGAACTCCGTTATCATGTTCCTGTAACGAATGCCGTTCACAGTCGCTGAAATTTCGGCCTCATCTTTAAACAAAAGAAAGACACAATCACGCCGCATGACCAAACTCCGCACCAGACCGTTGCTCGTTGTGGGTGCATTTCTTTCTCATGGATTGCATGAAGATTTTCTGAGCCCCAATTTCGACAATTTTGTGTATTCACGAAGCCATTCAGATGGAATTTTGGTTCATCGGAGAAATTGGGTTTTTTTTTTTAAATTGGCATTGACTTCACTTTGCTCTATTACCCATTGAACGTATTGCCGGCGCTTTCCATGGTCTGCTGGTTTGAGCTTCTGAGTAAGCTGAATTTTGTGCGTAATTCTTTTGTCAAAATTCGCTGCATGGTGCCTCGTGAAATTTGAAGTTGTTGATGACGATGCCGAATTGATGTTTGCGTGTTTTCGGCGACACTCTCGTTTACCGCCTTACTGCCTTAACCCGTAGTCGTACTGCCCATAACCGACCCAGTTTCGTTAATTGTTGCTACATTAGGTGCACTTTCTCGACTGAAAATTATCCAAAGTTTGAGAGCGGTCTCGGCATAACTTTCCAAATTTTTGTAATAAGTTTTCACAATTATAACGCGTTCTTCTTTCATAAGGCGCTCCATTTTTAATAATCGGAACACTAAATTTTAAAAAGTGCAATCTTACTGAGACACCATACAAACTCGAGTGAGAAATTTTACGTATGCGAATTAGTATCGATCGAAAATCCCTAAGTATTAATTCATACTGAAAAGCTCAATTATTCAAACATAAGAAAAGAAAGCTTTTTTCCTCCTGCTTTGAGGTTCAAATTTATGCTATAACTCAAGGTGTTTTAATTTTCGAAACACGAAATTCGAAACTAGTCACGTCAGTGAGTGTGCTTTCCTGAATTGTCTGTTATTCCAACAAAACCAACAATTTTTCACGTAGTATGAACTTCTCATACATTACCACATAAACTAACAAAAATCGGTCAGAAATTAAAGAAATTTTCATAGATGATTTCATCTTACTGTATAATGACTTGCGACTTGGATATAGTATATGAGTAATTTGTCTTGGGTGTTGTCCATACTAAGTGTTATATGTTGTGCGAAATTTTACGAGTATACTTCTAATTAAAACCTTGGCGGGGAAATTTCGACTAAATGTGCATGAATAGATGCATATTAAGAATACAGAATATTTTCTAGTCGATCTTACTTTGCTGTTGGCCAACATCCCACCGTATACCAGTCTTTAAGACGATGATATAATAGAGGTTTTCATGAAAAAACACGCAAGAGCCTCGAAAACTCGTAAACCCGTAAACATCAAACAGGTCACACAAGTGTATGATACATGAATTCTGCTGCTGAAATTAACACATTTTGTAATTTAAATATTCAAACAGATGGAACTTTGGAATCGGAATCTCGTGGACATGACTTTGTTGAGGAAAATGATTGCGGATTACGTCTCATCGGCTTAATACTTTCTACACTCAAAAAATTAAGTTTGCTATTAATAGCAAACAATGTATGCTACTTATCAGCAGACAATTTGTTTGTTATTACAGCAAATGAACTGCAATAACAACAAAATTTTTGTAGGGTGATGAAATAGTTGACATACTCTTTGCTGAAACAACTAATCAATGTTTGCTGTAATAACACATTTGTTTGCTTTCCTCTTTTCAGCAGACTTTTTTGCTGCGTTTACCAACATATTTTTTTGAGTGTATTGACACACTTAGTCCAATGTGGAATGTTGTGATACCACGGGACGACATATTCTGTTCCCATCGTTGAACCTGTAAATTGACCTGGTGTGGTTATGGGACATTTCCCTGGAGTAGAAATTAGTAGTCTGCGGAATGTCCTACGATCATTCATCTCAACTTCCTGAGTGTCTGTTATGTCCAACATAAAGTAAGATCCAACATATTTTCCCCTACTCATACAAAGGCCGTGCAGTAGGATATGAGATGTTCGACGCTCTCGTCCAGGCACCATGTACACGCTGAAAACAAAATATCCACAGCCACATATTGCAACAAACATGTATATGTTTGCAAGCAATGTTTTCATGAATTGAAGTTCTGCTGATTTTTTTGTTTCTATATCACGTTTCTGTTTTCAGCAGTTTTCAACAAACAAAGCTAAATTTGGGTCACAAAAATATATATAGTATAACCTATTAATCTTTGTGTATCAAATATGTTATATTTTATAGCAAACACAATGTGTTTGAATACAGGTGTACTATATTTGAAACACGCTACAAACACGTTATATTTGCATCCAAACGACAAACAAACACAGATAGCCTATACTAGCATAGAGACATCTTGTTTAGGAGTAGCGTACGACTCAAATCATAGCTTGGTCACACTTGCGTGGTGTCGCTGCATTTTTTGCCTTCAGACCATCTCTCATTCACTTGTTTGAAATCTGCTGTTTCAAGCATGATCTTGCGTGAAGAAACAGCTATACTCATATGCTCCATATACTATTCAACGGGTAAGGTAGTCCCTAATCTTGCCAGCTTATCTGCTCCATGGTTTCCGGGAATGATCCTAAGGTGGTATCAAACTGCTTGGATATCTCACTTAGAGATGCGAGTATCTTGTGGACCGTTCTTGAAGCCAGGAATTCGGATTACGGAGATTTTATGAAAGCCTGACTGGCAGAGTAAAGTTTGATACAGCAGTTGCCATAACTCCTGCCTGAAAGACACTTCAGAGGTTTGCCAGCCATTGCTATATAGTTTGAAGCCATCAGTGTAGAAGCCTAAATATCGTCCATAAGCTGGTATGTGTCCCATCCAGACCTGCCTCTCCGGGATATGAGTGGAGAAGTTTCTCTCTAAAATTGAAATGGGCGTCATTCAGTCGCCTCTAATTGTGGATAGCCCAAGATCCCTCAAAGTCAATCCATGACCGTATCAGCTGGTGATCCATTGCGTTAATATCCTGGACGAATTGCCAGCATTGCAGTCATTTGCCTTCGAAGCAAATCCAGTGGCAACGAGAAGAGGATAAACCCGAAACCCTCGGTAGGGGTTGTGCGAAGCGCACTCGTGATATACCAAGTAAATAAATAACTGGCTTCCCACTGCATCCCATGAAGAGATTGGAGGGAGCTTCCAACAACTACACGCTGAAAAATATCGGCCCTTGGAACATATTTCAGCAAACATGTACATGTTTGCAAGAACTGTTTTTATGAATGGAAGATCTGGTGCTTGATTGTTTCTTTGTTGTATGTCTCTCTTTTTCAACAAAAAGAAACCACATTTGGGTGTCAAAAACACATATTATATTATTAATCATTGTGTCTCCCGCATGTTATGTTGAATAGTAACCACAATGTGTTTGTGCACAAGTATAGTATATTTGCAACAATCTACAAACACGTTTGCATCCAAACAACAAGAAAATACAGATTTTTCAGCTGTGTGCGTTCTAGTTCTATACTTACTGATTGGGACCTACAGTTTTCCACCGGTTCCGAATGGTATTTTGAGAAGCTTCTGCATTGATAAATACTCGATTCTTCACCATCACTAAGCGAGGTGACTGCCGTTGAAATAAATGTGAGGTAGCCTTAGCAGGAGTCGAACACACGTACTCATACACAAGAGCTACGCACACTGCCATGGCATCACAGACGGCCACATTCCCGTGATATATTCACCATGGTCATTCCCTGCACTTTTGTCAACAGATTTTGGCAATTAGATTAGATTTATATTGCGTAGAGCAATATCGTGCGGACAACGGCTGTATATATATCCAGTAAACCATTTTTGGGGCCCTTACCCACGAAAATAAGGCCACTGTGACTCCTACCCATAAACTGCCAATATCTTAAAATGTAAGACTTTAAAAATGTAACTTTTGTCTAACGAGATTACCATCTGCTACAGGGTGTCGCGCGAATCGTGCTACAAAAACAAAACGTAATAACTTTTTTTCTGTTTGAGAAATCTGCCTATTTTTTTTATTTGCAGCAACTATTTAGATTTATTAAAATGAATGCTTGGGATACCGAAAAGAGGATTTGGATAGTGCAGCGGTACCATAACCAGCAGTTCTTCATTTCCGCCCAAAGGGAAATTAGGCGGGAGTTTGGCGGCACTCCCCCGGGTAGATGGACCATTATGATGTGGGTAATGTTTGCCGAATCTGAAAGCATCGCACGAGGACTGCACCATCAAGATCTCTATACGAGTATTCGGGGTCAAGACACAATTACGGCTGTCGCATAGTCAATTCAGGCAAATCCAAGTGTTTCGATTCGAAACTTATCGGCGCAAGTTGGAGTTAGCAAACGGTGATTACAAGATATAATTCATGATAACTTGCTATATATTACAAGCAAGTTAAACCCTCTGGCGAATAGGTAAGCCTGGAATTTTGTAAAAAAAATATTGAAATTGCCGATGAAGACAACAACATGATAAATTGCTTGTTTATGTCTGATGAGGCGCATTTTGATCTAAGCGGCAATGTAAGTAAGCAAAATTGCCGTATATAGAGTGAATCTAAGCCATAAATACTCCATGAGACTGAACTGCACCCAGAACGAGTCACTGTGTAGTGCGCAGTTTCATCAAGGTGCATTGTGGGGCTATACTGCTTTGCAGAAAACGGTGTAACAGTAACTGCTAATGGGAGGAGTTTTTTTTACCCAGAACTGCGTCGAAAACTTATCCGTTTGAACAAAATTTAGTTCCAGCAAGATGGATCAACTGCACACATAGCAAGACCGGTTATGGCGGACCTCCAACGAAAATTCCCCAAAAAAATAATATCCAGGAACTCCACTTTCCGCTGGCCCCCAAGGTCACCTGACGTTACTGCACTAGACTTTTTTTATGGAGTTATACCCAGCTAGAGTTGTGCAAAATGAAACCAAGGCATTTGACTGAATTGAAGCAGCCCATTAAAACCGTAATTGAGGCGATCCCGACATCAACCCTTTGGGCCGCAATGAATAATTTTCTGAACAGAAGTCGCATATGCGTGGATGAGCATGGCGGTCATTTACGGTATATTATCTTCCAAACCAGCTAATTAAAAAAAATAAAATTAAGAAAATGGTGTGACCTTTTGTAGTTTTAATATATTCACCTAAGGCTTCGATTCCGGAAGGGAATGAGACAATTACCTCCATTTTGTTGCACAATATTATGTAAAATTTCCTCAAATTTTGTTTAATTTCCTAATCTTAAATGCAAATGGAAGTTTTAGACTTAATTATCTTTAAGAGAAGTTTTCAAAAAGAAAATGTATGGATACTGATGAATAGAAACATATCAATGGACATCATTGGAAATTGACACAAAAATATGTCATATGGCACATTACACGCACACACACTTTCTCCCCACCCCGGCAACCGTAGAAAATCACATTAATAAGTTTTTACAGCCTCAAATTTTTTCAATAAAATATATTCATTTCTTGAACGGAAACATGCTCGCTCATTTCGCATACATTATAACCGGAATCTAAAGTAATAATATTACAGATCCACTCGGCAACGTATTTGGTAACATTTGTATTGTATTACTTTTCTTTGCCGGTTAGGGGGAGAAGGAGATAACAAAGTTCTCGACTAATGATTTTCAATCTAAATGTGTTAGGGAATATGTGGTATGACCCATCATATGTATCTTTTCATATATAGATACATATGTGCACACACACACATACATATGTTTTATCCATATCTAAATGTCTTATAAGCGCTGATGCTGACGACGTTCGTTTGCTAAAGTGGCAATTTTCTTTTTTATTATTAAAAACATTTATCATATCAAATTCAATAAACACCATTTGTGGTCTTATTGAATAAAGTTTGATACGACAGAACATGTCTATGTAATACATTTGTTTTCCAAAACTACCAGGGTTCTATTCCTTGCCAGCAACACCACCATGTAGCCGCATTATAAACAGTCAATAGAAGATAAAATGAGGAACATTTTGGGAGAGACAAAACCACAATGTAGAAATGTAATAAACCAAATGTTGCCAATTCTAAGATATAAAGTAGGAAGTTGAAATGAAAACCGACACAAAAGACCCTAAATCTACTTAACAATCGATCTATCAATGGTTGCCTCTTTAGCGCATAGTGTAGCTAACACCGAGGCACAGTGGTTTAGACAGCAATGGAGTACTAAATAATAGGTAAATTGTAATAAATTGTAAAATAATGATAATAAATAATGATTGTTAAATAGTTTCTGTTGCTCTATTACAGGAATTTCCTTTGTAGTGTGAACGTTTAATGATACCAATATTAGGTTTGTTATACAGGGTGGTTCAGTCACGACTGGACAAATTTTAACAGCGCATTCCTTGGCTCATTTCATGAAAATGTGTCCATCTACGACCATCCCCGTAAATGCAATAGGGTAAAATTGCCAAGTTCTGATCCACTAGTCGGATTTTTTTTGTTTTTTTGTTGGGCTTGTTGGAAAGGCCTTTAAGAGACCATTTAGAAACGAAGCCCAGAGGTCTTACCGTTCCAAAGAAATGACAATTTGACTGAAATGCGATTTATTTTTTTTTGGAAGCGAAATAACAGCACACATTTACTTGTTTTTGTAAATTAACACGTTTAAGATTTTATTTTATTGAAATTTTTGGCTGAAATAGTCATAACTTTGGAACGGTAAGACCTCTGGCTAGGGCCTGTTTTTAGAGAAAAAAACATAAGTTATCTGCCATCTGGATGACAAAATTGAGATTATGTGCACGTTCTTATGTCTTTTCTTTCAAATTTTGTTTGAAAACTCCGTATCTCGACGATTTCACATTTTTTAACATTTTTAATGATTCTGAAAGGTCTCTTAAAGGCCTTTCCAAACAAGCCCAAACACAGTTTTAAATTGTGATGTATTCATGATGATATAAATGCAACATGGCAAAGCCCTGCCATTATAAGCGACAAGAAAATATTTTACAATTTCGTCCGCTAAAGCTTGATTACAAGTGTTACAGATTCTCAGAATAGATGTAGAAACCCCAGGTGGTGGCTACCTTTCGACCCAGACAAAGGGAACCTTCTTAGATTGCCATGAATTTAGACACAAAGTCATTAGAATGATCTGGAAGTCTTTGTGCAAGGTCTAAACCCAGCCCTTTAGCATAGATTACAAACCCTGCTGGGCAATCTAGTTTGAAGCCAACAGTAACTTCTAGAACCTCACAGATAGATGTGGGTATCATAATCGACTCCTATTGTGCATTGCCGCAGATTTCTAAGAATCGTCCCATGCCCATATGTTCTGATTATCCATCGCAGAGAATGTCTTTGGCAGATTCCTGACGCTTTAGCCATTTTCCTTTCCAGCTAATTTACGGGTTATATGTGGAGGATAACTCCAAACCCTCGGTAGGGGTTGTGCGAATGGCACCGTGATAACCACTATGATAACTGCTGCATTTAACCAGCAGACTATTTTCGAGGATAGGCGCCACCGCCCTCCGATAGTCGTTTTCACGACACTGCTTGTTAAAGTGGTTGACATAAAAATAAGCTTTCTGTCCAGAATCACATCTAGATGACTCTACCACATTAATACAATGGCTGAATAAACGGATGCTTCGGCTACCCGGTGACTAAGATTCTGTGATTAAGTCCTGGAATGCATCTCTGCATGTTGTAGGGTGTTTACCTTCCACACAAATTTCCAGGTTGTCAGTGAATAACTGTAAGTCTGTTCAAACTGATCCTGCCAACTGTAGCAAAATACTCTCCAGTACTAAATTCCAGAGAAGTGGAGTTAGGACTTCCGCTGCGGGCGTATTTATTCATACTTCGAGTTAAAGTCGTATGCAACAGGAACGAGGTTAAGCGCCTTCGCGTAGGTAATCCATATATCAAATTAATGATTCCCTGGTCCGTAACAGTTGATTTTGTCGACCCCGGAAAGATGTTGTGAAAGGCACCTCATATATCGACAAATGTGGCAAGAGTGTATTCCTTCAATTAAATAGATTTTCCTATGAAACTTACTAAAGCATGCAGAGCTGTTTCCGTAGATCTGTCTACGATGCTCATTCCAGTCTCACTCCGGTACTTCATCAAATTGCGTGGTTCAGCTTGATGTCCGCACAAAGAACGAGACCCATTTTATACTTCTCTCTGACGACCGTCATCCAGTATCTGCATAGGGCAAATAGGCATTTCTGCTAACATACTACCTGTATTGTCATTAGTTCCGGAACTTACATCTAAATCAGAGTTGGCATATATATGTATGTATCTTCTATTTCCATTGGACAACTTATTTCGGGAAACAGGCGGCGAAATAATTCGTTCGCAAAGTATTCTCTGTCTGTCTGATGGGTTTAGTAACCATGTGAGCAATTAATCAGGCTTTAGGTTTGCGGTGTTGTAATATCAGTTGCGTAAAAGGCATTTAAAACCGGGGGATCAATTTAAAATAACTGGTGAAACCGATTCTTCGACAATAGCAATTTTTACAAATCCGAAGCACGGTTAACCGGCGGAAATTTGGTTACCTGGGTTCGGTTTTGAATACTCTAATACCAACCCAAAAGAAGACATCAATATATGTAAATATTTGCAAAGAGATAATCACATTAGATTTGGTCAGCATTGAAAACGGTTGTAATATTAAAGGCCTTGCCGCCGTTAGGCGCAACCTTGTTAGCCGATCAAGCCGCCGCCGCCGAAGCAGAAACAATCGGCGTAAACCTCTAGTCCCGACCATTAGTCTCGTGACATTTCAAATAATCAGTGAGTGTCCTGTCAAAACTGAAATAGGACTTGATAAAGGGTGTCCCAATAAAAGTTTACGATTCAATATAAAAATACATAGCTTTTTTGACCGGGTGGTGATATTTTTATTGGATTGTAAAGTAATATTCCGATATAATATGGATTAAAATATTCGCCAAATCGCCCACGCAGTTCTGATCAGCGTCATATTGGGTGCACTTAGACATTCCCCATTTTTGTAGTGGGTCTTCACAATGATAACGCGTTCTTTCTTATGTAGCGCTCCGTTTTTAATAATCGGAACAATCGTAGACGGCTCCACGAAATACCCCCCCAGGAAATAACACCCAATAAAATAAACCCCAAAAAAAAAGAAATAACATCCAAAAACAAAAAAATAAAATGAAAGCCAAACAAAAATGAAATTAACTCCAAGGCAAAATGGAAAACCCGATTGGAAAACGAAATAACTTCCAAAATATTTGGTTGTTTTTTAATATGAAATAACACCCAAAAATTGCGAAAAAATATTGCAGATTATTTCATTTCTCGTTTGGGGTTTATTTCTTTGGGGGGTATTTCGTGGAGCCACGTAGACAACAGCTTTCAAATTTCAGAATGCCACTTGCACCGTAAAAGATGCCAAAAATCGTGCCCTTTTATTGGGACACCCAATAGCTCGGGCCTTGATAGGGATAGATTGTACATGAATCACCTCCTATTCACTATCGGTCAGATTTGACTTGTGCGTACACAATTTATGCCGCTCCAGCATTGTCTCATAGGAGCGTTCAAAAGGGATACGATATACCGTACTTACAAGTCGCTGGGGACATACCAACACGTTCCAATTTCTGTGAAACCTGTAAGGTAGTCCCTAGTCTCGACACCTCATTCGCTCTGAAATTCGCCTGAATGCCCCTGTGTCATAGTAACGTATGCCTTGAATATTTTACAGCTGATGTGGTAAATATTAATCTGTGGCAGTTCTGGGCAGATTTTAACTTCAGGATTACTGATTCCAGGCCCTTGATTACCGCCTGAGTGACAAAGAAGGCACTGACACCAATTACAGCTTTACAGGAGTAATTTTTTAGTCCCCGATAACTCACAAAACATCAAAAGGTATGCTGATTCACGCTACAGTAATGAGGTAGTCTACGGGACCCTATCTGGTGCCCTAGAATTGACTTGATCCAGGACATTCATTTTCGACCCCTCCGCGTAGATATTCATACATCCTTTCATACCAGGAACTTCTTTGGTCCTAGAATGCCTATCCGATATAAGAGTGTGATATTTCTAATCGAATAATGGTTCCAATTTCGAGTACTCACTAAATGTAGGTATTCTAGGAACCACATCCAGCATTGTTCCACGACCAACCCCGACCATGCCCCATTCTAAATGTTGCCCCAAACTCATTTCAGATATAGATGAAATCTGCGTTTCCATAATGTTCGCCGACCAAGAGTGCAACAACACACTCAGAGCATCATTGGAAGCGGTTCTCTGAACCCTTGTCAGCAGGGCACAATAACCTTCCAATTCAATCAAATGCCTGCGAAAAAAAACGTCAATCACACCAAGCAAAAGCTTGATAAATACTATGAGGACTCTGCACCATCAATTTCAATGGTAAAAAAGTGGTTTACTGACTTTCGTTGTGGTAGCACAAGTACAAATGACGCTGCACCTTCTGGACGACCAATTGAGGTCAATACAACCGAAAATGTCGAAAAAATCCACGATAAGGTGTTGGCCAATCGAAGAGTAAAAGTGGGTGAGATTGTTGATACAAAATGCATTTCTTATGGCAGTGTGGTTTAGATTTTAAATGATCAGTTGGGTTTAAGAAATCTGTCTGCAAGATGGGTGCCGCGTTGGCTCTCAATTGACCATAAACGTAATCGAGTGACAACTTCAAAGGATTGTTTGGAGTTGTTTAATTGGGCTACGAATTGGTATCTCATCCGCCATATTCTCCGGATTTAGCCCTCCAGTAACTATTTCCCATTTCCAAACCTAAAGAAATGGCTCGTTGGAAAGAGATTTAGCTCCAACGATGAAATTATTAATCAAACAAATGCCTATATTATTAACCTCAAAAACTCCTATTTTTTTTTTAAGTATATTGAGCTAAAAGGAGATTATGTTGAAAAAAATGTTGTTTTTGAAAAATAACTGCGTTTCATTCAAAAAGTCATGGACTTATTGATCCACCCACTTATAAAAGAAAATTCTATAAACTTCGTTTCATAGAATCTATAAAAATGCTTCATGGATCCTAAGAAATGTTACTTTGGCTGAAAACTAATGAAGGAATTCATACAATCTACGAACGATTTCATAATATTTAAGAAGAACGTTGAATCATAATATATGTAGTGAATTCTATAAGGATTTTAAAATGTTATACTTATTCATCAAATGGACATATATTTCTACAATTTTCATTATATTATGAAGTGGATCAGTGCTACATTCTGTGAGTCTGAGCTACACGGAAAGAAAATTGTTTCCGTGCATTGACGAAACATGTACGTTAGTTTGATAGCATTGTTGCTATGAAATATTTCGTATGTCCAGCGATATCTACGTAGTTGAGACGCAGCATGGCATATAATATTTGGTTGACCATTTGGCGTTGCTTTGCTCCAACAATTTATTTGGTTTTTGATTTTGTTTGCTTTTGATTTATAGTACAAATTTTTGTTTTTAAGTATTTAATTTATTTATTATTTGATTATTTGCGTTACCAATTAAGTTCAGTTTGTATTACAACTAATACTTTTCCAATACTTTTCCAAGCTAATTTGAACACACGCTGAAAAATCTGTCTTTTCGTTGCATGGATTCAAATATAACCCGCTTGTGGCTTGTCGCAGATATAGTATTCTTGTGTCCAAGCACATGGTGTTTGCTATTTAATATTATATGTTGGAGACACAACGATGAATATGTTATAATATATGATTCTGTGACCGAAATATGCCTTTGTTTGTTGAAAACAGCCGAAAACAAAAACGTGACAGACCGCAAGGATACAAAAAAGAACCAGATCTTCAATTCATGAGAACAATGTTTGCAAACATATACATGATTTCTGCAATATGATGCTGGAGCCACTTTTTTCCCAAGCGTATAGTTGAATACAGAATACGCAACGAAACTTATTTGTATTACACAACAGCTTCTTGTGTTTTCACAAAGTATGATATCGAAACCACTGTCAGCACTCGATAACCCAAATGCGGTGTTAAAGACCACCATTGGGAGCAGCGGTTGTAAATCCTATTAATTTTTCGTTTGCCACGTTAACAGTTTATTTTCTTTATCCAACATTTGTCTATTAAAATGGTAGTTTCCTCCTCCAGCTGTAAAGGAAGCATAGGAACGAACCACTTATATACTTCTGTGTACGCGGTGAAAGCATTATTTCCTTTATCATCCTGCTGTTGCGCAGGATTATCTATTTTACTGCTGTCATCGTTCATAGAAGACGGCATAGGGACAGACATTGAAGCATTTACTTAGATACAGATACAACTAATAGAAGGATGTACAACATAACGAGAACACCACCACCAACACGACCACAATAACCACCACCGCGACCTGGTTCCTTATTCTACATACGATGGCTTATATATGTATGGATATTGTTGTTGTACAAATACAAAATGGCTAACATTGATATGTCGTTACAAAGCGTTAACATGTTGCAACATATGTGCTATTTTTCGCTTCGGCTTCTTGAACATTTGCTGCTGTTTTTTTTATTACATTTCCAATTCATATTCGTTACCCTTCTCCAGAATTGTTCATGGTCGAAGTTGTTGCTCCACAAAGTACTTTATCGCAATAGACGGTTGTACGAGGGCTGTATTTAAATTGCATGCTAATTATTGAAATTCATCGAAGCTATATTTAATAAGACGGAAGTTAAAAAAGTAATAAAAAAAGCTTATGAAATCATAAAACCTTCTGCTCGAAATAACATTTGAAGATATGATTTTAACTATTAAAAAATACTTATTTTTCCAGAACATCCCATAAAGCTGTTCACACTTTAGGCTTATTATGGTGTTGATATAACTGAGGAATGACTTAATTTCGAATCCCCACGTAAAGGAATCGGGCATCTAATCCGTAGTACCCATCGATGGGTTTGCAATGTACAAATGTTCTTTGTTAATATGGTTCTTTATAAATATTGTGCATTCCTGCAATAATTTAAAATCCAGGACACCTTTCATTAAATGTTTGTAACTAATTCATAGATTTTATGAATCGAAAATTTTCTTGAATCTATGAAATTCATCATGCACTCTATGAAATTTGTTCAAAACATTTATGCAACTTTTGCATAGGTTTTATGCAACCTGTCAATGAATTATTGAGATAAAATGAAGAAGTTTTTAAATGTCTTTAGTAAATAAAAGATAAAAGAAAACGTATCTCGCCACAGATTTTCATCAGCTGTAGTTCGGAGCGATGAACGATTTATGCTCGATTGAAATTAAAATTGTAAAAAATAACACAAAAAATTTAATTTTAAACAAACAATTTAGTTTATTCAAAAGATCAATAAATTAAATTAACACTTGTAACCGATTTCGGGCATACAGCCATCACGGATGTTCATGACGATGCGCATTCTGGACGTCCAATTTTGGGTTACTTTTTTAAGCATTGCTGGACGTATGTCACGAATAATACGAACAATTGTGGCCTCCAAGGCGTCAATTGATGCCGGTTTATCAGCATAAACCTGTGACTTCACGTGGCCCCACAGGAAATAATCGAGAGGTGTCAAATCGCACGACCTTGGAGGCCATTTGACAGGTCCATTTCTCGAAATCAACTGATCGCCAAATTTGATTTCAATAAATCAATGGTTGCGGTCCTCGTATCACACGAAGCTCCATCCTGTTAACACAACATCACGCACGGATCAATGTCATCCATATTTTCAAACAAAAATCATTGGTCATGGCGCGGTAACGATCTCCATTAAACGTAATGCGAGCTCCGGCTTCATTTTTTAAGAAATAAAGCCCGATGATGCCACCAGCGTGTAAACCGGACTAAACGATGCATTTTTCTGGATGTAATGGATTTTTCTGGAGTCCGTATGGTCTGTTGTGAGTTGGTCTCACTCCATATGTAGGAATTTTGTTTATTACCAAGCCAAAAACGAGCCTCATAGCTGAACACAATATTGCGATAAAACATCGGGTCAGTTTCCAACTGCTTTAGAGCCAAAATCGACGAATGAAAGACGTTTATGATGGTCTCGTGGCTCTAATTCCTGCACCAGCTGGATATTGTAGGGGTGTAGGCGAAGATCTTTCCACAAAATTGTTCACGTAGTGGACGGACAGCGGCCCAATTCCTGCAACCGTCGACGAATCTATAAATTTGGATGTTCTCCACACCTTCCTTTACAGCGGTGATATTCTCTTCAGTACGCACATTCCTTCGACGTATTGGTGTTATTGCATCTTTTAGAGAGTATGTGGTAAAATGTGAGCGCAGTAAGACAATTCGTTTGACAGCTAACCCTTTTGTAAGTTATATCGAAGCAAAAATCATAACACCCCTTAATGTGTAACGAAAACTCTAAACAAAATAAGAATTCTTTAGTATTCTTTCGAAAACATTGCTAGCACTCAATCTCAAGATCAATGAAAATCAGTGAAGAATATTGTGTGAAACGTTTTTATGAAGCCGTTTCGATAACTCCCAAAATATTTATGAATCTTTTCAATATTTACATGATATCTAAAAAATTGGAGCAATTGAATAAAGACTGTTTCATAAATAGCACGAATATATTTCGGAGTGAGGCTGAGGTGAAAAATTTTTGGAGAGGGTATCGTCTTCAACCCCATCATGAAACGTAATTGAAAATAAGGTTCGAGTCTACTTTTTCGACCCCATTGTACCAACATATTTATTATTGTTGTCTATAGGCGCGGGTGGGGCAATCTATAAAAGTGAACACATGCAAACAACTCACAGCGTTAGCATCACATACGTGGTTGTTGTACAACATTAGTCTCTGCCGGAAAATAAGTATGCTGGTATTGATGTAGCGGCAGCGAACAAACACGCAGGTCGTCGTCGTCAAAAAGTATTGAATAGTATAGAGAACTTATGAAACGAATTGTATGACTCAAAAGCACTGGTGACATCTGGCGAATGATTCAAAACGTATTACTCTCTTTTTGTCATGACTTGGTGCATTCATAATTTTGAAGTGAAATATTGATGCCTTTTGAAACATTTATGCGTTTTGTATTGTTTTATGTAATAATATAGTCGAATGAAATATTTTATAATGAGAATATGACTCGGTTATGCTCTTTTACTCAGACCCTCTACATGAGAGCGGAAAAAGAGTGCAACAAGTTCTCTATACTATTCAATACTTTTTGCCTTTAAGTAATTTATTACTGTTATGTAAACACCTTTCGTTAATCTCATTAGATATAAGTATAATTTGATGTAATATCCTCGATAGACCCCATAAATATTATTTGTATATAATAACTGTATAAAAGGAATTATTGGATGAATAAATTGAATTGAATTGAATTGTCGTCGCTCTGTTTTTTACAAAACAGAAACAATTATTTCAGTGAGCTAAATATTGCTTTTTATTCAGTTGAATGAATAAAAGCAAGTAGCAAAGTAGGTCGTCGTCGCTCTGTTTATGACAAATCAAAAACAACTATATCAGTGATCTAAATATTGCTTTATTTATTGTAACAATATTACATCTAATGTTAAAGCAGATGTAAGAAAAAAGAAAGTGCAATAGCAAAAGAACCTTCAGCACAAAAACTATTATTTTATTTTCCAATGTAACAGTTATTAGTGGGTTCATAGTAATCGAACAGGTACCGTGTAATAAAAAGCTGTTAACATATCGCCCGTGGGTTCGAACACTCATTGAGTTTTTATCACTTTCTATAAACTTGGTTTAGCTTTTCATAAATTTTGATTCTTATAAAAGGACTTCATCAAATTAATGAAAATTTCATAGGAGCCAAATCTGCCATTATAACTATGAAGCTTTTCTCAAATACCAAGAAGATTTTAATTATTCTACAGAAATAGCTTACATATACGTAAAAAAAATACAAAGACTATACTTCACAGGATCATTTCTGTAGTCAGTCTTCAATTACTTTCATTGCAAAATGAAAAATACCACACCAAATGTTTTACCAACTTTTTTTTCAGCCCTCATATGACTTAACACGTTGTTGTGTTTATTAAGCCTTGTGTGGTGTTGCTACTGCTGTTTGTGTTGTTGTTTATAAGGGCGGGTGTAAATGTGGTTAAGGTTTTTAGGTCCCATTGTAATCCTCCTTAGTTCCTCGATGCTATTGCCTGTTGTATGCTATGTCTACTTTTGTTTCGCAAACATTTTGTTGGTTTCGCCCTTTGTTCTTCATAGAGACAACGATGAAGCCTTCTTGCTGCTGCTACTGACTGTTTTGTCTCATTGTTGTAATCACCGTAATCGTGGTTGCTGTTGCCATTGTTCTCCTCAAGTGTCCGGGAAATATTTTTATGTAAACAAAGTGTTAACGAGTGGTTGAAAGCATATCTAACATGCCACACAGATGCACACACACTCGACTACTCTTACCACACTCGTAATGCAGGGAAATGAGACACACAACCAGCCACATTTTTACTTGCAACAAATGGCAACAACTCCTGGGCTACAACACTTTACCTTCATCATTGTAATCATCATTGGCGTTGTAGTGTTTGGGGTCTAGAGAAGAAAATCTGTTACGATTTGTAATAGAAAGTTAACGACAACTGCTGCTGCTGTTGAGGGGGGTTTGTTGTTTGTGGTTTCCTTGCGCAAAAGTAAGTAATTGCCACAAATGGTGGCACATTGTCAAACTGTTTCGTTAGACATGATAAAATATGGCACAATTTATGTTTTGTATTCTGATTAGAGAATTGCAACAGAATTGATTTTTGTTTTTTTCCTCTGGCAATTATTGAGAATGATTTAAATGTTGTCATTATCTATGTGACACATGTCTTTTTATATATTAGGTCAAGATGAAAGATGTGATTTTTCTGTTCTCCCTGAATCATGTAAAAGAACAGAAGACTAGTTTCTATTTCGGGAAGAAATTTGAAAAGAGATGTGATGTAGGTGTCTCTTTATGCATAGACATTACATATCCATTTTCCACCGAATTCGAAACATAAAGTTTTTTGAAATTTTTTTCATGGTTAACTACTCGTATTTGGATAAAGTTGACGGTGAGATGCTCGCGGCGAACGCAAATAGTTCACGTCTTTTTTGGCCTTTTAATCAGCTATGACGACTTTGACAACATTATCTGTATGCATTGTTTTCTATGCCAACGTAAAATCCTACCATGATGTTTTGAAAAAAAAAATGGTTTTTTCATTATATTTATTGAGCACCGTCCGGAAGGCTTCACAAAATCCGCAATCTGTGTGCTATCTATTTTTAAATTCACTGATAGAGAGAGCCGGTGTTAGAATGGTCAGACACCTGACTTTGACCATCTGTCCTTTCTTTCGGCGACGGTCTCCACGCTTAGTGCCGGCGTCACCGTCGATTAATATGCAGTGAAGAGGATAGAATCCGTTTTCGAAACAGTAACCAAAGACGATCAAGAATTAGACGACCAGAAGATGTGAGCAATTTGGCAACACTGTAAAAGAGAACCAAAAGATGGTAGCAATTCGCTCAAACGCATTACTCTCTCGCATCATATCTTGATTATTTCATACTTTTTGCATAGTTTATGTAATATTACTTCAACATGGTTAGAATTTGTAAAGTTGTATACAAAAACACTTGGAAACTACTGCTCGTGTATTGAAATATTCAACGAAGAGAGAGCAGATTATGCTCACTGATTGACAGCGTTGCCATTTAGGTGCTAAAGGCTATTAGTTGGTGTTTTTAACTGTTCTCTACACCCGTTTTCTTATCCTGTACCCGTTACCCAAAAATCAGAAAATAATAATGCTTTCCAATTTCGTTATCACTACTATTCTAATCGAAATATATTGGCTGTTTTACCATAACTCGTTAAATCAGCACGTCCGAATTTTGTCTGAGAATACAAAACTGTTCAACTCACACTCGGTTCTTTGGCAAAAATCCCGTCCAATATTCAGAAATACATTCAATTTAAATTAAAACAACTGAATTCGAATATATTATTAAAACCCAAAGTGGCGGTCGGGATAATCAGTAAAGCCTTAGTTAGTAAGATAGTTTGGAGAAGAGGGAGAGAGAAGGGATGTGACTCTCTGCTTCGTTCCATGTCCGTAGACATTCACTGAAGCCGCTGATTCGACCTATTGTGCGGTGCGTGCGGTCTCAATTTGCTGTACTAATGGCGATTTCGTTTCTGGCAACAAATTCAATATTTTTTCTGCCATTTACCCTAAAAGTGTGTTTTTGTGTCCGTTTCTGAGTAAAGTGCAACCCTACTTCACACTTTTTTAAAAGGGACTTATTTAAAAAAAATTAGTTTTTAAGAAAAGGCACTTTTTGTATGAATATATATTTTTTTGAAGCAAAGGAACTTCTTTAAGATAAGGTATTTTTTTAATATATATTTTTTTTTGAGGAAATTTACTTTTTTAGGAAAGGCACTTATTTTAGAAAATGTTTTTTTTTTAGAGTTCTTTCACTTTGGTTTTTCCAAATTTACTTTTTATTGGGTTCAAAACTACAATATATACTAAATATTGGTTACAGATTCCACTTAGAAAACTTCCCATTGAACAAGAAATTTCCCAACAGTCTAGACACAAACCAAAGCAGACACAAACCAACCAAAATGTGTAGTCTAGACACAAACCAAAGCAAAAGTACCCAATATAGTTGATAATACTGGGTTGTTGAATAATAGTGTTAACAAAACGTTGTTTAATTTTTTTTTTCATTTAACCCCCATCCCGCAACGTGCGATAAGGAACTTCTTTCCAAAAACCCTGATCTGTATAAATCGAAGTAAATTGACAAATTTAATATTCTTTTCCCTTTTTCTGAGTGCCCCAGTTTTCTTATGCCTGCAAGGGTTCTGGTAGAAAAATATAGCACTCTTTTTGTGTTTCTGTGGGATCGTGTACGATTGCTGAATAGCTTACTGCATTTGGCTTTTTGACAGGGATACATACAACGTACATTATAAATTGCTAATACTGTATCAAAATTGTACTGTCTTGAAGGACACGAGCTAGGTTAGCTAATGATCCACTGACTGTTTCATCTGTCTTCATCGGCTGGACCAAATTGCTATTGCATGTATGTGATTTTTATATCTGTTTGAAACATGAACAGGAAATACCAAAACTAATTGAAATTATTCTTCGTTCCCATTGGTGACTATACCTTGTGTGACTATAAAATTGAGGAATTCCTCCGGTAATGCTCTTCCACTCAACATCTGGTAATGGGATCAAATTCAATAAGCCATTATGGAAACCATAACATGTGTGTGTGTGTTGGTTGCTACCAAAAGCTTCCGTTTCATGTCGAACTGTCAGTAACTGGATGGCAATGATATTGATGATGGTTGCTGAAGCAAAGGAAGATGATGGCTAAGATGACTACAATGGCAAATCGGATGATGATTATGGTGTGTGATGAGTTGAGTTGAGATTATGATGACAATGTAAAAAAATTTATATTTTGAATGGTTGGGTTATAACATGAGTATTGCTGTTTCATCATTATGGCGTATTTCTTTTTTGAAATGGCTGAGGATGATGTTGGTTGTAGCTTCTGTAATGGTGGTGGGTTACATACTATACTTGTAAGTTACTGCCACATAAAGTAGCGGACTACCATGATTGGTTTTCAATTTGATGTTACACAGACGTTTCAAAGTACCTAAAGTGGATGAAATGGCGTGTTCTAAATGAAAATTTATTGAATGGTTTTTTCAACATGATATGGATTATTTCCATGTAGTCCCGTATTTTATACGATTTAGATGGATTATGAAGAATAATTAATGAACATTCGATTATTTTTGGAAATTTATTTGATTAGTGGTTGTGTTTTCCTGTTTTTTGTTTAAGGGGAGGAGGAGCATATTTATTTCAAATGTATAATTAATGCAGATCCACAATCATTTATTAAAAAAAATTCAAATAACTGGGAAAGGAAAATATACATTGGGCGTAAGAAGATTACAATTGCCTGTAGCCAGATTGTGGGGAAAACAGATGAACGGACGCATAAACGAAACAGTGTAACTTTGTTTTCCTAATATCATGCGTGATGCTATCAGATGGATTATCGTTTGATGTAAATACCAGACGTTATGATCTTTTTAAGGCTCAATGGCAGGCGATCAGTTTCCAAATGCAGTCGGCAAATAAGTATTCTACAAATTTGTTACATGTCTGCATATACCAAAACTCTCTAGATATTCTACTTAAGATACTACTTCCAGCTAATTATCCTTTTTGAAAACCAATTAAAAAATATAGTTTATAAAGTTTTAAATTGACTCACGATTCCGTAACACACAAATGTCGTAAAACTTCTCCGGATGAATGTAAATGAAACCAAACACGAATCATCTCAAAAAATAAAAAATAAATCGGCCAGTATACAAAGGAGTTGATTGGTTTTATACAGCTTTTACGCGCTTTTTGTTTAAGAAATTAAGTGAAGTCAGTTGAAAACTTTATTATCATGATACCCCAATCGTTCAATCGTCAAAGTACCAACCAACCACACCAGCAGCCACAACATTAGCAAGAACCGCGACAAAAGGCCAAAAGCACACGATTCGATCGACCATGGCTAAATGTAACCTTATACACACATAAACTCACTAAATTATTCCTTTGGTTTTTTGTTGATTTTTGTAGTTGTTTTTAGCTGTTAACACACACACACACAGCCATCATTATACAGAATTCAGAATTGGCAATTCAATACTCGGACAATAAGGCAAATAAAGCAAAAAAGAGTCAAATATTTGGTCTGAAGGAAAATGGATATGGGCATTTAACCCATGGAGGGCTGTACTGGCGCAGAATGCACCGCCGTCTCTTCATCCTGAAGCACAGTGGAAGTCATTACCCACTCTATGAAAACAACGACCATACTTGGTTAATGTCAAACCATGGTACGAAGAAGAGTGTCGCAGGGCATGTGATTAAAAGATCGCTGCACGTATGGCAATGCTTCAGTCAGTCGCAACGCGAGCCCCGACAGAGCGGTATAATGAGAAGGGGAGAGAGGGAACTCGATAATTTAGGACGAAGATCGTTTGTGTGGAAAGCACGAGAGTGATTAAATTGAACCATACAGAAGGCAGAATAAGTCCCGTAAATTCTACCGACAAGTACAAAGTCAATCTGACTCAAATTTATCAGGGCTCCCTTTTATAGAGATAAGGTGGGGAATCTTGTCACCAATGTACAGGGTATGATGGGAATATGGAGAGACCACTTTTCTGCTGTACTTGTCCAAGGAGACTTCAGTATAGATGAGGTTGTTGAGCACATACAGGATGGTGACGTCAACAGCCAAAACGAAGAAGGAACTGCAATTTCCCGGCTTAAGAAAACCAAAGCCGCTTGTGATTATGGACCACCGGTTGAGCTGTTTAAGGCTGGCAGCTATGAGTAGGAAAGGTGCGTGCATCAGCACATAGGCAAAATCTGCATGCATCAGCTCATAGGCAACATCATGCATCAGCACATAGGCAAAATCAGCGCATAGGCAAAGCCTTGGCACATCGTGTCCCGTTTTCAAAAAGGGCGACACGAATATATGTATGACATCATATGAACTGATGACAATTTTCATCTGTATCTATGTATCTACTATCAACTGATGACAATTTTCATCAATTCATTAAAAAAAGTGCTTCATTTTGAAGATTGTGCGTTTTTCACCATTTGCCGTTTCACTGAATTGATGATATTTTTTACATCAATCTCCATCATTGGAACTTGGGAATAATTAGTGAGATCGATTCAAAATTTGGACGTAGTATTCAAAAAATTAACAGAAAATGAAAAAAGCCACATAAAATTGAAAACAAATACATTATAGGAAATGGACAAATGGACAGAAAAATTTTTCCACTCTATGAGCATTTTTCGCGTGGTCTTATACCCTGTTCTCGTGGATTTTTTACGATGAAAATAGGTCAAAGAATTTGGCTACTCATTCACAAAAAAATTTTATCAAAATGATGGAGAATTTACATCAAATTGATGTTAAACTTACATCAATTTGATGACAACATTACATCTAATTGATGACAAATTTCCAGCAAGTTAATGAACAATTTACATCAAATTGATGAAAAATTGACTTCAACTTGATAACAAACATACATTAATTTGATGTAACATTGTCGTTGAATCAATGTAAACTATTGATGAAATGTGGATGAAAGGCTGATGAAATGTTCTGCATCAATTCAATGAAATGTGTCTTAGGTTGGAAAATGAGGAAATCGGTGAGGGTCATCGCTGATCTGGATCGAGTACGGGCACAGCTTCGTAGTTATTGAGTCATTTATTACAGGTATATCAGCATTTGAAGAAAATGGGGATGAGAAACGATATGTGGGTTGGAGTTACTGGTTCGGTGATTTCGGATAAACGTACTGGAAGTCGCTTATCTAAAATCTAAAATCTTTAGGACTAATGTGAGAAGCCTTTCCCGTATTGGAAATAAATACCTCTATGATATCCGGAAACTTGTTGCAACTTGTCATCTAAAGTATGAGGACTACGAGGGCGGTCCCAAAACTATCCGATCTGACGCATAGACGGTCCCAGTAATTTGAAAAAAAAATATTTTGGTGATAAGTGGCAACCTTGTAAAACATATGTTTTAAGTTTCAAGCCGCCACGTTGTGTAGTATTTTTACTTGAGTCATCAAAATTAAACGATCTCAGTGAATTTGTAAACATGGACAAAATTGATCACCGTTATGTGATTCAATATTTCCATTTGAAAGGTATCAGTCCAATCTTTTTTAAAGCAGAGCTAGATTCTACTATGGGAGAGTCTGTTCCTTCGTTTACGACTGTAAAACATTGGGTATCAGGGTTTAAACGGGGCCGTACGAACTGCCTAGACTAACACCGAATGGTCGACTAAGTGAGGTGTCCACGCCAGACACAGTTTAAGAAAATCCACCAAATGTTATTGGATGATCGTCGGCTGAAAGTGCGTGAGATGGCTGAAATTATAGGCATTTCAAAAAGAGCTATACATCGTATATTGACCGAAGATTTGAAGATGAGAAAGCGGTGCGGAAGATGGGTGCCGCGCTTGCTTTCAATAGAGCAAAACCAGCTTCGTGAAGATGTTTCAGTAGAGTGTTTGGCGATGTGTCACCGCAATAAAGCCGAATTTTGGCGACGATTTATAACCATGGATGAGACATGGGTCCACCTTTTACACCTGAGACAAAGAAACAGTCAAAGCAGTGAACTACAATGGGAGAATCGTGTCCAAACAAGGCAAAGACGGTCCCATATGCAGGCAAGGTCATTGCATGTGCTTTTTGGGATGCGCATGGAATACTTTTTATTGATCATCTTCAGAAAGGAAAAACCATCAACGGCGAATATGGCGCTAATTTAATGCAGCGTTTAAGTGATGAAATTGTGGGAAAAAGGACGCATTTGGCGAAAGAGACAGTGTTGTTTCATCAAGACAGTGCTCCAGTTCACACATCCACTATTACGATGGCCAAAATTAATGAATTAAAGTTCGAATTGCTTCATCACGCACGTTATTGGCCAGATTTAGCTCCCTCCGGTTATTTTCTATTTCAAAACTTGAAAAAATGTCTTGGTGGTAAAAGAGTTGCCAAAAATTGTGTCTGCGGTTGATGGCTATTTTAAGAAGTTTGCCAGTTCTTACTATAAATGTTTAGTAATTTAGTTTAGTAGTATCACTGGAAAGAGTGTATTTAGCTAAAATGAGACTATGTTGGAAATTTTTCCCAACAGTTTTGTGTCTTCTTCGTTAGGTCGTCTAAATAGTTTTGGGACCGCCCTCGTATGTTCTGGGACTTGCAAGGGAAATGGAAGTTCATAAGGAGATTGAGCGAATCTACACAACAGATTGCACACTGTCCAGAATTCTTTCAGTTATCGCATTCGTTTCAGAATTAAGAACCATTCTACGTTCTTAGTAGATTAATTGGTTTTACCCAATTACTAAATTTTTTTGGGAATGACTCGCTTAGAAGTGTCATTACACAATAATATCCAAACATTTTCACTCTCTCGAGATTGTTGCACATTTTTACATTGAAATATTTTCCATCCTTCAGAGCTTTTAAAGGGTTAATGTCACTAACAACATCATCATGGGTTTGTTTTTTTTAGTGGTCTGCTCGCCTCGCCATTCTCGTCCTCGAAAGATCATCACGTATCTACACCCAGTGTGCGCATGCTTAACATTATGCCAAAGAGCCATTTAAATTCTTAATAAACTTGCTGTGGATTTGATTGTTTTGTATATTGTTATTTTTGTAGGGACTCATGTCGTTTCTCCTTCCTCTACCTACTCCACGAAAAATACATATGAATGCATGGATAACCAAAAGGTAAAGAAACAACGAAAAAAATTATACGAGTTTATTATACCAACAATCTTTAACTGAAAAAGAAACATTTAAATGCATATGGCGGACTAAGGAATGGAAGAGATGGTTAACAGAAAATCAGGGGAAAAACATAAAAAAACTTTGTATATATGTATGTTTGGATGTACCCGGGAGATGGCCAATGCATGTTAAACATTGATCGTGAATTTGTACGCAGCCATCGCGGGATACATCATCATCTTCATCTTCATCGGCGGCAAACCGCAACAAACGTCAGCAGCAGCAGCTCCAATGATCAGGGCTTATCTTCTTCGGTTTTTGTGGCCGGAGCGAGGAATACAATACCGAGTCTTATTGGCAACATTTTTCCAATCAAATGCATACGATACATTTCTTTATGTAGTGTTGAAGTTTTTTGTTTACGGCATAAACTTTTGTGGCTACTAAAGATACGGATTTTTAATTCAGCTCCGAATTCGTATTCGAATTCAGATACGGATTTTGTTTTGTTATAAATTTAAAAGGCTTTGTTTTTTGAAATCAGAAAAAACCAAATGATAACGTGTACAAACAAAAGTTTATTAAATTTTGTACGTAAAATGTCTCTGGAATCCAACAGAAACTGAAGATTGTAAAAAGATTTGAAAGATACTACCTAAAATATTTTTGGGTTTTTATTCTCTTCAGTGTTTTAGTGAAAACATCTGAGAAAATATAAATGAGTTGACAGATCTTTTATAAAGGGGTTTAAAGTATAAAACCCATTCTCAACAAATAAAAGGGGTTTTTTAATTTTATGATCCCTCTATTTATGATTGTTAAGTGATACTAACATTTTATTTGTAATAAACATTTATTAATTTAATATACACACTGATAAGTTCCCTTCATAATGATAAATTTGATAGAACATAAGTTAGATTTAATAGAAATTTCATACGAGAAACTCCAGGAAGACACATGTTTTAATTTTGTTTAGCTGTGCCTTCTTTCAAGTGAACTTTAGGTCCACGTCAATCCATCCGTTGCAACGGACTGCAGCTATGCCATGTATATAATAGGGTGTACTGGTCAATAAGTCCGTGACTTTTCGAACTTCCCTCGTAGTTATATGAAATGAATCCCATAAAGTACCACCTGTTAATAGACTACTGTCAAATTTTGAGCAAGTTCCGTCATTTACTTTGCGTTTAACACCTGTTCAAATCATACAACCTCTTGCATATTTTTAAAAATAAAACAAGTGAATTTCGAATGCTCATTAAAGATTATATTTTGCAAAACAAAAACCGTCAATCAAACCAAGAAAAAGCTTGATAAATACTATGGGGACTCTGCACCATCGATTTCAATAGTAAAAAAATGGTTTACTGATTTTCGTTGTGGTCGCACAAGTACAAATGGCGCTGAGCGTTCTGGACGGCCAATTGAGGTCAATACACCCGAAAATGTCGCAAAATCCACGATATGGTGTTGGCTGATCGAAGAGTAAGAGTGCGTGAGATTGTTGATGCCATAGGCATTTCATATGGTAGTGTGGTTTCGATTTTAAATGATCAGTAGGGTTTAAGAAAGCTGTCTGTAAGATGGGTGCCGCGATTGCTCTCAATTGACCATTAACGTAATCGTGTGACAACTTCACGATTAGTGGAATCTTGTACCACTAACGATCATGTTTTTTGCCGCGGGGAAAACATTCAGTCTCATACGGTTTTCGGAACTGTCAGCACGTAGACTGAAATTTCTAATTGTTGGATTAAGCACATTCTCCCTGCCTATTTTAGCATTAAAATCTCCTAGTACAATCTTAATGTTTCCTCTAGGAGCTCATAGAATAAGTCTTTGGCATCATCATCTTTCTCAAATGAGGAAAATATAAAAATATTTAGCTTTTATGCGGATTGTGGCTATTCGTTCACTAACAGGATTGAACGTAGAGACTGGATGTCGCAGTCTAGTGCCAACTACAAATCCGCAAACAAATTCATGTTTTTTTCTTATGGCAACTGTAGTATATTTAGCAGTTTTTTCCCTGTGCAGCCATGTCCTGTCCATCGCATTTTCTGGATAGCGGTAATGACAATCATCTGCCAATTGGATACTTGCACGGGACCTATATAGAGTTCCTATATTCCAAGTGCATATTCGTAAGTCGTTGTCCTTATAACGTTTGCGTGGGTCGTCAACAAATAGGGGTTGATAATGGTTTCTTCTTCGTTCTCGTATATTTACTGTAATTATTAATGGTGGCGGCAGGCAAACCCAGTCCACCGGGTTTTTGCATTTTACCTACTGCCAGGATATTTGATTGCAGCCGCCCATTATGGATCAGACGCTGACCAGGATGAATTATGTCGAACCTGGACTTTCTTCTTTTAGTTTCTATCCGCCGTTGGCCCAAGTGATGTTTGTTAAACTTCAAATCATGTCTTTTAACTCAATTGATGTGTTTAAATTTTAATTGATGCTGTAAATTTTAATTGATGTCTTTTAAATTCCAATTGATGTTTTTTAAATTTCAATCGATGTCTTTTAAGTTCCAGTTGATAAGTATCCTGTCATTTGAGGTAATTTACTTTGGATGTCGACGTTTACTATCAAAGTCTTTTCCGAAATCTACAAAAGGTAGATATAGAGACGAATGTAATACAACCGTTTGATCTACGATTATCCAGAGAGTTTACGCGATTGACACGCCTGAAATCCGCGCTTTACGCACAATTTGCTCGATTACTGGCAAAATCCGCTCTAGTATAAAGGTCACCATTACTTTCTCTATTACATTGAGCAGGGTAATGCACCCGCCGCTCCCAATCAGCTTTTGCACAGCGTTAGGGCGTTGTCGGAAAAGTGATAACTTCCCCTTCATTTCAGTTTTTAGTTACGGTTTTAGTTATTTTTCCATGCATTTCGGCTGATCGGCGTAATGATATCTGCTACTATGCAAACACAAAAAAAATAGCTCTGATGAAATGTTATCACAATGCCACCTCAAGTGGTACACGTTATGGGGGGTCCGTTTGAATGTTCCTAGTTGGGTTCATCATTTGCTAGTGCAGACTATGTTGTTAAGAATTTCTGTCATCTCTCTGGTGATATTTGGTCAGTGCCATTAAATAAATAAATATTTTCAGATACCATTCCATGAAGGGATAGGGCAGAGCTTCTCAAAATCACTGAGCTGTGCGCTTTCCAGTTTTCACTCACTGATTGTCACCCATAGTTTTACACCGATTCCGAACGGTTTTTTGAGAAGCAGTTTCATGGTTTATTACTCAATAGTCTCGCAGTCACAAAGCGAGGTGGCCGACGTCGAAAGAAGTGTAAGGTAGGCCGAGGAGGGATGGAACCCACGTTTTATCTGTGCCATTACTATCTTTTAAACATGAAGCACTTCTGATGCTGTTACCGCTCAGCTGTTTCATCAACGAATACATCAATTGATGTTATCTGTATTACCTTACTTAGTCTGCTCTCAACCTTCCAGCCTATGCAACGTGGTAGTCTTGGACATGGGATTGTTTCTGATAGCCATTCACTTGGGAGTGGCTAGAAATAATTCCTGCATTGGGCAGTTCAAGCAGCTCACTACTTCCACGGAGTATGTCCTGGTCAATGGCTTTATCGTAAACCTCCGTTAGCTAGTTAGAGTGAGAAGGCGAAACAAATGAGCAGCCTGATTGGTTATGCGATAACTGATATGTCTCAGTTTTAGTAGGTGACTGATGTTACTGAAGCTCAACGGGCAATTGGGCATATTCTTTAGTCCTTAGAAGGCGGATGAGCCAGACACATGGGCCCACGGCGGCTGGAGACCAGAGGAAGTATATCCAGGCTCTATATATTGCATCCTGGTCAGCGTCTGATACAACATAATGGGCGGCTGCAATCGGATATCCTGTCAGTGGCTAAAGTGCGAAGACCTGGTTTGCTCCCGCCACCTTTCATAATGGCAGTGAATATACAAGAACGAAAAGGGGGAATGGACAACTCCTATTTGTTGACGACCCCCGAAACGGTATAGGGACCACGATTTCCGAATATGCACTTGGAATGTGAAGGTCTATGAAGATCCAGTGCAAACATCAGATTGGCAGATGTCTTCGAAAGTTAGAAAGCTGACATTACCGCTACCCGGGAAATGCGATGGACAAGACATGGCTGCACGGGGAAGGGAACCTGCGAGATATACAACAGTTACCATGGGAAAAAATAAATTTGGTTGTGCATTTCTAATTAGAAAAATACATCTAGTCTCTAGGTTCAATCCTGTATTGCCACAATCCGCATAAAAGTGAAATATTTGTATATTTCTCTAATTTGTGTGATTTCGCCGACAGAAGAGAAAGATGATGATGTCAAAGACATATTCTGTAAACGCTAGAGGAAACGTATGACCGGCGCCCTGGCCATGGTGTTAAAATTTCGCTAGAAGATTTTAATGCTAAAGTAGGCAAGGAGAATGTGTTTCATCCAACTATTGACAATTTCAGTCTAAATGCTGCCAGTTCCGAAAACGGTATGAGACTGATTGACTTTGCCGCCGCAAAAAACATGGTCATTAGTGGTACAAGATTCCAGCATAAAGATATCCACAAGGCTACTTGGGTATCACCTGATCAAAGAACGAAGAACCAAATTGATCACGTGGTAATTGATGGAAGGCACTCAACTAGTGTAATGGACGTACGAGTGATCAGAGGAGCTAACATAGATTCTGATCATAACCTGGTAGCAGCAAAGGTTCGCACAAGAGTAAGTAGAGCGAAAATCGTACGAAACCAGACGCAGAGGAAGGTGGATATCGGAAAGCTGCAATTACCAGAGGTAGCCACAGCCTACTCAAAGAAGCTCTCGCAACTTTTGGCACATATCCCACCCCTCCCGATGACGATCCTGATGCGCAGTGGAAACTCATTTCCGAATCTGTGAAAACTGCCGCGACAAACGTACTTGGTTTCGGAAGAACGCTTCGCAACACACCATGGTACGATGAAAAGTGTCGCATTGCGAATGCAGCATACGCCAGCAACATATGGGATTAAGATTGCACGAAAGTGTGTCCTCGCTTGGTACAGAATGTTTCGGTGAGGTCTTTCCCCAACTTCACTGCTGATTTGGTGTTGGCCAGCGGCATTTTACGGAGGCGGATCAGTTTGGCCGGAATCTCAAGTTCAGACATAGCCTCGTACAATTTTCCCCGTATGGGGGCTATGGAAATATGATACATGTAGCATGATTAATTTTTGATATTTGATAATTCATAAAGATACAGTCTAATTCTTGGACGGGTTTCGTCAATCTATTTAACTGAAGTTATAAAGTTTTAACTGAAGTTATAAAAAAATTTAACTATTTAACTGAAGTTATAAAACAATGCAATTTATTTCTTTTCATGGAATCTATGAAACGGTTTCATAGATGCAAAGAACAAATGTCATAGATTTCGTTTTATGGAATCAATGGAAACGTTTCATATACCCTACAAAATGTGTTTTGGCTGAAAGTCAAGGAAGAAATGCATAAAATCTATTAAGGATTTGGTAACAAGTATGAAGAATCCTTGTTCAGTTTGGTGCTACACGAACCACCTTGCAATTCTGATTCCCATACTGGCATAGCGACACTATCAAGTAATGCAGCATGAAGCAGCTACTCAATATCCCAGCAAACGTGTATATCAAAATAATTCAAGGGAAAACCCCATTATATTACACAGTGCAACACGAAAAAAAATAACCATATACGGACACCACTACGTGATAAAAGACAAAAAAAAAAAGACCCGTGTCTCCCAATTTTTCCCAAAGTCATGCACTTTTTTTTATGGGCCGCCAAAGATTTGGGGCCTCGGTATCATTTTCGTAAAAATCTGATCATTTTCTCAGGCTCATATCTTGCAAACCGTTCAGAATTTCGATTTACTCTCTGAGGCAAAGTTGTAGCTCTTGTCATAAAGAACAAAAATTGCGAACATATAAAATTCATCGCTTGATGAAAATCATTCAATGGCATGGATTTACCTTCAGCGTGTATGCACCAGAGTCCTGGGAGGGGATCGAGACGCGGAACCGGAAGCAAGAGAATGGGTGAAACAAATGCTGCATTATTTTGCATTTTCTTCATTTTCATTTTGACGATTTTATCAAACAACTCCCTACCGAATCCGATGAGCAAGGAGAACGGTTTCACCAAACCACAATGCCCATGGAAAAACGGTACAAAGGCAAAAACCTCGACGCATTGCTTGCAGAGGTATGTTGGTGGAGTCACAAGATCACCTTGTATGATGTTAATGAAGTATTTGAAGAAGAAAGAGCTGATGATGGAGGGCAGTCTGGAAGCAACGTGCCTGTGGACACCATAATTGCTGAATCAGAGTCAGATTCGGACGATTCGGACGACGATTTGGATCCACAACTTAAGAAAGCGCGATTTGCAAGTCCAGGGCCATCAACATTATAAACATAATACGAATACTTTTTTTTAATATTTTTGTAATAGATAGCATAGTATCTCAATGTTGAAGTAAATAAAAAACAAATGAAATTAAAAAACGGTGTTAAGAATAATTCCCAGGAAGTTTATATGTTCTAGAAATTTGTTTATTGAGACCTTAGGTAAATTTTTGTAGTTGATTGTTTCCTTGAATTTTGAACGGTTTGCTACCTATGGACCTGAACACGGGAAAAAAGGTAAAAAAAATCGAATTTTTTTAAGTTTTTTGCGATTTTGATCTGGAAGGTGAAGTTTTTTTGATTTTATATCTTCGCAATTTTTGTTCTTTATGACAAGAGCTACAACTTCAGAGAGTAAATCGAAATTCTGAACGGTTTGCAAGATATGAGCTGAGAAAATGATCACATTTTTACGAAAATGATACCGAGGCCCCAAATCTTTGGCGGTCCATAAAAAAAAAAGTGCATGACTTTGGGAAAAATTGGGAAACACGGGTCTTTTTTTTAGTCTTTTATCACGAAGTGGTGTCCGTATATTGTTATTTTGCCATGACTTAAAAAATTACACACAGTGTTATATAGCAAAACTTCCACCCCTCTATACGTCAAACGTACACATTACATCACATTGTTTACACAAAAACATAACAAATTAAAGCCATCATTATTATGATCTTTCGAATCACAAAATACAATTTTTTTTGAAATTGCAACAAATCACAAAGTAACTTCCGCCCATTGTAACCCCTAAATCCCCAGACAGCGTTAATTTATCCAAATAGCAAATCAAGCCCAAAAACCCATTACAATATTTTCCAGCCGCAGCATCACATGAACCATAAATCAAATAATAAAAACAAAAGGATTTTTGTTTTGGTTAGCCCACGAAGTCATCATAAACCGAGAAAACATCCAATAGGACCTTTGGTTGCATCATGAAATCATATCCTTTTATTGTTTTAGCAACAAATCCTTTGAGAATTGATTTGTGCACGCTAATAAACTCCCATTGAAATTACCACGAATGCATTTTTCCCTCTGGGAACATCCTTGTTATCATACATTTTTACTGTAACTGGTTTAACGGGTGTTTATTATACCCCCTTGTCATGTGATTGGGGTGAGTTTCAGCCCAATAAACCACAGGAAAGGACGACATGTTTTTGGTTTTTGTCACAGAAGCTCTTGAGTCTAGAAATGGCTGATGTTACAGTGAATGACATAATCAGCTCATAATCAAAATATTACGCCTTACACGGTAGTCAACTGCCTGTCCTTTGAATCCTTTACATCCTTAAGGATTATGAAAATTGAAATCTGAATTAAGTTTTTGGTATTGTGTTCTACGAGGGTTGTTGGGTTGATGAGAATTTCGCGAGTGGGAATTTAACAACAACGATTTGTAATGCTTGTTGTAATTTCAATTGTTTTTCGAGAAGTTTTGATTAAAGTGTTTATTAGTTTAAGGGTTACTTTCTCACTGACCGGTAATCTTTTATCATAGCGATAAAGGAGAATTTCATTTTCTCAATGTATACTTAAAATTTATCCAGCCGGTTAGTTAGTCTAACAGCTGGGAACTGTGACAACGTCTGTTTTGTTCCATTTTTGTTATGATTTAAGTATTTGGTTTTCTAAAACTTACTTGCGTTCTTTCACCAGGTCAACAAGTAAATGTTTCTCGGCATCTGAGAAGTTTTCTGCCGGTGTCTTTTTGATTGTTTTCCGCCATAATTTGTATGAAATACACTTTGCACAAAGCCAATAATAAAGTCAACAGCTGATATCTTACAATGCTGACAACTATAGTCATACATTTCATCAGAGTTGCCAGCGTAAAACATCTAACATCCTGTTAAATTTCCCGGAGTCTGAGAAAATATAAAGCTTTAACAGGCAGTATATCGTTTCGATAAATGAAAGTACCGATTAGTTAGCCGACACTTCATCCGGACATTGTGAAAAAAACCCAAAGTTTTTTAATTATTTATCCAAATGAATACAATTGTACTGCATTTGCGGAAAATTACACTAAACTCTAGTAAAAACGATTTAAAATGTAGTTGACAAACTCCTGAAAAAATGATATAGCCGAAAGGGGTTTCAGTTCGTGTCGGGATAAAAATTATTCAAAATATTAAAATGTTCATGGATCTTTATTAAATTCCAAATTTAACATATATTTTGAATGGTTTTACGTATAGTTGTAATACTTTTGCGTTAAGTCCGTAGTATTAGGAATGTTGAGCGTTGAAAAATGTGTACTTGACTCAGGGGCGGATTTACGAATTTGCCGCCTTTTTTCTTAATAAAAATCTCTTTTGTAATTTTAAAAATTTAATAATATGTAATGTAATAAATTAAATCTCCTTTTAGTTTTGATTAAGGTTTACAAAACAAAAAATACATCTTTTAAATAATCAAGAAGTAAATCACAAGTCATTTCGCGCTTATTAATGTACATTATGAATGTACATTTTTACGGCGGACTTTTTCAAGAGCAAATCTATCGATGATTTCGTTCAGAGCAATTTTTTGCAAAGTTTCCTCTTCAATACACATTATAGCCAAAGCATTGAGTCTTTTCTCAGTCATCGTCGAACGCAAATAAGATTTGATACGTTTCAAGCACGAAAATTATCGTTCCGTGGTACAATTTGCTGCCGCAGTACAAGTAAACATTCTAACAGCGATATCGATCATCAGATACACCTGGTGCAATTTTTCTTCGCGCAACCATTTGCCTAGTGAAAGAGGATTGGTTGGTTTTATTTTTGGATCGAGAGTTGCGAAGTGAGACTTCAGATGTAGCAGTTCTGAGACGAGCGTATCCTCTAGATCTTCAGGATAATGTGCACGCAAATGTTCACCAGCTTCTTCCAGTTCCAACAGGGAAATTTTTTCAAAATCGATGATGGCCTTGAATTTTCCGTTGATCGCAACGTACGCCTCCCTTCTCTTCGTCAATTCCGCACTCAGCTTGTCAATAATCACGAGGTAGGTGTTGATCCTAAAATTCTCCCAACTCGAGAATTCCACTTCATTGGTCCTAGTTTCATTTCCTTATTTTCTTCCTTCGTAGGTCCGTTTTGTGTGAATCGACCGATGACAATTTCTTCGCCTTTTCTTCAAAATAGTCAAATTCACCCCTGAGTGATGCTATAAGTTGGATGAGAGAGTCGTAAATTCCTACCACGGAACTCAAGTCAATGTCGACATTTTGCAAAATTTTTTTGGCGCTGGTGCAATGGGTAGTGTGTGCGCCTCTTGTACTTGCGATCCCGGGTTCGATCCCTGCTCTGACCACCTTAAAAAAAAATTTCTTTCGGCGGCGGTCACCTCGCATAGTGACAGCGACACTATCGAGTATTTAGCCATGAAAATAGCTTCTCAAAATACCGTTCGGAATCGGTGTAAAACTGTAGGTCCAATTAGTGAGTGAAAAAATTAGAAAGCGCACAGCTCACTGGTTGTGAGAAGCTCTCCCAATCCCTTCAAGGGATGTAATGGGAAACGGTTTTTTTTATTTTTTTTTTTTTTATTTAAGCGCTCTGAAATAAATCCCCAGAATTCCGTTTCAAGTGTGTCCAAACTATTTATTAGTCCTTGCGCCTCCGATCGCGATAATGGTTTTTGCATGGGATCTTCTGCAATGGTACGGAGTGCTGCGAAAACCTGCTCCCAATCATTCATTAGAGCTCGACAAGCGTCATCTCGTGCGGACCATCTAGTAGCAGACAGACTTTTCAATGTTTGGGATGTATCTTTCTTAAGCAGCGATTTCATTAAGACTTCCCACCTAGACGTCGACACGCTGAAAAATGCGTACACATTTTGGAGGAGTAAGAAATAGTTGCAGGCTTCGCAACAGCACTCCACAGTTTGAAACATGATTGAAAAAAATAGGGCGGCAAAATTTTGCAAGATTTTGCCGCCCTATTTTTTTTTGCCGAAGTAGGCACAGGCCTAGTTTGCCTATGCGTAAATCCGCCCCTGACTCGACTTTAAGAAACTGTTTGCTGTACTGGAGTTACCCAGCGAATTTCCTAGCTCAGTGTTATGAATTTTGAATATTACTTACTTAACCGGTCTCGAACATCCCCGGGGGGTCAGGGACCTAACAAAACGATGGTAATATATTGCGCCAACCAGTTCGATCTTTTGATTTATCTCTCCAGTTGGTAATACTAAGTGTACGCAGGGATTCGTCTTCCTTCGACTATGGTTGCGAAAACCCTTCGTGCTGGTTCGTCTTCGTCCATTCTACAGACATGGTCTACAGCGCAATCACGTTATTTTGATCCGCTTAACTATCTCAATTTCGGGATAAAGCTCATACAGCCGATATTCGGCGTTGTGCCATAAATCTTTCGGAGTATTTTTGATGTGTTAACATCTATAGGTACGGGTAGAACAATCTATCAAAGTGATCACATGCAAACAACACTCAGAGTTAGCATCACATACGTGGTTGTTGTACAAAAATAGTCTCTGCCTGAAAATAAGCATGATGGTATTGATGCAACGGCAGCGAACAAACAAGCAGGTCGTCGTCGCCAAAGAGTATTGAATAGTATAGGGGACTCATGGAACGAATTGTATGGCTCAAAAGCACTGGCGACATCTGGCGAATGATTCGAAACATATTACTCTCTTTTTGTCATAACTTGGTCCATTCACAATTTTGATGTGAAACATTGATGCCTTTTTAAACTTTTATGCTTTTTGTACAGTTTTATGTAATAACATTGTCGAAATAGTGCATTTATATTGAAATATTCTCTGAAGAGAATAAGACTTGTTTATGCTCTTTCACTCAGACTATCTACATGAGAACGGAAAAAGAGTACAATAAGTTCTCTATACTATTCAATACTTTTTGTCGTCGCTCTGTTTATGACAAAACAAAAAATTATTTCAGTAAACTAAATATTGCTTTACGATATTCTAGGATGTGGTTAAAGATGAGACGTACATCAATCAGTGTGAAACCAATTAGGACTCTGCAAAAAGATCCTATGATCATTCAATTTAACTTCCTGAATGTCTGCTAGATCCAACATGAAGCTACGTCCTAGATGTGTTGTTGACGCATGTGAGTTGTCTGACGATATGTTCTCCGAAATTCATCCCAATAGCTTCTGCAGTAGTTATGAGCTCAGATTCCAAACCTAGACGCGTGTTTACCTATTAACGAGTGCCCAGTGTTCACAGCTACTAGGATAGAGACATCTTGTCTGAGAATGGATATCAGTTCAGATTTAGGTCATAATTTGGCCGTACTTGCCTGGTGATCCTGCATCATTCGCTTGTCTGAGTGCTTCGGTTTTAAGTATGAGCTTCCATGCAATAAATGGCATATACATATGCTCCATATCCTGTGGAACAGGTAGTATAGTTCCTAATATAGCCAGCTCATCTGTACTATGGTTCAATGGAATGTTCCTGTGCACCGGCACCCATATTAAGTGAATATCGAACTTTTTGGTCATCTCATTTAGAGATGCGCGACAGTTATTAGCAGACAGTTTAAAGCAACTGACTGTCAGAGTATATATTGATACCCCAGGTGGTGGTGAGGTTTCGTCGCAGCCAAAGGGCAATCTCACCAATTGTCCTGACTTCTGCCACAACTACACTACAAGGGTAGCCTTTCTGCAAGGCCTAACTCCCAACTCTAACTTGCCGTCTAGTTAGGAGCCGTCAGTGTAGATGCCTAAATACACGCTGTAGCCTGGTATGGGTCCCATCCACTGCTGTGTCTCCGAGATCTGAGTGGATAAGTTTTTCTCAAAATTTAAAACGGGTGTCATATAGTTGGATTTTATTGTGGATTGCTGCAGCCCTTAATATCGACCCATGATCGTATGGGCTGGTGATCCATTGCCAGGAATGTCTAAGGCGAATTGATAACGTTGCAGCCACTTGTCTTTCGAGCAAAGCTAGTGGTAACAGGTGAAGAATAATCACAAACCCTCGGTAGGGGTAGCGCGAAGGGCACACGTAACTCACATCATTGGCGTTTGCTGGACTTCTGTCAGCATACTTAGGTAATGGGATTTTTCCAGTATCGGCCACCAAATGCCGTCGAGCAATTTCTGTCGGTTAACAGGTGTGAACATCTAGTAGATTATTTTCTGGGATAGGCCCCTTCGAGTACCGATGGCTCTTTTACTAGAATATGGGACCACTGTTGGTCTACTGATCCTATCCATAGTGTTTGAGTTAAAAGTAAGCTTTCTGTCGAGAATCACATTTACATATCTCGGACAATCCGTTTAGCAAATTTCTCTACCACATGGAGACACGGAATGAATATACGGAACATTCTGTTTCCTGGTGAAGAGCACGAGCTCGGGTTTCTCTAGATTTACGCGTAGTCTATTATTTGGGGCCAATTAGAGAGTGTCCTGATTGTGTTCTGGATCCATTCTCGTCAGCATATGCTACGACAGTTCAACCTAATCTCTCCAGCTATAGCAAAACACTGTTCACTACTAAAATCCAGAGAAATGGAGATATGAATACCCCTTTGGGTGTTTCTCTATTCCCATTTCGAGTTAAGGTCGTGTGTCACAGGGACAAGGTTATGCGCCTTCTCGTAAGCTATTCATAAATCAAACTTATGTTTACCTGGTCAACACAAAGTGCCTATTAAGCCGATTTTATCGATCCTGGTAGGACATTGTTTATTGTACTCTGTATATCGACAAATGCGACAAGAGTGTATTCTTTTATGTAGATAGAATTCTCTAACAAGCTCACCAGAGCGGGTAGAGGGGTCTCCGTTGATTTACCCTTGTTGTAAGCGTGGTTACATGCCGACAGGTTGGTACATATGGTCGTTCGTAGATATGAGTCAATCATCCTCTCCAATGCCTTCAGAAGAAAAGATGGGAAACTGATTTCTTTAAAGTCCGTTGGATTAATGCACGCTGATTAGTCCCCGCCTTCGGAATTAATAATACCCTCAATTCTCTCCATTTATCTGGAATATGGAATGGGTTTGTGCATCCAACAATTGTAGTCCACTTCATAAATACACTGAAGCTATGCCGCCAGGGCCAGGTAATTTGTATGGCTTAAAACTTCATATTCTCCAGTATAGTGTTTCTTTGGTCACGATATTTCCAGATGCGAGATGACGTGGTTTTTCGGAGAGTCCGACCTCGAATCAGTTTCCTGGAATACGTGTGTTAAGCAGGAGGTTTAACGATTCATCACTCAATGTCAACCATTGCCCGCTATGTACTTTCATATATCCCAGAGAGTTGTCGTGCTGACTTTGCTTAGTTTCAGACGTGATTACAATGCCTTCGCAGCAACGTCTCCAAGACCTCCGAAGACTCCCGGAGGTATTTCATCAGCATGCGATATGGCCCAGGATATGCGCAATAAAGCAAGACAGGTTGTATGAGAGTCTGATATAGTTGGATCTTCGCTTCTCGGGAAAGGATCTTATCTCTGAAGTGCTTGCTTAGCCGGAAATAAAACCTGTTTCAACAATAATTCTACGTTTGATTTATAGCTTTGATCTGTTCGTCCGCTACCAATCCAATCGGGTGGATGTTATGCTTGTTGAAACTTCTAATTTTGTCTTGTTGTCGTTTACTGCTAAACCCATTTTTGCTGAGCCCTTCTCAATTCTTGAAAATACTGCAGAAAATTCTCGTAGATTTAAGCCAATGATGTCTTAATCGTCAGAATAGGCGAGCAGCTTGTGTCTTTTGCTGCTGGTAGTTTTATTGGTGTTGACTGCAGCTTTTCTTAAGATGATATCAGTTAATATGTTGAAGAGATCGCATGATAGGGTGTTGCCCTACCTGAGGCCTCGCCTCGTGCTAAATGTTTCGGTGAGAATCTTTACTGAGGATTTCGTGTCGGTCAGTGTCATTCTCCATAGGCGTGTTAGCTTAGCAGGAATACCAAACTCCAACATAGCTTGGTACAGTTTTCTCCGAACCGGGCTATCGAAGACAGCCTTATAATCTGCAAAGAGGTGGTAGATGTCCATTTGTTGCTCGTACGTTGCCGTAATGTGAATATCTGTTCTAAAGTTGACTTCCCAGGACTAAAGCCACACATTAAGCTTGAGAGAACATTGTCTGCGATGGATAAAAGGCCCATTCCACGACCTTATCTGCACACGCTGAAAAATCTGTATTTTTGTTTTTTTTTGGATGTAAATATTACGTGTTTGTAGCTTGTCGCAAATATACTATACTTTTGCCCAATCATGTTTGCTGTTCAATATACTTACTTACTTACTTATCCGGTCTCGGACAACCCCGGGGGGTCAGGGACCTTACAAAACGAAGATAACATATTTCGCCAACCAGTTCGATCTTTTGCTTTATCTCTCCAGTTGGCAATACCAAGTGTACGCAGGGATTCGTCAACCTGATCCCTCCAGCGGAGTCTTGGTCTTCCTATTTTTCGTCTTCCTTCGAGTTCGGTTTCGAAAAGCCTTCGCGCTGGTTCATCTTCATCCATTCTACTGACATGGCCTAGCCAGCGCAATCGCGTTATCTTGATCCGCTTAACTATGTCAATGTCAGGATAAAGCTCATACAGCTCATGGTTCATGCGTCGCCGATACTCGCCGTTGTGCACTATAGGGCCATAAATTTTTCGGAGTATTTTTCTCTCGAAGACTCCTACAGATGTTTCGTCTGCTTGCGATAGGACCCAGGATTCTGCGCCATAAAGCAAGACAGGTTGAATGAGAGTCTGGTACAGCTGGACTTTTGTTACTCGAGAGAGGGCTTTATCTCTAAAGTGCTTGCTTAGCCCAAAATAACAGCTATTCGCAAGCACAATTCTCCGTTTGATCTCAAGGCTGACGTTGTTGTTTTTGTTCACGGCAGATCCGAGGTATATAAATTCGTCCACTACCTCGAAGTTATAACGGTTATCAACGTTCACGCTTTGGTCTAATCGCGTGGAGGCCCTGTTCGTTGAAACCATTAATTTTGTCTTGTCCTCATTCACCGTCAGACCCACTTTTGCTGACTCCTTCTCAATTCTCGAAAAAACCGCAGTAACTTCTCTAATTGTGCGCCCAATGATATCTATATCATCAGCATACGCGAGCAGCATGTGACTTTTGCTGCTGATTGTTTTATTCATATTGACTGCAGCTTTTCTCATAATGATCTCCATTAAGATGTTAAAGAGATCGCACGATAGGGTGTCGCCTTGCCTGAGGCCTCGCTTAGTTTCGAAAGGTTCGGTAAGATCCTTACCAACTTTCACTGCGGATTTGGTGTTCGTCAAGGTCATCCTGCAAAGGCGTATGAGTTTTGCAGGAATACCAAGCTCAGACATTGCTTCATAGAGTTTCTCCCGTATCGGACTATCGAAGGCTGCTTTATAATCGATAAATAGATGATAGGTGTCGATTTGTTTTTCGTGTGTCTTCTCCAGGATTTGGCGTAGCGTGAAAATCTGGTCAGTTGTCGATTTTCCAGGCCTAAAGCCACACTGGTATGGTCCAATCAGGTCAGCGATAATTGGTTTTAGTCTTTCGCACATTATACTTGATAGAACCTTATATGCTATGGATAAAAGGCTTATTCCACGGTAGTTGGCACAAATAATCCAATCGCCGGGCATGCATTCATCTAACCAAATTTTGCTAATGAGCTGATGCATGCACCTTATCAGCTCATCGCCGCCAGCCTTAAACAGCTCCGCCGGTAATCCATCGGCTCCTGCGGCTTTGTTGTTCTTAAGCCGGGCAATAGCTGTTCTGACCTCGTCTTGGTTAGGAGGGGGGCAATCGACGTCGTCGTCCATATTGTGATCGATTGTCCCATCGTCATCGGATATCTCAGGTACTAGTAGCGCGGAGAAATGCTCTCTCCATATTCCCAACATGCTCTGCACATCTGCGACGAGATTTCCGTCTTTGTCTTTACAGAAGGGGGGCCCTGAACCATGTCCATTAGTTCCGTTTTTAACTTTTTGGTAGAATTTTCGGGCTTCGTTCTTCCTTCTGTATGTCTCAATTTTCTCACTCTCGCGTTTTCTCCACTGCCGTTTCTTACGCCTAAAGAGACGGTTTACCTCCTTTCTCTTCTCCCTATACCGCTCAGTTGCAGCTCGCGTTGCAATTGACTGAAGCATTACCATACGTGCAGCGTTCTTTTCGTCATTTGCTATGCGACACTCTTCATCGTACCACGGTTTGTTGCGAAGCGGTTTTTCGAAACCAAGTACGGTTGTTGCGGCAGTTTTTATAGAGTTCAATATAACATGTTTGAAACACAATGATTATTAGCCTATGGTATATGTTTGTGAGACCGAAATGTGGCTTTTTTGTTGAAAACCGCTAAAAACAAATACGAGACAGACAACAAAAAAACAAAAAAGCAGAAGATCTTCAATTCATGATAACAGTGCTTGCAAACATGTCATGTTTCTTGCAATATGTTGCTGGGGCCGATATTTTTCAGCGTGTACAAAAGACGGGCCTACTCTGTTTCCGTTGATTTGGCTTTGTACTTTTCGGTAGTATTTACGGTAGTATTATATCACTCTCGCGTGATCGTCCTGCAGAAACGGCTCTCCTCTCTTTTCTTCTCCATATACCGCTCTGTCGCGGCTCGCGGTAAAACTGACTGAATCATTGCCAGCCGTGCAGTTTTCTTTTCATCACATGCGACACTCTTCATCGTACCATGATTTGTCTTTAAGCGGGTTTTCACTGGTGTAGTTTTCATAAGGTGGGATATGTGCTTCCACTGCGCTTCAGGATCATGAGGCGGAGGTGTTTTCTGCGTCAGTAACTGAGTGAGCTTCTCTGCATAGGCCGTGGTTATCTCTGGTAATTGCAGATTTCTCATGACCAGTCTCTATATGTCTGGTTTCGTACGACTTTCGCTTTGCATAACCTTGTGCGAACCTTTGCTACAACCAGGTATTGATCCGAATCAATGGTAGCTCCTCGAATCACACATACGTCAACTACACTAGTAGAGTTCCTTCCACCAATTACTAGGTGTTCAGTCTGGTTTTTCGTTTGCTGATCAGGGTATCTCCAAGTAAACTTATGGATGTATTTATATTGGAATCTTGTCCTACTGACAACCATGTTTTTCGCCGCGGCAAAATCTAATTCTCTAATTCTGTAATCGGAAGTGATGGCGTGTAGACTGAAGTTACCGATGATTGCTTCAAAGATATTAGAACATAGAACATATTCTTGGTGTCTTCGTCGTTTCTTCCATTGGGGCAAATTAACGACATGTTGAAGTGTTTGGCATATATGTGGATGGTGGCCGATGTCCGATGTCGCAGTCTTTGCCAAACTACAAACAATGCCAATGCAGTTTGTCGAAACAGGATTTTTGTTTCTTTACTTTTGATCTGCCGTTGGCCAATAGTGTTGGCTCATCCGCCTTTAAAGGCCAAAAGAATATGTCCGCTAGTTCGAAGTGCTTCAGTGACAGGGTCAACTATTTAACACTAAGATGCAGCAGTGATCACATAACCAATCAGTTCGTATCACTTTTTCACTCTAGCTACCTATCGGAGGGTTTCGATAAAGCCATTGCTGAACAATTTCTTACATCCGACGAATTTGTCGTTGCTGCAAGGACGATGAATTGTAGAAATTCAATAGGCTCATCGCTACATCCCTACTGAATCAACGGATGTACGAAACTTTTCATTGATATAATTAATATTATTAATGTTAATATAATTTAACACATCGCTAATGTGTGTACAGACCCCGAAAGGTATGATGAGAAGAGGAGGGAGTTAACCCGTTTGTTGAGGAATATTATTGTCATCATTTCTGCAAAAACTTTTTTGCAGTGTAGAGTGGATACAAAAAATCAAGAACTGAAGCCGATCGGCCAACACTGCGCTGGAAGGTTTACGTTGATGAATTTCTACGACACGATATGTGGCTACATAGAAATTAAAGACAAGGAATGGACCTGTTTGAAAAATCGTATCCTTGTTTTGGAAGTCCTAAAGAAGTGGACTAAAACTGATGCTTATGGTTAATAAAGGAAATAAAAATTTTATAAAAAAAAAAAATGTTACCTAAACTTACAGATGTTCGTAGGGGATATTCAAGAAGTTTAAAGAATTTGTCAGCTCTCAGTGACAAACTATCAATCTCACCATCAAATTTTGAAATATTTATAGAGTTGTCTTAAAATGTCGTTTGGCATCTGGACAATAACATTATCTCATCTTCGATGTATGCAGATTTTATCAATCTCATTTTTATTGCAAGACGGACTTATTCCTTGCCTCATTTTTGATGATTTTGATGATGCAAACAACAGCAAGAAGTAATTCAAAATTCTCTCTCCCAAAAAAGTGCCCTAGTTATATCCTAATTTATTCACAAACAAGCGTTAATAATTTCATAAAAACTGTGGGCATTTGATGTCTTGTGGTTTGGGTACAAGATGTCTCAAACCTTAATGTGACTCATTATGAAAGGTTATAAAGAGAAAAGCAGCTAAAAACTCCTGCATAGAGTATAACATGTGTATAACATTTCCGAGAATTGTTTTTTGTTTTCACTTCTTCGCTATAAGTTAAGCCACAACCAGAATGCCAAATATTTTGGTCTCCTTAGGGAAAATAAGGTATCCCAACCATACACGAACATGACGGATATTGTGAAATGGTTTCACTGGGATATGGCCCGGACGGTTTCATATCCTTATTACAAACACCGCTGTATAGTATGTGATTATTATGTTGGTAGTTTGTGGCATGAAATATGTTTGCGTGTTGAAAGTGTTTTTATCATTTTGCGGCTGTTTTTTTTTTGTGCTTCATTGTATAACAACAAATGGAAAACAATTATTACATTTGACAGGATTGTTTTTCAAAGCCCAAATTGTTTTTATTTAGTCAATCACACACCCGCACACACCTTAGAAGTTATATGTACAATTGGTTACAGTTTTGGAGGTATGATCTTTATAGAACGGATAAGTTCTTCCTGGTGCATCCCCATCATTGCGCAAATTTCTATCTGAATATTTTGAATCCATTTGTGTTCCAAGTTGGCACCATTTGCAATAAAATGTTCCACCCAATGAGAATTAAAAAACATGAAAGTAATACGATTTAAAAATATTATGATTACCGCTTGGAACCGATATACATTTTAGGCCGCCAATAGGGATTGTTAAAACAGTGAATTACTTCTCACTATGTGTGGCTACAATTTAACAGTTTTTAAAACTTATGGAGATATTTTAAAGTCAGTGTCAGTAACCGTGGCCATTGTACATACAAATCAGGTTCTAGCCTCGTCCTGGCCTACTTTCTTTTTTGTCCTCAGATTTCTGTAAGTGCACTCTGAAAACTCTGTATTCTGTTGTTGTTTTGATGCAAATAGAACGTGTTTGTATCTTGTCGCAAATATAGTATAATTGTGTCCAAACACATTGTGTTTGCTACTCAATGTTACTTGTTCGAAACGCAATGATTAAGAGGTTATAACGTTTTTTAACCCAAAAAAAACGTAACAGACATTTTTACTTTTATTGGCTATTTGACAACCTCAAGAGGTGAGATGTCTTACACATATTAATTAAACAAACAAATTAAACAAATTTCAACATATTCCTCCAACTGGCTCTATCCTTCTCCTTTTCTCTTCAGTTGGTAATACCAAGGATACGGAGGGATTCTTCTGCCTGGTCTTTCGAGCGGAGTCTTCGTCCTCTTTTATTGATTCCGTCGGGTACGTTATCAAGAACTTTTCGCTCCCAGGTGTTTTTCATCCGCTTGCGATATGACCCAAGTTTCGGAGCCATATACCAAGCAAGGTAAAATGAGAGTCTGATATAGCTGGACTTTTGTCCGTCGAGAGAGGGCTTTGTTCCTCAACTGCTTGCTGAGGCCAAAATTGCAGATAGTATTTGCAAACACAATTCTCCTATTTAGCTCCAGGCTGACATTGTTGTCCTTGTTCACGTCGGATTCAAGAAAGACAAATTAATCTATCACTTCGAAATTAAATCGGTTGTCAACGTTCAAGTACGAACCAAGTCGGGAGGTTTCTCTAGTCGTTGACACTATCAATTTTGTCTTGCCCTCATTAACAGCAATACCCACCTTCGCTGATACTTTTTCGATTCTTGACATTACTCCAGTAACCTCCCGTAACCTCTCCAGTAAATTTCGCCCAATGATGTCTATGTCGTTAGCATAATTTTGCCGGAATTCCAAGATCAGACATAGCTTCGTACAGTTTCCCCCGTATGCGGCGATCGAAAGCAGTTTTGTAATCGACAACAAATTGGTATGTACCGATTTGCTTTTCGTGGGTCTTTTCCAGGATTTGAATATTTGATCAGTCGTGGACTTGCCTGGTCTAAAATCACACTGATAAGGTCCGATCAGGTTTTCAACAACTGGCTTTAGTGTTTCACATAATACGCTCGACAAGACCTTATACTCGATGGATAAAGGACTGATACCGTGATAGTTGGAAGAGACACACGGATCACCCTTTTTGAATACAAGACATAATACCCTGTGACTCCAATCGTCAGGCATAGATTCCCCCCAGCCATATACCGCATATAAGTCGATGCATGTGGGCCAGCAGTCTTTCGCCACCTGCCTTAAAAAGTGCAGCGGGTAGCCCATGCGCACTAGCGGCTTTATTATTCTTAAGCCGGGAGATCGCCTTTCTATCCTCGCTTTTGTTAAGAGGGGTACAATCTATACTGTCTTCCACAATATTACCTCCTGATCTTCAGTGGAAGAATCTTGAGTGGAGTAGTCCAGAAAAGTGGTATCTCCACATTTTGAGCACACACTGCTTATCAGTTACCAGATTCCCATTCTCGTCCTTGCAGGAGGGCAGCCCATTATTAGGCCTGTTATTCGATCTTCTTACCCTCTGGAAAAATGTTCGGCGTTTCCCATTCTTCCTGCACAATTCGTTATATTCACTCTCCCTCTGCTCCCACTGCCATCACAGGAATGAAAAGCAGCAGAGCCTCAATTCATGAAAATAATATTTATAACAAGTTGCTGGGGCCGTTTTATTTCCAGAGTGTGAGTTTACTTAAGCTGAGACTAGATATTCTTAAGGATTTTCTTTTAGATACACTACTTTGTGTTGCTTCCAAAACCCAAGATCTTTCGTATGAAGATATAGCATAGACTGAAAGTAATATGCTAGGTATACACCGCGGAAAAAACTGGGCGAAACAAATACGCCAGCATTGCTGTTATTATCAAATTTTTTTTTGGAGTGTAGCGTCACGTAATCCCTTGGCAGTTTGGTAATCTTTTATTAAACGTAATTACAACGGATGTCCTCGTGTTATAAAAATTATATGAATTTGTGGTAACATCTGCTTATTTGTTATAATTAAAGACAACACAATAAAATTAATAAATAAACGATACAAAAATGAGAAGAAAAGAAATCAAGACGAAACAACAAACCTTAATGCCACAAAGAACCAACCAACTGTCACAGGACGCATGCCAGGGAAAAGTTTCCTTAGATTTAGTAGAAAGAAAATGTTTTTTTTTTGTAATCATTAGTAACACACGGGTCCTTACGTGGAGGCCTTAGGACGGACGAATATGTGTTGTCTAAGATGTGTGCATTCCTATTCTCTTACAAGACATTATTAAACTTTTGTGATTGTAAAACTAATAACATTTGACATAAATTGTTCGAAACAATAAATCTATGATGAGAGGACAAAATGGGACATAAACGCACGCACTCACCAAGTGCTGCTGCTGCTACTGATGTCAGCAAATTATAGTTTTGTGTCTAGAGAAGAGATGAATAGAATGTTTATGCGAAAAACACAGTAAAATCACAAAACTCTATACAATCCCCCTGAGGGCAGATGTGCAACATGATTGCAAACTATAAATATCAAAGCCAAATAAACCCACAGAAGAAGTTGACACACTGATTGTCTGAATTAAACCTCAAATACACATGGCCAGAGAAGAATGTACACACTGCTCTGTGCAATCATGACGGAGAGATAGAAAATTTGTACTTCTATTATATAATAAAAACTCAATGACAATATGATGTTGAAATCAATAAGATCTGAGTGCCTGAATCTCCAACCAACCAATCTTCGTGGCAGTAATAATGTTGCACTTTTTTTTGAATACTACTAATGAGGTAGGTTTGATAATGTATAGGAAAGATATGGGGGAAAATGTCAGCAAAAAGTTCACGCATTTATAAAGCCTTATAAATAATATTTTGAATTAACTTTTCAAATTGTAGTTGACAAAATATTGACATAAAGAAATCACGAATTTTAAGATTGAAATTGGAAGCAAACAAATTCCATTGAAAGGCAATAATTTGTATTATGACAACACAAATTTGTATTCAGACAGCAGAAATTGATGTTGATGTTGAGACGAAACCAATTAATTACTATTAAGAAAAGCATATTCAATTTCTGAATGAATTCTGAATTTCCTATTGATTTCTGTTGTTTCTGAATTTTCTGTTGATTTTTGGAACGGAAAATTGTTAGTAAAGAAGTGCAAATTGATAGTTACAAATGGAAATATATTTTAAATTAAAAAACAGCCATCGACATTTAGTTCGAAATATACCTATAATATACCATACCTGTATTATGCAGCCTGTTTTATTATAACATAAATTTCTTTAAGCTTAACAACATTGTACCTTCACACTGATATATATGGGCCCCAGCAACATATTCCAGGAACCATGCAGAAGTTTACATGCGTTGTCTTCGTGAATTGAAGATCTGTTGCTTTTTGTTTCTTTTTAATTTGTCACGTTATTGTTTTCAGCAGTCTTCAACAAACAAGGCCACATTTGGGCCACAAATTATAATATTATAACCAATTAATCATTGTGTCCGAAACATATTATATTGACTTGCAAACACAATTTGTTTGGACGCAAGTATACCATATTTGCAACAAGCTTATAGCCTTAAAGGAAATTACAACTTTAAACATAACGAGGATCTAAGACAACTAAAACTTACAAACACATTATATTTGCATCCAAGCAACAGAAAAAGACAAATTTTTCAGAGTGTAACAGATTTATCAAATTGATATGAAAAAAGGCAAGTTTTCCAATGACACTGGGTTTATCTACATATATATCTAATCCGGATCTTGCCAAGATCCTCACCCGACGACGTTTATTCTGCTTTTTTTGAAGAATTCATCAAGACTATATGCTATATACTTATGAAGATTCTTGTATGCACGAATATCAATCATTAACATTGAATGTGGCCGTCGGTGGTGTAATGGTAGTGGGCGCGGCTCTTGTGCATGAGAACGTGGGTTCGATCCCTGCTCTGACCACCTTAGTGACGGCGACACTATCAAGTATTTAGCCATGAAAAAGCTTCTCAAAATACCGTTCGGAACCAGTATAAAACTGTAGGTCCCAATCAGTGAGCGTAAAACTAGAACGGGCACAACTTACTGGTTTGTGAGAAGCTCCCCCTAATCCCTTCATGGGATGTAACGGGATAACTTTTTTTTTTAACTTGGAATACATTAGATTTGCAATTAGTTTTATAGAGAAATCATATACGCGAAGAAAATCATCGAACTCGGCGTTGGCGAGGGGATTATTTATTTGAACTGTGGGTTACTTGTTTGTAGGCGCTCAACCTTGGCCTTTGTTCGCACATGTTTCACCAGAAATGTGATTGGAATAACTCCTCAAGGGGGGAGCCTACCACCATTTCTCTGAAGTTTAGAACTGGATATTATTTTACTTAACTACATGGAACAGATTGATGCATCCTAGTCGGAAATTTTGTCTTGAAGATATTTTCAGTAGTCACATGTCATGACTGACTCGTACAAAAATCAATACTGACTGCTGCTTGAAGAAGCCTTTATGATTATGCAACTGCGAGTTATGTGTGTAGATTATTAAGTTTTCCAAAACGCTTCAACTGAAAAATTTAGTTTAATTGTAATTATGAAATGTTTTCACAAAAATGTGTCTTTCTTCTTGTTCAGATGAAAATATATGAAACAATACTTGGGTCCAAACACATTCTGTTTGCTATTCAATACCCATCGACGGATATTCATATATATGCCTAAAACTATGTTCATTCATTAACTTACACGCTGAGAAAAAATGTACCCAGCAACATATTGCAGTAACCATGCACTTTATATGTTTTCAAGCATTGTTTTTATGAATTGAAGATCTCTTGCTTTTTTGTTACTTTTGTTGTCTGTCGTGTTTTTGGTTTCAGCAGTTTTCAACCAACCAACAAAACCATATCTTGGGTCACAAAACCATATCTTAAAACCTATTTACCATTGTGTATCCAACATGTAATGTTGAATAGGAAACACAGTACGTTTGTACACAAGTATACTATATTTGCAACAAGCTACAAACACGTTATGACTGCATCCTAACGACAAAAAATACAAATACAGATTTCTCAGTGTATAGTTATGTGCTTTAGCGTTCCAGCAGGAGTCTTTCTTGGAGACTTGGAGTAAATGTGAATAAATCTGAGCTCATTCATACTCATTACAAAGAACCACAAGGTTATACTTATACTTATATTGGACAATTGCCTATCGATTGTAGAGACTAGTCTATGTGTTAAAACAAACCCTACGGATGTGATCAGTCTCCATATTCATGCGAAACGGCCGTGTTCATCAAAAATTGTTTCCCGCACAAATATTACTCCACTGCATCGGCGTATAAAATAATGACAGATACTAGGCGTATTGACAGAGTTACTAATAATACCATTAAATGGTAGGGTATGCAGTCTACTCTAGAGAACTAGGGTTATCTCTCTCTCTCTCGTATATGTCTCTTTTTCACTTTAGCGTTTTTCAGGCTGAAATTTTGCTGATTAGAGAAGTGATCGGCTAGTTGTGGGATAATCATCTGGCAGTCATTGGGGTGTATCATTATGAGAAAAGCTGCAGTTAATATGAATAAAACTATCAGCAGCAAAAGTCACATGCTGCTCGCGTATGCTGATGATATCTATATCATTGGGCGCACAATTAGAGAAGTTACTGCTGTGTTTTCGAGAATTCAGAAGGAATCAGCAAACGTGGGTCTGAAAGTAAATGACGGCAAGACAAATTTAATGGTTTCAACGAGCAGGGCCTCCACGCGATTAGACCAAAGCGTGAACGTTGATAACCAATATAATTTCGGGGTAGTGGACGAATTTATATACCTCGGCTCTGCCGTAAACAAAAACACTAACGTCAGCATTGAGATCAAGCGGAGAATTGTGCTTGCGAATAGATGTTATTTTGGGCTAAACGAACACTTGAGAGATAAAGCCCTCTCTCGAATGATGAAAATCCAGCTATACCACACTATCATACAACCCTGTCTTGCTTTATAGCACAGAATCGCAAGCAGACGAAACATCTGTGGTAAACATCAGCGGTATATGGCTGGGGGAATCTACGCCTGACGATTGGAGTCTCAGTGTATTATGTCCTGTATTCAAAAAGGGTGATCCGTGCGTGTGTCTGTTCCAACTACCTCGGTATCAGTCTTTTATCCATGGCGATACGGTCTTGTCGAGCATATTATGTGAAAGACTAAAGCCAATTATTGAAAACCTGATTGGACCTTATCAGTGTGGTTTTAGACCAGTCAAGTCCACGACTGACCAAATATACACGCTACGCCAGATCCTGGAAAAGACCCACGAAGGGCAAATCGATACATACCACCTTTATGTCCATTACAAAGCTGCTTTCGATAGCCCCACACGGGGAAAACTGTACGAAGCTATGTCTGAACTTGGTGTTCCGGCAAAACTGATCCGCCTCTGTAGAATGACGCTGACCAACACCAAATCAGCAGTGAAAGTGGGGAAAGACCTCACTGAACCATTCTGTACCAAGCTAGGATTTAGACAAGGCGACACACTTTCGTGCAATCTCTTCAACATCTTAATGGAGATAATAATGAGAAAGGCTGCAGTAAATACGAACAGGACCATTAACACGAAAAGCCATATGTTGCTGGCGTATGCTGACGACATAGACATCATTGGTGACGACATAGACATTTGCGAGAGGTTACTGCAGTATTTGCAAGAATCGAAAAGGAATCAGCGAAGATGGGTCTTGCTGTTAATGAGGGCAAAACAAAATTGAAGGTGTCAACGACTAGAGAAACCTCTCGACTTGGACCGTACTTGAACGTTGACAACCGATTTAATTTTGAAGTGATAGATAAATTTGTCTACCTTGGATCCGCTGTGAACAAGGACAACAACGTCAGCCTGGAGATAGATAGGAAAATTGTGCTTGCAAATAGATGCTATTTTGGGCTCAGCAAGCAGTTTAGGAACAAAGCCCTCTCTCGACGGACAAAAGTCCAGTTATATCAGACTCTCATTTTACCTGTTTTGACATATGGCTTCGAAACTTTGGTCACATCGCACCTGGGAGTTTTCGAGAGAAAAATTCTCCGTAGAATATATGGTCCTGTTAGAGAAAATGGCGAGTACCGATGTCGCTGGAACGAAGAGCTATATAGCCCACATTCTGACGTGGATATAGCTAGGCGAATCAAATTAGGCCAATTGCCTTGGCTATGCCATTTTATCAGAATGAATGAGGATGAGCCAGCGCGAAAGGTTTTTTATAACGTACCCGACGGAAGCAGGAAAAGAGGACGACCAAGACACCGCTGGAAAGACCAGACAGAAGAATCACTCCGTATCATTGGTGATACCAACTGGCGAGAAAAGGCAAAGGATAGAGCCAGTTGGAAGAATATGTTGAAATTTGATTAATTTGTTTCTTTAATTAATATGTGTGAGACGTCTGACCTCATGAGGTTGTAAAATAGTCAATAAAAAAAGTACCCTCCGTAATTGAAATATTTTATTGAATACTAGCTGACCCGGCAGACGTTGCCCTGCAAATTTTGTTCAAATACCGTTAGCAGGGGCAGAAATAATGGATTTTTAATTTGTGGTTTGTATGGGAGGTACCACGCCCCTTTGTCCAATTGGACCGAATAGTAAATTTAAACCACCCAGGGGGCCACCCAAACGCATACAAAAAAATTTATTGAAATCGGTCCAGAAGTTTAGGAGGAGTTCAGTCACAAACACACGAGCAGTAGAATTACATACATAAAGATTAAATACAAATACGTAATAGCGTTAATGCTATTACGCTTTCCCTGAAGTGGATTTGAACCCAGACATCATCAGCCCCTGCACTTATCAACTGAACCAACGTAAATATTCCGCGTAAACTAACCAAGTGGATTTGCATGTTTCTGTTTTTTGTCGAATAGATACAGAATCAATTCAAGAGGCATTACAGTGCATGCTTGGTTCTGTCACAGAAGAAGGAAACAAGTCATGAGATTGACCACCTTTGAGTGTATTCCTGTTTTTATACACTTTTGGTTTATAAAGAACGGTTTTTCGAAAGCAATTTATAACAATTTTTTGTTTGTTTACGGCAAATGATACACGCAGAAAATATCACCCCTGCAACATATTTCAGGAATCATGTACATGTTTGCAAGAATTGTTTTCACGAATTGAAGATTTGCTGCCTTGTTGTCTCATTGCTATATGACTCGTTTTTTTCAGAGGTTTTCAACTAACACCCCACATACTAACACTTGGTTAGATTAGGTAGAAGTGGCTGTCACTAGTGACACACTTAGTACAATAAGAACCGTTCTGGTACCACTTGACGTCAAATACCGTCCGTTGAACCTGTACGTTTATCTGGTATGGTTAAGGTGCATTCAAGCCTTATAATACTTCATCCCGACATTTCAGGATAAGTCCGTGTTGAACCCACTTGTACTCTGCAAAAATGTCATAAGATCATTCAGTTTAACTCCCTGAAAGTCTGTTCGATAAAACATGAAGTAAGATCCTAGATATTGTCTCCTATTTACACGAATCGCTTGACAGTAGCAGGAATTATGAGCTGATATGTCATGTCGAGACGCATGACTGCATAGTAAAAAGTGTGGTCATAGGTACTCACATTGAGATATCTCTTCCCTAAATGGATATCAAGTTTAATGTGCGATTCAGGCATTAATTTGGTAACACTTGTCGTCTCTCATCTGATTGTCTGAGAGCGTCGGTTTTAAGCATACATCATCAGCTTGCACTCAGAACTGGTCATACCCACATTCTCCATATACAATGGAACAGGTAAGGTATGCAATAATCTTTCCAGCTCAGCTGCTTTATGACTCCCTGGAATGTTCACACATATAAGGTGGATATCGAATTGCATTGCCATCTCTCTCAGAGATAAGTAGCACTTGTCGGCCGTTCTTGAAATCTGGAGAGACTTTATACCAACCTGACTGTCAGATAGAAAGGGGAGAGAAATCCCGACGACGGCAACAAAAATTAGTTAGAAGATAAAAGGGCCACTGGCCTAGAACGCTAAGGCGCTGATGGGAAGAGTCACACACTTTGACACGATCGTCCCACAACGTGAGGTTCAAATCCTGCCAAAGGCCAGCTTCTCAGAATGCCGTGACTTCTGCCCGATAGACACTGTGGTTTTGTAGCCTTTAGAATGGGGAGAGAAATCCCGACGACGGCAACAAAAATTAGTTAGAAGATAAAAGGGCCACTGGCCTAGAACGCTAAGGCGCTGATGGGAAGAGTCACACACTTTGACACGATCGTCCCACAACGTGAGGTTCAAATCCTGCCAAAGGCCAGCTTCTCAGAATGCCGTGACTTCTGCCCGATAGACACGTGGTTTTGTAGCCTTTGGGCCACAACATCAAGACCCAGCTATTTAAAATAGATGAAAACCCCTACTTTACCTTCTACACCATTTCCAATTGAAATTTAAAAAAAAAAAACCAAAATCTTAAAAGTTGGAAATTTAAACAAAAAAGAGCTTATGGAATGAGATGAGATCTTTTTTATTTAAATTTCCAACTTTTACGATTTTGGTTTCACCCGTAAAATTTATTTTAAAAAAAGTTGTAATTTTTGTCAATTTTTTTCATTGTCTGTCACGTCTGTCTCGCCTCGCATTCAAATAAAAACTAAAAGCACAGCAAACTATCATTAGATCCCGAATGGTCCCAAAACTATTCTATTTGCTACAAATCACCTGTTTTTGACGGTAAATTACCAGTGGAGTTACAAAGTGGAATACATATTGTGGCTTCCTGGCTTCTGAAATTGTTTGCGAGCTACATCAATTCTCCTTCGCGTTCGATAGGGAGAATCCACTGAGGTATTTATTACCAAAGCGGGTAAATCACAACATATTAGCCCAAAAGACTTCAGACTTACAGAATCTCATTTTCATTCTCATTAAACTTGTAATTACAACTCGGTTGCTGTAACCGAAAGAACAGTTGGTGGAACCATTTTTCTCTTGTCGCAAACGTTTCTTCAGCTCTAATTTTTCATTACTCGTTTAATGCAAACGTTTTTCAGTTCTCGCAAATGTTTTATTTTTGAGTAACTAGAACTCGGTTGCTGTAATAGTTGGCGGAACCGTTGATCGTTTCTCGCAAACGTTTTTTCAGTTTGTATTTTTCATAACTCGTTTGCTACAAACATTTTCCAGTTCTCCCAAACGAAATAACATGTATGGATTAATAGAAGTTCGTTTCTCCCAACTACAATCCCCAAACGAACTTCAGTTAACTGAGATGTCGTTTGGCAGGAACGAGTTTTTTCTTTGCGTATAGGGAGTACCAAGTACCAAGTGTTCAAACAAAGAATTTTCCATAATGAAAATGTCCCTATACGTTTTTAAATTACAAACTACATAAGTACATACATATATGTTTTAAGCATGTTTACTTTAGTTTCTCTTAACTTGTATACCAACCTCGTGTCGTTTACTACTTGCGCCATACGCTAACTACGTACCCATGGTACGCTCACACTACAATTGATGCCGGAAAAAGCTGAAATTGTTTTGTGTATGTAACATTCTGTATAGACACTACAACAATAAATAATGATAGATTTTTTTCTAAACAAATTTTCAAAAAGAACAAAAACACGACAAAATAGTTTTACGAGTCTAAGCATTTACAGCAGCGTCAACAAACAGTTGCAGGCACAACGAACAGTGGCTAATGACAACTAACTGAGGCATCCAATGATGACACAAGATCGATTGTGGTGGTGGGCTATTACACATATTTACTACCGTCAACTAGTCAGTCAGTCAGTCAGTCTATATGTCAATTCGACAAGCCGCCTGTCATTTATTGAAAAGAACCGCATTAGTATTTTTTGTGACTTTTTCCTACTCATATTTGTCACCCAAATTGGCCAAGGGTAGTATGCGAGTGTGGTACCAATTGTTGCAGTTTTTCTTATCTTTAACCGGAGTTTTTCTTCTACTTCGGTAAATGGTCTCGGTGGTAGCGGTGGTGACTTCGCAAAAATACAAAAAAATCAACTACATCTAAGACACCAAGTCTCCTTGCTGTTCATTATTATCATATCCTGTGGTCCTTTTTGACTTCTGTGCGGTTGAGACAACAGTTTCTGCTAGGATCATGCACGAGTATAAAAACCAAGAAGTTTTTCATACAAAATCATTTTCAGGGTTTAAATAGTTTTGCTTTTTGGAAATTGCAGACCTACCAAATTACATATAACCACAGGATATAACCAATATATTGTTAGTACTGTTGTTGCTGTTGCTGCACTTAGTGTGTGTGTGTGCCAAATGCATTTATCCACTTGGCAGGATACATTTGTTGTAGTCGCTTTGTAACTACTGTTGTTTTGTTTAATTTCCTCTGTTGCCAAAACAAAATGTACTGTTGGCCCGTTTTTAGGGGGTTTGTGACCCAAACAAATAATTTCTTGGTTAGCCATAAAAAGAAGGCATAAACTGATTACAGGAAGGCATTTTTATTGGAATTTGTATAAAAAGTATTGTTTGTCAGATGAAAAAGAATTGAAAATCATTGAAGGCATGGATATTCATTCATCAAAAAACATTGAAATTTTAAGGAATGAAATGGCAGAAATATGGTTAAAATTGTTCATTTAATTTGCAAGTGTAAGGATCTTAATTTTTTCAGATTTTATGACGAAACAAACTTCAAACGTAAGATATATCGAACAAATTTAAAAAAAAAAGTTACAGATAATTCATATCTATTTCCAAAATCGGTATTAGTTTTTATAAGGAGCTGATCGTTGTAACACATAAAAAACCGTTACCCTTAAGCCCCTGAAGGGATTGGGGAGAGCTCCTCACAACCAGTCAGCTGTGGGCTTTCGAATTTTTAACTCACTAATTGAGACCTACAGTTTTAGACCGGTAGACCGAACAGTATTTTTGAAGCTTGAGAAGTACTCGATAGTGACGCCGTCACTAAGCGAGGTGACCGTCGCCGAAGGAAATGTAAGATGGTCAGAGTAGGGATTGAACCCACGTTCCATGCACAAGAGCCGCGCACGCTAGTCGTTGCACCACCGATCTCTTCGTTGTACAAGATCTAAACAAATAAGTCTTTAAACAAAAAGTCTCTAATTGTTTACCTCATTTTTAATTGGTATACAGTTTGACGCAACACTGTTAGTTACTAAAAAAAATGCAACCATAATAAAAACATAAACAAAAAATCAACTGTTTGACAGTCGCTAGCGGATCGAAAATTTTCCAACGCGTCACCGTCACCAAAACGTTTTTGTAGCTCACGCCGCCGGCGATAAAAATGGCGCTTCTTGGTTTAATCTGTGAGCCGATTTTATCGACTGGCCCGATTTGACCCACTGATCCAATTTTAAATGTTTAGTTATTTCAAAAACATCCCAAATTTGTACAAAACTGGCAAAACCAATAGCCGTCATCTTAATGTTTCTGTTGTGCCGCCGTCTTCGATAATTTTGTTTCGGCGCAGAGTTTCCGCCTAAATGTCAATTTAATCTCAAACTGGGTGGTGTAAACCATAGATAAAGTAAACTAATAGATGAAGTACAAGTGTTGCGAAAATTTTACTGTAATGGGTAATTTTCTAGATGTCGTTGAAAGCAATAAATGGTATTGTTTTTGTTCCCAAAAAAAGTAACAAAATATGACATTAAAATTATAAAGTTTCATATCAAAAGAATAAATAATTTTCAACAAAAATATCACTTCGAAACAAGAATACAGCACGTTACTTAAATTAGGATATCTGGTGGCCATCGTAGTGTAAAGCCATATTAGCGTATATGTCCTTATAAATTGGTTCTTCCTCCGGTTCAACTATCATTCCTTGTTGAGAGTCCTCAGACACTCTAACGGTTTTGGCATTTACGACCACAGAAGTTGCTACAGTTTTTTGGGCGGCGAAGTTTTTAGATTAAAAGGGCATTGCGGTATGTTCATCTTTGGGCGGTCTTACGGGTTTTCTCCTATTGATATCTCAACACCGGCCTTATGTCTTTAAAACAATTTTTTATATAAGAAACAAATGTTATTATGTAAAATCATTTAAATTTTGTCACATTTGACCTTGTTTAAATTTCACAAAAATTTCCTACAATTTTGAATAAACGTCAATGAGGATTATGGGAAACTTCAATGAAAATGACTGTAGTACAGGACAGCACCTAGTGAACAAAGTTGACAATGGTCGCGCCATATCTATTATTTCCTTTATCTGTGGTGTAAACGTCAAAGATTAGAGAACAAGGTTATCGGTAACCTGACCGGGATAAACGGCGGTGTAAATGCGTTATAAGCCAAGATCTTTGCTCCAAATTTTCCACTTAGTGGACGGACAGTTCCCGAATTCCTGTTATCAACGACGAATCGATTAATTTGGATCTTCTTCCACACAGCGACGTTTACAGCGACGAGATTCTCTTCAGGACGCACATTACGTCGACGTGTTGGTATTATTGCATCGTTTAGAGAGTATGTGGTATGATATTATGACATCTATCCATAGTTCGACAGATGGTTTGCTCAGATAGACGATTATCAGTGCCATAAAAATCACGAAGTCATGTATAAGTTGCGCGAATCGATGAGTGATTTTCAAAGTAAATTTGAATAATTGGGTAGATTTGTACAACCATGAATCTACTCATGATGATTTTTCTGCACTCAGATAACTAATTGTGTTAAAAGAGGTTGTAGCAGCCTAAGTTCGGCTGTTGCCACCGAATTGCGGTTCCAACAACCGAACTGTGGCTGTCACAACTGAATTTAATCCCAACAATTGAAATTCGGATGAAACAACGTCGTTTCGCAATTGATACGGTTGCGACAACTGTATCTGGAATTATATTCGTTCTGTCAACAACATTTTCTATAATTTCGGATACAACAACCAGAGGTCGTATTTTCCGCCCCCCCCCCCCCTTTTGTAACCCATTCACATCGCCGTGGGCACTGGGTAATGAACGTTTATCCATTACCCCCAGTGTATGGGGAAAATAATGGGTAGCTACCCACTACAATGGAGAATTACCTTTTATTACATACAGGGAACTGGAGACAATAATGGGTAGTTACCCACGACGATGGGGAATTACCATTACACACAGGGAATGGGTAAGCGATCTTTACATATTACCCACGGCGATGGGTAATATATTACCCAGGGTAACGCATCCCCATTTTTGATCGATAATATGAAAAAATTAGAAAAAATTTCTATACCTCGGAAACAGAGCGTCCAATCGAAAAACTAACTAATTTTTATGAGTTTCTTAGGGATTTTCAAAAAGTGGTCCAATTCGTATGGAAGATTTTTCTTTAAAAAATTTGCAAACTGAAACAGTAGCTATAACTTGGAGACGGTGCGTCCAATCGAAAAATAATATTTTAATATTCAATTTCACCAGACAAAGCTAAAGCTAACTGACACTTAAAAATTATAAATTCCATACAAACTGACAGCTAAAACTGTTCGTTAGCTCTAACTGAAGGATAACTGGACATGATGAAATCGTTCGTAATCGGTCGTTTTAATACGGATGATGTCTTCTTTAAACAAATTGCTATATCTAAAATTCTTCGACTGAAAAATCGCTATAACGCACTTATGTCTATATTTCGGAAACGGAGCGTCCAATCGAAAAAGTAGCCAATTTTTGCGGGTTTCTACGGTTTTTCATAATTCGCTGGAAGATTTTTTTTAAATCGCCAAAATAAGAAAATCGCTATAAATCTATTTAGCTACTACTATCTATAGCTACTACTCGGAACTGGTGCGTCCAATCGCAAAAATAAAAAAATGTTTGCCTGCAAAGGAGGCTTTTACCAATAGACTTCCTTAATGCGGCATCACAGTTCGGTTGCATCTATTGAATTTGGTATCAATTCGGTCGCAATAAACGAATTGAATCTTAAGTCGGTTGCAACGACCAAATTCTGCGTCAATTCGGTGGTTGTAACCGAATTTGTCATGAATTCAGTCTGTAAAACCAATTCAGTTTTAATTCGGTTACTACAACATAATTCTATAAATATTTCAAACCTGACTTAAAATTGAGAAAACAAATATTATATTGAAAAGTTAAAAAATGTACAATAATTTTAGTCGCGGTAATATCAAGATTTTTTGTGGTTATTAAGAAAGGTAGGTATAAATGTTGCAATTAGGGATTTTTTCACTTATAACGGGTTTTTTAATAAGAGCGCTACAAAAGCTTTTTAAATAAGACAATATCGGTTTTAGATACCAATGAAATTCTTTATTCCTGTGAAAGTACGTTCGATGCCATTATGTATGGAACTCGATTTCTTTTGCATGGCCACCATGGGTACGCTTGCAGAAGTCCAGACGCTGAACCCAATTTTCGACGGTTTTCAAGCATAAATCGGCCGATACTGCTGCAATTTCACGTTCGATATTCGTACGAAGTTCATCAATCGTCGCTAGCTTGTTGGCATAGACCATAGACTTGACTTAGCCCCACAGGAAATAATCTAACGGTGTCAAATCGCACGACCGAAGCGGCCAATCGACTGGGCCATTTCGTGAGATAACACGTTCACCAAACTTTGTTTCCAATAAATTGATTGTGGCATTCGCTGTGTGGCTTGTGGCGCCGTCCTGTTGGAACCACATCTCCTCCAAGTCCATATTATCCAATTGGGGCCAAAAATATTCGGTTATCATTGAACGGTAGCGATTCGCATTCACAGTAATGTGCCCGTCTTGATCATCACGGAAGAAGTACGGTCCAATGACGCCGCCGGCACATAAACCGCACCAAACCGTAATTTTTTCAGGATGCAATGATGACTCATGGATTACGTGCGGATTGCTGTCTGACCAATAACGCATAGTTTGCTTATTGACGAAGCCATTCAGCCAGAAATGAAATTCAGAATTCAGAAATTGGACGTAGCGCTATTAAAGTTGAGGCCACTGACTCCAAATTTAGGTAGTAAATTTTAATAATTTCGACTCGTTGTTGGCTCGTATACCTTTCCATGATGAAATGGCAAACCTTACTGAAGAGAAATGTCAAATGAGCGGGAAAAAATATGGCGCCGTTTGCTGTCGCTATCGAATTACTTTTGTAGCGTCTCTGTTGAAAACCCGTTATCAGAGTGCAGTTCAAGCAGATGCCAACAGTATTGACGTTTTCAGGGCGGTCATTTGATATGTGTTTATGTAGAACGACAAATATAACAAGTGAGAGTTGGTGTGTTGACCCATGATGTCCGGAATTTCGGAAGTGTTATGTAAAACTAATTTGTTTTAAAGATTATCCCATAAAAAGTGTACAATTTCCACGCTTTGTAATTATTTACGAAAATACAGGAATAAATCACCACTAGTATATTAGTATACAAAGTTTAAAAATTCCGTTGTGACACTGTATAAATTCGGTTATGCCAACCTCCAATTCGGCTGTGACAACCTCTAATTCGGTTACGACAACCTCTAATTCGGTTGTGATTACCTCTTATTCGGTTATTCTAATTCAGTTATGCCAACCTCCAATTTGGCTGTGACAACCTCGAATTCGGTTGTGACAACCTGTAATTCAGCTCTGACAACATCTAATTCGGCTGTGACCTCTAATTCGGATGTGACAACCATTCGGGTGTGACAACCTATAATTCGACTGTGATAACCTTTAATTGGATTGTGGCAACCTCAAATTCTGCTGTGCAACCTCTATTTCGATTGTGGCAACCTATAATTCGAATGTGACAACCTATAATTCGGCTGAGATGTATTTGAGTGTATTTGCTTCATTTATCGAATGATTCTATTTTAGAAGCCTCACAATATTGGGGTTTGAAACAACCAACGATATCTTTTGAACTGGCGGCGGGTTGGTGGTAAACGATGGAAGCTTAGAGGTAAACATTATCGGCTACTCTATGCATAAATACAGGTAATATGACCCAGTGGCCATCGACGATGCAATGGTTCCTCTGCGCGGCTCTTGTACATGATAACGTGGTTTCGATCCGGCCACCTCTGTTAGTGATGGCGACACTATGGAGTACATAGCATTTAAAAAGCTTAGAAAAGTATCGTTCGGAAGCGATGTAAAACTGTAGGTCCTAATCAGTTAGTGTAAAACTAGAAAGCGCACAACTCAATGGTTGTGAGAAGCTTCATGGAATGTATTGGGAAACCATTTTTTTATTGCCCAGAAACTTGGAATATACCTCCAGCAATTAATCACACCTTAGAGTAAGAAATTAACTGGGAATTTTAAATAATACAATAATTTACCTAAAAGCATCTTGCAGTTTCTTATCTTTATTTCAGCCCAAATTTGTTATTGAAATAAGTTGCTCCTCCCAAACATTTTAATATCTTTGATTGGTATCTCAAGATCTTGATAGCATAATTCGAATCTCCTACAAGTTATACTGTGAGATCAAATCCATTAGAATAAAAACATATTCTGTTTTTCAAATGATATCCACCATCTTCTATTCCTTCTAGTTTCAAAGACAATTGAGAGTTATTAGAGGTTCTGCTTGAACTTACAATTTCATGGAAGATGGTTTTATTTGTTGTTGTTGTTATGTTATATAGTTTTTCCTTACGGGGACTTGAAAGTTATTTTACCGCTTTTGTGGTCTATAAATATTGTTAAATGACTGTTAAAGCGTTTAATTGTTTACCCCCCATTGGTTTTTCCAAGCCATAAAAACGTGTGTTTGGTATATGGACGACGGATGATAGGAGTACGAGTCCACACCAAACAAACGTCTGTGAGCCCATGTTGTTATGTATGTAAAAAGATGGACGTGTATTCCGTCTGTTTGTTTGGCTCTGTGTCATAGAGCAACGAAATGTTCACAATATCGTCCACTGGCTGCGACCAATAAGATATATAAATGTTTAGATACGGATCAAACACATAAGAAGGCGACGGCAAAGTCACAGTCGCCGTCACAGAAGAAGAATTATTTTCAAACTCTATACATAAGACAAAAAACAACCTATAAAAACCCAAGAACGAATTAATAGTTATTTACAAAAGGTGAGTAAAACAAAATGTCACAAAGGCTCAACCCTGTAAAAATGTTAAAAGACAGACGAACAAATGAAAGGTTATAAAGAGGAATATCGATAGCCATGAATTGGTACATATGTACTGTCATCTGTTATTGACATTGCCGGGAATATATTCGTTCACTTAGTGTCACATAACTTCTTTTATTGATGGGTAAATTGGTTAAGACCCGGTTTTAGTCTGTCGTGTTTCTTTGATGGTCGCAACGAAAAGGGTAACAGGTGTATGCATGGGAAGTGTCGATTCGATTTTCAACCAATAGCATGAAATTTCAAATTTACGATCCATAATGACCATTATCGTATGAAAATTGAAAGCGAATACCATTTTCGGTGTATTGTTATTCAAAATTGTTGTTTTGTGAAAAATTGTATTCCCATTTATTTCTTCTTCTTATGGTTTTGAGACATATGGTATGGAATTGCTCGTTGTGCTGCTCTTTATCAGTATGGTTATAAAATTTTATGAGATCATAAATTTATGTATATTTTCCAGCAGAAGAATTGATGATGAAGATCTACAGTTATAAAGAAAGCCATATGTTTTCTTCAGGTTTTGAAGTTTTTCGTTATTATTCATTTCAATTTTCAACTAACTGCCACAATATTTTGACATTTTGTTCATTAAGTTTTGAAACGAATGAAGGAATAAGACTGCACCACGGGTTGTTTATCATGTCAAAATTCATTCACAGAAGTGAGTACGGTATATGAGTACGGATGTTGTAGATATGATAAACAGGTGTGGGGTGAAGACGACCCTTAACTTATACTACAATCTAAAATCTGTTGGTGATGAATATTTTGACTTAGACTTTAATTTGTAGTCCATTTGATATAAAATTAGGAAAATAAAAAAAGAAAACAGAAATGGTTTCCAATTACATCCCATGAAACAATTTGGCAGTGGTTCTGAAAGGTATTTTGAGAAGCTTTTTGATGGGCAAGTACTCGATAGTGTCACCATCTTCGAAATAAATGTAAGGTGGTGAGAGCAGGGATCGAACCCACGATTTCATGTACAAGAGCCGCACACACTAGCCATTCCACCACCGACAGCCATATGTAAAGGACTTCTTTCAGCGACTTGAAATGTAATCATGAGAAAAATTTCTTAGGCCTCATTCAAAATGCTGATTTGTGAGCAATCTAAACTTCCTTTAATAATCAAAATTCCAGCAACGAATATGTTGAAAATTTTAAAATTGTTAGGAAGGAAGAAAGGGAGGTAGGGAGGAATATAGTTTGGCGTTTTTCCCGTAACTGACATACGTGCTCACTTTGGTTCTGGGCGTATGCATTTTTGTCTACTACACGCTGTAAAATTTTTAATTTTGGATGCAAATATAACGTGTTTGTAGCAAATATAGTATACTTGCGTCCAAACATATTGTGTTTGCTATTCAATATAACATGTTTGGAGCACAATCATTAATAGGTTATAATATATCTTCAATTCTATCTCCAATTCAAGAAAACAATGCTTTCAAACATTTATATGGTTGCACTGCATTCCATGAAGGAATTGGGGAGAGCTTCTCGCAACCAGTGAGCTTTGCGCTTTCTAGTTTTATACCCACTGATTGGGACATACAGTTTTTACACCGATTCCGAACGGTATTTTGAGAAATTTTTCATTGCTTAATACTATGCGAGGTGACCGCCGCTGAGAGGAATTTAAGGTGGTCAGAGCAGGGATCGAACCCAGGAACTCCTGTACAAGAGGCGCGAACACTAATCATTGCACCAAACCAAGATTGGTTGAGCTTTGTTAGTGGCACAGAATCTGCCAATGAGATTTGGAACAGTTTGCATGATGACTTCGCCAAGCAATCTATTGTTAGTCAGTCACTGTTATGAAAGGAGAGAAAAGGTCTTGACAGTTTTGGCGAAATAGCTAAACTTATATGACTGATGGCTCGGGATGCTACGCTGAGTAACCAAAGTGACAAAGTAACTGACAACAAGAATTAATTTTTAATTTTTGTCAAGATTATGTCTGCATGCTAAAAAATAACGGCCCCAGCAACATACCGCAGGAACCATGTACATGTTTGCAGGTATTGTCTTCGTGAATAGAAGATCTGCTGATTTCCGTTTCTTTATTGACTGTCACGTTTTTGTTTTCAGCAGTTGTCAATAAACAAATACGAATTTGGGTCACAAATACACATATTAGAACCTATTAATATTTGTAACCCAAACATGTTATATTGAGTAGCCAACACAATGTGTTTGGCCATAAGTATACTATATTTGCGACAAGCTACAAACACGTTATATTTCCATCCAAACAACAAAAAGAAACAAATTGTTCAGCGTGTGTAATTACGAAAGGTGGACATGAATTAGACAGGGCCGTGCGTAAGTTGAAAACCCACCCCCTGCGCACAAACCCGCAACTAGATACTGCTTGTCTTCGGGGAAATTTACTGGAATTGAGTTTAACCTACGGAATATATCTGCAATGTCTTGCATTACCAGGAAACGGAATTGTGGCATAATTGGTTACTACATATTGCGATCTCAGGTTTAGAGAATATAAAGATTATGGAACAGATAAAATTCGACTTAAATCCTAAAGATCGTAGTTGTTGTGATGTTTCTGACGAAGACAAATATTTAATTACTTGCCTCATTGAAGCCCTCAAAGTCAGTCAAAAAGTGGCCTCCATACAAGGGGATCCAACGTACCAAAATATGCCACAGACGGATAAACCACAGGTACGGGTTGCTGAAGACCTTACCTTTTCAAAACTGTATGGTTGAATTTCAAGTAAATGGTGGGCCATATACAATTTGAAATTAAATTTCGCTTTAAAAAAATAATAATATACATTTTTTGAAAATTAAGATATTATTGGTAAGGCCCATCTTTAACATTTATGAATGTAACACAACATCGTTCACGTCGCTACCACAGCTGGCTTTACAGTATCTCATTCGATCTACCCAATTATTCAGTATTTTTTCGATAGTTTGGTCCTATATCTAGCGAACGACAGAGTCGACTTCATGTTTTAAGCACTCAATGGATTTGCAACATTTGGGAACAAAACATCGGTGAGCATTCAATTCAATACCTTTTGATCTAGTAAACATTTTTAAGTTCACAAAAAATCCGATTATAGCCAAGGAGCTAAGGGTTTTTGGTGATATACCAACATTGACAATCGCACAGTGGGGTATATTTCAGAAAAAATTTGCAAAGTTACTTGCCTAGATTTCCAAGAAAGGGAACATTTTGGTTTTTTCTTTTTATGTTTTCATTAACATATTTTGACATAGTTGTTCATAATGCGTACAAAAAATTTAGATTTTTTTTGTATCAGAGATGGTTGCTATTTTCAAATTTTGAAAATCGAAAAATTTTGATATCCCTTTTCGAATTCCTTTAACGGTATGTCATTCAGTTTTAGAGTTATTGCACTAAATTTGGGATAAAGGGTGATTAGTTTGCTGTAACCAAGCGGCTAAGTTTTGTTTAAACCAATAACTGGGATAAAGGGTGATTAGTTTGCTGTAACCAAGCGGCTAAGTTTTGTTTAAACCAATAACTGGTCGGTAGTACCACATATTTAGAAAAATATTGTCTTTGGAAAAAATTTTGAAATTTTTAAGTTGGACCAACAGAACTTCTTTGCTTCAAAAGCGTCCACTGAATATGATACACAGTTGGAAAGGCGGATATGCTCCCCAATTTTCACAAAAAAGAATGTGATAATTTAAAGAAAAAATTCAGATTTTTAGGGCCTAAACGTGAATAACTATTTTTTCCTCAACAGTTTTGAAAAAGTGGGTACGCAGTTTAATGGGTGGTAGAATTCTCTTTCGAATTTTCCTACCATTTATAATAATCGGATTTCATTTGCCAGAGTTATGTCCCAATCATCCCTTACAATACAACATTTAGCATATAAGTCGAATTCCTGCCATTCAAATCCATACAGGTGGTACTGAAATTCATCAAAAGGCAAACATTGGCAGTATTATAGTGTTTTTATACCTGAGTGCTATTAAAATTCACCTCAATAACAGCCGTGGACCAATTTCAAACCCGGTTAAATTTTTTAACTTAAACCATTCTTGAAATATCTCGAAGTACGATATTCCAGCAGCATTTTTTGCAAAATTCAAAATAAAATATTGGGGTATCGCAGGGATTCGGTTATATTTTATTATGAGAATATCAATATATGAACTAACTAATACAATAGCCCTTTTTTGTAGACCAACTTATATTTATGTTTCTCATCAAAACACTACGACCTTTAAGTGAGGTCCTACCTGGTACTAAACAACCTCAACTTTTTTTCCAGCAGACATTATAAATAAAGTACACAGAATTCAGTGAACGATAACAAAAATAAATAAAATTTCAGTAATTTAACGGAATCTGTCAATGAATGTAGCTTTATATTTTGGTTATAAAATACACGCGGATACTCTGTTCAATTTGGTGTTACCAGCCCACTGAAATACTAATTTAAATGACAAGTTTTACACGCTGTAATATAGTTTGGCTATTAAATATTGGACTCAAACGATATTTATGAAAATTCTTATAAGTAGAAATTTGAATAAATTCGCGTTAAATGTAAACTTTGAACCACTGTGCAACGTGTGGATTTTCCGAGCAACAAATGCGAAAATTGTCGTTGTTAACGTAGCCCCCGAATTGAAAATGAGTTTCATCCGAAAATATGATTTTTTGTTTACATGGCTCATCTGCAGTCAGGCGATTTCCTTGAGTTCTTGGTCTAATTACTTTAGAAACCTTCATACCGAGGTCTTTATGCAAAATTCTGCGAAATGAAGTGCGATGTTGATGTTGATGGCTGTTCGAGCACACTTTCAGCTACAGCGGAAATATTTTCCACTGTACGCACCGGACGAGCACAAATTATATGTAATTATATTAAATTTTATTTAATATTTATTATTATTTGATCTGAAAATTTATAAAATGTACCAACAAAATAAAATTTGTGAGCCAATTTTTGGTGGCGTTGATTTTATTTGGTCACAGATCACGGAAATTGACATAAAAATAAAATCGCTTAGGCTGAAAATGTATGGTCGTCAAAGGATTAAATGATAAATAAGTAGAGATGTTGTGGAGCCTTCTCGTTTATAAATCAAGACTACCTTTATTGTTATTATCTTATATTAAATTATTATTTTCTCGTCGTTTTAAATAACTCGAGCAAATGTTTGACACAAATTGTTATGTTAATCGAATAACGGTTAATCGATTGGATACCCTAGTGCCCACCGAAGCCTCGCAGAAAATATTGCGCGTAGCCATATCAGAATGAGTTTCAAGGATCTTGTAAAAAAGCTGGGATGATGCAATCAGGGCCTGCCGATTTGAAAGGCTTAAATGATTTCACCGCCCAACTAATTTTCTCGTCATCAACAATAGATTTGATGAGTTCCTCTATGTTGGCTGTAGAACAGTCCGCATATATATCTTCTGCGTCTGTAACTTCGCAGCAGCCAGGGAAGTGGGTATTCACCAGGAGTTCTAGAGTCTCTTTGGTGCTCTCCGTGAGCAATCCATCCAGTACCGTGAGGAAGTCTGGTGTGCTAGGGTCTTTTGGACAGGACTTTGCGGAGCCTAGAGTCTTAGCTGATGTCTTCCAGTTCTCACAGAAATTCGTCCAGGATTTCCTTTTCGCCTTTCTTGACTCTCTTTTGAAAGTCTTCACAGCCGCTCTAGATATATTGATACCGACTTACGGAATATATAATGGTTTACTGACTTACGGAATTGTACATGAACCTTCGAGGTGGAACCAGTAAAACTATCTATATAATCGTGAAAAATATGCAAATTACAGATGAGGTAGTTTAGATAGATAGAAATGTCTATTTCCAAATTGGGGCTTAATATGTTTCAAACGCCTACGCCTCCAATTTTCTATTTCAAGTCACATAATGCAACATTTCCTTCTCCTATGTCTGCGGCAAGCATGTCCTCATGTAGGGTGCCCTAATCATCTCGTCTTCCAAGCTGAAACATAAATAACGCCATAACACCTTCTTCACTCACTCATACTCGCATGTAGATCTCAGTTCCCGTGAAGTTATTAATTTCTTTTCAACATTGTTAACTGCCACTACGACCACCCAATTAGTTTCTTTACAGCTCCAAAAATTTACGAAAAATCACTCACCTCCACAACTTGTTAAGTTATGCCAAATCAAACAGCGCATGCGCAACTAATAGCCAGCCTAGCCTGTGTTATTCCAGCAGCTCCCATGCTGTTTCCAATTCTTCTGTGGCAGACAAAAGCTTATGTTAAGTCCATTTCATCATCACATGATTGAGGAGGAGGTAAAATGGAGTACGATACCATGGCGTGTATGTATGATCTGTGAAACCACATGTCCACATGTCCATCTAACTGTCTTGAGCGAGCATCTCCTGAAAAGATTACAAGAGGATTAGAAAAAAAATTCCTTTGCATTTTGCCAAGCAAACCATCACAACCAGAAAGGCTTAACTGAGTGACTGATCTGAGTCTTTTCATAACAGAATGTTAATACCCTGATACTTTGACTTGGTAATCGCCATAAAGGCAATATTTTGTAACATCTTTAGATGATCTCATTGTCAGACAAAACAACTGTAGTCTAGGTCTTCATAGCGCAATTTCTATTTCCGTGTTTCGATAAGAACCTTTGTTAGAAAAAGTGTCCTTTAATGTTAGGCGGCATTTTGCGTTTGTTGTTGTGTAAAGATGTTGCTTGTCCTTTGGAATTTATGTGGGTTTTCGAGTTTTTTAAAGAAAAAGGACATTGATTTTTGTTGTGTTATTATTTGTATATCTGTTTGTCCTGTAATTACACTTATTGTTTCCGTATAAGGTCATTTGACTTCTTAACTCATGGCCAAAGTTCAAAGTGCCGCTGAAAGGACCACACAGGATTGTCAGCGGCATTTGTCGGGAATAGAAAAGACGTTATGAGACAATGCGTACACTAGTTTGAATTTATTCAAGACAGTTGTAATGGTTTGCAATATCTTTAATTTGTAGATTTAGAAAAGCTATTAATTCAATACAAATCTATGATGAGGGTTTTGAAGGCAATTACAATATTGTAATATATATTAATATTAAATATTTTGAATGGATTTAAAAAAAAAAGATTTACACTCAAATTTCACTGAATGATTGAAAATCTTAAAAAATTTACATTTTTAAAATGCTTAGCCTAAAAGAGAGTGAATGTACATGAGATCTCGGTTTTAACTCGAAGGTTTTTTTATTATATCCATCAATAATTAAGGATTTGTATTTCAAACAACCAGTAAACTGAGAGCTTTCTAGTTTCCGCACTCATTAATTGCGAACATGATAACTCTTAAAAGCGGCAGGTAATATCCACTTTCACCACCATATTGGATCCGCCATTTTGTATTTGAAAAAGCACCATTATTTTCTACACTGAGAGAAAATCTTTACAACCAATGGATGATAAATGTTCATCATTTGTTCGTCATTGAATTGATGACATATTTCATTAATTGATGATTAATATCAATCTTCATAATTGGAATTTAGATATAATTAGTGGGATAGATTTAAAGTATGGACGAAGTATTTAAAAAACAAAGAGGAAAAAAACTAGTAGAAAAAGTAAAATAAATACATACTAGAAAATAGTGCAATGGCCAGAAAACAATATCCACGCGATGAGAATTTTTTATATGGTCTTATACCATATTGTGAATTATATACAATGAAAAATAGTCATTGGACACACATTAACAACCAATTTACAAACAAACTTACATGAAATTTATGAAAACCTTACATCTAAATTATGAAAAATTGATGATCAATTTACATCAAAATGGTGAAAAATTTACTTCAACTTGATGACAAACTTACATGAACTTGCATTAATCAACATGAACTATTGATGAAATATAGAAAAAAGATTGACCAAATGTTCTTCATCAATTCAGTGAAATATGTCGTAGGTTGGAAAATGAGGAAATGTTTAATCAAATTGATGAAGGAATTCATAAATTTGATGGGGCTTTTTCTTTCCGTGTATGCTAAACATACTGAGTTAGCGCGAATGAAGATTAGTCTAAATTTGTCTAATTTTTTGAGGAATCGAAATTTAGAGTTGTTGCTGGTTTTTATATTACGTACAGTAGATGCTGTGTACATCTACATATTGGCTTGCCTGAGATGTCTCTAATCATTATGACGTATCTACACTGGTAAACACACAATTTTCGATGAGTGACGTAAGGTAGAAGCCGCTGTCATACTTGACACACTTAGTCCAAGGAGGATCGTTGTTTTAAATTGACCCAATCTATTCAAAATATGGACGCACTATTGGACAAAATTAAGAAAAAAAGGAAAACTGGTAGATAATTGAAAATAAATACATAATGGAAAATAGTGCAATGGACAGAAAACAATATTCACACTATAACATTTTCTATGTTGGTTTAGACCCAGTTCTTTTGAATTTTTTACAATGAAAAGAAGTTCAAAGAGATTGGATACACATTAACAAAAAATTTACATCAAGATATTGACCAATCTACATCAAATTGATTACAACCTTACATCTAATTGCGAAAATGTACAGCAAATTGATGAACAATTTACATCAAAATGGTAAACAAATGCACTTCCACTTGATGGCCGAATTACATCAAATTGATGAAAAATGTACATCATTTCGTTGTAACGTAAGTTGTATCAACATATACTATTGATGAAATATGCATGAAAGGTTGGTGAACTGTTCTTCATCAATTAAATGAAATGTGTTGTAGGTTGGGAAATGAGGAAATCTTTCATCAAATTAATGAAGGAATTCATAAACTGAATGCAGCTTCTTTGTTCTTCTTTCTTTTTTCTTTCCATTCAATTTCTGAAGAACCAATTTCAGTTGGTTGACCTATGTGCTCGAAAAATTCTGCGCTATCGAACTGAAACATACATTTCTTGGGATATTATATTTTCTTTATTAAACTGACACAGTGAACCAATTAAACAAGTGTTTTAATACAAACTCCTGAAAAGACAAAGTCAAAAGGGATGCAATAAATCATGTATGTAGTAGTGTGTGCCTGTATTTCTGGAGAAGCCATCTAATCTACATACGTGAGAAAGAGATAACTACCCTGAAAGTAAAAGCTTCATCAAATTTATGAATTCATCATCAATTTGATGAAACATTTCCTCATTTTCCAACCTACGACACATTTCATTTAATTGATGAAGTACATTTCATCAATCTTCCTTCCATATTTCTTCAATAGTTTATATTGATTCGACGACAATGGTACATCAATTTGATGTTTGTTTGGCATCAAGTCGACGTAAATTTTCAAATATTTTTATGTAAATTGTTCATCAATTTGCTGTCAATTTTTCGCCAATTCGATGTAAGTTTGTCATCAATTTGAGTAGCCAAACTTGTTGGCGTTTTTTCATTGTAAAAATCCACAAGAAGAGGGTATAAGTCCCCCTGAGAAATGCTCATAGCGTCAATATTTTCCCCAATTTCTTCATGGGTGCGGGGTGTGGCAGGTGGCGTCGCTTTGCTGAAACCACATGTCGTCCAGATCCGTGCCGTCCAGTTGACGCCACAAGAACTCCGTTATCATGTTCCTGTAACGAATGCCGTTCACAGTCACTTCAGTTTCGTCTCAACTTTAAAAAGTTAGGTCAAATCACGCCGCCTGACCAAAATCCAGACGAGGCAGTTGCTCATTCTTGGTACCTTTGATTCTCATGAATTGCACGAGGATTTTCTGAGCCCCAAGTTCGACAATTTTGTGTATTCACAAAGCCATTCAGATGGAAATGCGCTTCATCGGAGAAGATGACGTTTTTTGAAAAACTGGCATTGATTTCAATTTGATCCCTTACCCATTGAACGAATTACCGGCGCTTTCCATTGTATGCTGGTTTGAGCTTCTGAGTAAGCAGAATTTGTTCGCATGAAGGTGGAGGACTTTTGTCAAAATTCGGTGCATAGTGATTCTTGGAATTTGAATTTGTTGAGAACGATGCCGAATTGATGTTTTCGGGTTTTCGGCGACACTCTCGTTTACAGCAGCAATGTTTTCAAAAGACCGACCTGTACGTTGACGCACACCGACCTAGTTCCTTTACATTTTTTGACCACTCGTCGAATAGTTGACACATTAGGTGCACTTTCTCGACAAAAAATTCTTCGAAATTTACGAGCGGTCTCAGCATAACTATCTACATTTTTGTAATAAGTTTTCACAATTATAAGTGTGCGAACACAATCGGAGCGATAACGTAGGCGTTGACGATTTTTACATGTATTCTTATGGAAGAAGAACAAGAGCAGGCGTTTGACATCGCTTCAGGGGTAGAAGATAAAAATTAGAATTCGTTTTATTTCCTTGGGGTCAAGAAGGCAGATTGTTGCAAGCTTAATGCAAAAATTATTATGTATTGAAAAATGTTTTTCTATTTTTCTGACAATTAAAACTAAAATATATTGAAATGTTATAAGAAATATGAACGGAAATGGTGAATTTAATATTCCATAGGGTATACAAATTACAATCGATGTGAGGTTTTTCTTTCGGGCGTGTAAAAAATACTAATTTAAGAATAATTGTCATAGAGTAAATCATAAAAAAAAATGGTTTCCCATTACATCCCTTGAAGGAATAGGGAGAGCTTCTCGCAACCAGTGAGCTGTGCGCTTTCTAGTTTTTATGACCACTGATTGGGACCTACAGTTTTTACACCGATTCCGAACAGTATTTTGAGAAGCTTTTCCATGGCTAAGTACTCGATAGTCCCGCCATCACTAAGTCATCACATCACTAAATCATACTAGAGAGAACATTTGGCTTATCTGACGTTTCCTTTCACACTCTTCTTGATGCGGTGATAGAGAGATGTTTGACGAAAAGTGACATACACCAGGTGGAATTACAATAACTTCTTGTTTTAATTTTTCATGTCGTTTTAGTTAAAAACTGTGAAACTGTGAAACTGTTATTGTTAGCATACATTTATGTTGTATTTAATACAATAATTTTAACACACAAAATAATGCCGTTGTTGTTATTTTGTTCGTTGTATCGAACCATTGCCTCTACCTGATATTAGTAAAGCAATTCTTTTCAACATCGAACGTAAATATCACACCAGGCCAAATGTCATAAATTTGGTGAGAGAGGTCTACTATAAGTAATTATCTATGATAATTGCTGAGATTTCTTTGTATGAGTTAGTGACCAGACATTAAAATGTAAACAAGGGTGACACATTTTGACGTCATGTGATTGTGTTTATCGGCAGCGTTTTTTGAATTAACGCCAGGGTTATTGCCCTGATTGTGCTTATACACTAACGCGTGATTCTTTCGTAAATTTATTTTAATAATCGGAATAAACATATGTGATAGCTGCCAAATTTGAGAGTTGTCAATTACACAAAAAAAAAATTACACTAAATTTAAAAAGTGCAATCTTACTAAGACACCCTTTATAGGCGAATGTATATTGTGGTAAATCTTGGGTTACACGGAAATCAGATATCCGAATATTTTAAGAATAATAAAATCCTTTAAACAACTTAGATTCATCAGTAAATACATCCTCGTTTGCTTTCTGTACAACAAGTTCTTTCTTGTAAACCTAGGAAGGTGCAAATACGTTGTCAGAAGTCATACTAGCAGATTGCGAAAGAATTCTTCTCAGCAATCAGTTGGACGATTCGCTTTCAAATCTTAATGTGATTACCAAAGACGAGCTGCAAATGGAGGCTGTGGTAATACTGTGTCAAACGAGATATCAATGTTGCATATAAAATTAAATATAGTTGGATTCTTTAACCAAAAATTCAATAAAGACTTCTTCAGGTAGTCCTGTATTCTTGCAAATTACATACATTTTTGTTTTTTTTTTGGAATTTGATAGGCTTTTTAAAATTAACATCACTCCTAAAATAATTGTCATTGATATAAGATAGTTTTATATCAAATTTATTGATACTGTATTTGTACCCTCTAATCAGTATTCCGTTAACATTACAATTCAAGATGAAGTTTTTAAATTCATTAAACAGAAACTATTTCAAACATCTTAAACTTTTGGTAAGAAATTTCATTGTTTCTCCATAAACGGTTTGGGGCAATACAATTTCAACAAAATAAGTATATAATTACACTACCATTAAAATCAAAACAGTAGCGAAACTGAACACAGAAAATATAATCAGCTTAAAACGCATGAATACCGGAGGAGGAGTAGAGAAACAAAAAAAAATTGAAAAGCAACTCAAAATATTTACCAAACAATCAAAGGGGGGCAATAATGGCTTATTTACACCCAAACACGGACGGAACAAAAGAATTATTGCGGCTGCTGCTCTTTGTCGTGGCGATTCATCCCAACGAAATCAATCGATCAGATGATATTAACCAATTCCGTTCGATGCCATATAAAAAGCAATTTAACCATAAAAATAAGATTTGAAGCAAAAACTCAACTCAAGCTAAGAACCGCAAAAAATTATGTTTGTATCTTTAAACATAGTTGTGAACTAAAGTAGTTTATTAAAAAAGGTAGCAGTTTTTTATATTTTATTGGAGAGATCATAGGTAGAAACATCGAAAGATAACTGGAATTGAATATAATGGATCCCAAAATAAAAAAAAGGAAACAAAGCAAAATGGGAAATGCTTTGAGAGCATGATATTATTGGCGTCTTTGTTTTTAAATCTTCTTGACTGCTGATATTGTGGTTGTTATTGTTTGTATGCTACAACCACAAATACAACATTCATTATATGATCAAAGTTGATCATTTCATCCCGAGGCTGTTGACAGCCCACAACACACGGCAAACGCTTACCAACCACCAGCCATTGAGACGCACACGGCATCAACGCATCCTATCTCAACACATCCATTTGAACATCATCCATGTTCAATCCTCATCATTATTATGGTTATTATCATCTTTGTCGTTTGTAACAGAACTTCAAACCGACAATGTCGTCACCATCATCATCGTCGTCGTCGTCGGCAGCTTGAGCTCTAGATTCTACAGCTTTGGGTTCAATTAGAGTTTTAACCGTCTTTAAGCCAATAAGGTTACCCAGTACGTACGTATATATAAAGACGGTACGGTGCATGTCTGTTCAATAGATGGACATATAGACATGACATGCGAGTCAATTGAACACAGACTCAATAATACCTATAACATCAAATCCATATGAAAATCTTTTAAAAAATCTTCAATAAACACAAAAATTAATGTATAGAACAGGGATGATACAAACAAGTACTATTTTTGACATGAATGTTGGACAGCTATTTTACCTCTTGTCAGCACAGATGACTGTGCCACTGCATGTGGAAGTATATAAAATAGGAACCTTGAGATTATGGTTACACATACACGCTGAAAAATACCCCTCTGTAACATATTCTCCCAAGCGTATTCTGCAGGAACCATGTATATGTTTGGAACACACTTCAAACATTCATATATGTACTTGCAAGTCCCAAACTCGCTTGTATTTTAATACATATTTACAAGTGAGTTTGAGTTATAATATTTACAAACGAAATATTCTTTATATATTACAATGTATATGTATTATTTATTGTTAAAAAAATTAAAAGATTTAAAAGATTTTTGCATTTTGTTTGCTGTTTTCATGAAATGAGAATCTACTGCTCTTTTTCTTTGTTGTCTTTCGTTTTTGTCTTCAGAAGGTTTCAACTATGCGTTGCTTATCACTATGCGTTGGTACACAAACAATATACTTATATATTTTACAAATCTAGTTCATGCAAGCCAGGCATGGATTTATTACTTATGAATTTTTATTATATTTCACAAATGGTCCGCTGTTTCGATTCACTCAGTAAAGGCTCGGACTGACGAAGGGATTCAAGTTGTTGGCCTTTCCACACTGAAAGAAAAACCTTCATACCATTAATGAATTCTTACATTGCATCAATGAAAAGTGTCATTGTTTTTGAGCCAATGTCGGGCTTCATTAATGCTATGAATAATGTTACATTAAACGAAAAATGTTTCATAGGCCTGAAATTAATGTAAACTTTCTAACTGGAATGGAACATTATCATTGTATTAAAGAAAGATGTTACATTGATATTATAAACCGTTTCATTGATGTAATGAAATATAGTCATTGATGTAATGATGATGCTATCTATGAACATGTTTCATTAATGCTATGAGCATGTTTCATTAATGCATTAACAGGTTTCATTTATGGTATGAACATGTTTCACTGAAGGTCTGAATATGTTTCATTGATTGTATGAACATATTTCATTGATGGTATAACACGTTTCATTGATGGTATGAACAAGTTTCATAGTTGGTATGAATAGGTTTCATTGATAGTATGAACAGGTTTCATTGATGGTATGAACCGGCTTCATTCATGGTATGAATATGTCTCATTGATGGTATAATACAGTTTCCATAACTAAATGCATTTTGAACTTTTGCCACACTATCATGTAAATTATTTGGAAAAATGCGCCCCGCGCCATTTAAAAAAAACGAAAATCGAGCAAAATATGGGATCCATAGGGTCCAAAAATGGTCAGAAAAGAATGTTGGGGGGGTAGAACACACGATTCTAAGCAAAAAATGGTAAATGGAAAAGTTAGAGGGAATCCCTATTTTAGGAGTTATGGGTCTCCAAAGTTCGGGCTTTTTGTGGCACGATTTTTTTCGACGATTTTTAGGTTTTCTGGGACGGGGCAAGCGAGAGGATATCTCTGTTTCAAATTTTGGGTTTCGGAATTCTTTGCTTTTTGGAAATTTTTTGGACCTGTGGGCTCCAATAGGTCCGGCCGACAAAAAAATTTTGGGTTTTTGAAATCCCCTTATTTTGCTGGATTTACGTTTTTTTAAATGGTGCGGGATTCTGCATTTCAGCCTTTTATTTTTTTCTTATTTATTCCTTATCTCATACTGACTGGCACTCATATATTGTGTCACAACTACTGTATATAAATAATACATAAATACATACATTTATACAAATCGTACCTACAAATGTACATATTATCCTTTAACCAAATTAATGAATCGTTCAAAATTAATGAAATGGTACATTATATTAAAGAAAGATGTTTCATTATTGCTTTTTTAGAAAAAATATTTTAAAATTCAATAAAATGAGTGTAACGTAAAGGATGGCCTACTTACTAAATTCTACTTTACAATGTCGATAAAATGTCTGCAGTTTTTCTCTATAGTTTCCCATATTTACATGAAAAACATATTTCATTCCACCAATGTAAAAGGTTTCTTAGCATTAATGACGGTCCACAAAATCAAAAACTGCAGGAATTCATTGAAGTAATGTAACATTTCATAGCATCAAAGAAACTTTTCATTGCATCAATGTAAACCCATTAATGTAACCCATTCATTGATGCTATGAAGTGCTTTTCTTTCAGTGCAATATATTTCCTCAAAATTGTTTCTCACTTTGGTAGCACACATATATATATTTATATACGAAAAACATACACAAAAAGCAAAGCAACATCGCAAACAATTTAACCAGCAGAGCCATTATTGATTCTTCTTTCACTGATCAAGCGCAATTGATATCGTGTCCGATGAACCATTGATGACTGAAAACATGAAACTAAAACGCAATACATCCGCCAGAATAAAAAACACTGCCTTCATCTGCAATTAACACACACATTCTGGAATATTTATAAATCACTGGCTGAAAGAATAATGTAAATCTACAGACACACATACAAGATAGACTCTCTCGTTGTCCCTCTTTTATTCTCTTGCTCTCGAGATAGCATAAACTGAGCAACAAACACAGCTGTATTTGTATCACAAACTCAGATATATTTGGCACGCAAACACATATATTATAACATATTAGTCATTGTGTCTCTAACATGTAATATTGAATGGGAACACAATGTGTTTGGACACAAGTATATTATGTTAGCGACAAACTGAAAACACATGTTATATTTGCATCCAGACAACAAAAAACGACTGATTTTTTAGCGTGTAGAAGAGATACTTTTTTGAGTATATCTACACACAATAATAAAATCAATAAAACGGACCATATGAGCCAATCCATGCCAAAGTATAAAAAATAGAACACTCATTCCTCCGATTCTTCTAAAAACGCTAAGAAATGTTCTTCTTTTAAAATCGTTTTGTACTTCTGTTAAGGACAAATTCGCTAACATTAATTTCCAGATATATTTACTTTTGTTTGCAGTTTTACAACGACATGAGGTCATGGCAACATATATTAATGAAATAAATAAATAATACAAATTTTAATATATTTTTCTAACTGGTTCGCATCTTCTCGCCAGTTGGTAACACCAAGGATACGGAGGGATTCTTCGGTCTGGGTTTACCAGCGGAGTCTTGGTCATCGTCTTTTCCAGTTCAGAGACGCTTTCGTGCTGGTTAATCTTAATAAATTTTGATAACATGGCCTAATCAACGCAATTGCCCTAATTTGATTCTCCTAGCAATGTCTATATCGGTACACAAATTGTGCAGCTCTTGGATCCACCGATGTCACTACTCGTCATTTCTCCAAACCTGACCATAAATTTTACGAAAATTTTTTCACTCGAATACTTGCAGCTATTTTTCATCCGTTTGTGATATAACCCACGATTCAAAGCCATATGAGAGGACAGATGAAATGAGAGTCTAGTATAGCTGGACTTTTATTTGTCGAGCCAGGGCTTTATTCTTAAACTTCTTGGAGAGCACACAATAGCGTCTCAGTTCTCCTATTTATCTCCATGCTGACGTTGTTGTTCATGGCGGATCCAAGGAAGATAAATTCATCAACCACTTCAAAATAAATTGAGTAAATTCAAAACATAGTCAAGTGTCGACCTACTTGAAAGGTTTGCTTAATCGTCGACGCCATCAATTTTGTCTTTCCCTCATTAACATTTTACGGTTCCTGAAAATACTGCAGTAACCTGTCGCAGATTTCGCCCAATGATTTCAATGTCGTCAACATGCGCCAGCAACATATGGCTTTTCGTAAACTGAAATAAAAACGCTTCGTAGCATATATGAAACGTAGTCGTTACCGTTTTGAGTTTCTGTAATAAAAAATTTCGTACATCGGACAATTTGGTTGTTGTTGCCTCGAAAAATTTCATTATTGATTTCCTTGACAATTTCTCGTTTCGTTTCTGCAACAATTAATTTTTCGTTCCTGCAACAATTATATTTAGTTTGAAAAACGGAATGAAAGCAATAAAACAAAATCATTGCTGCAATGAAACAAGTTCATTGTAGCAACGAAGCAATTTCCTTTCAGCATTGAAACAAAATCATTGCATCAATGAAATATATTCATAGCAGCAATGAAACAAATTAGTTGCTGCAATGAAATATATTCATATCCGCAACAAACCGCAGCATTGATGAACTGATTTTGGTAGCGGGAACGAAACTGTACGTTAGCTCACTTTCGATGACAAAGATTGTTAGGGCGACGAACATTTTCGTTCTTGTGACGAAGCATTTCCGTTCAGTGTATTGATAGTTTTGTTCATATTTACTGCAGCGTTTCTCACTATTATCTCCATTAAGATGTTGAGGAGGTTGCACGGAAGTGTATCGCCTTGCCTACGTCCCCGCCTGATACAGAATATTTCGGTGCGATATTTCCCTACTTTCATTGCTGGTTTGGTGGTGGTCAGCGTCATTCTGTAGAGCCGACTAAATTTTGCAGGTATCCCAAGTTCGGACATAGCTCCGTATAATTTCGCCCGTATGGGGCTATCGAAAGCAGCTTTGTAATCGACAAAAATATGATATTTGTCGAGTTGCATTTCCTGTGGTTTGTCCAAGATTTGGCGTAGAGTGAATATCTGGCCAGTTGTGGACTTCCGTGGTCTAAAACCACACTGATAATGTCCAATCAAATGTTCAACAATTAGTTTTACTCTTTCACATAAAACGCTCGATAAGATCGGTGGTGCAATGGTAGTGTACGCGGCTCTTGTGCATGAGAACATGGTTTCGATCCCTTCTTTCGACGGCGGTCATCTCGCTTAGTGACGACGACACTATCGAGCACTGAACCATGAAAAAGCTTCTCAAAACACCGCTCGGAATCGGTATTAAATTGTAGGTCCCAATCAGTGAGTATAAAACTAGAACGCACACAGCTCACAGGTTTGTCAGAAGCTATCCCTAATCCATTCATGGGATGTAATGGGAAACCATTTATTTATTTAAGACCTTCTATGCGATGGGTAAACGAGTGAAATCGCCATTGTTGGAACGCACATACCTATCACCCATTGTGAATATAGGGTGTAGTACACTGAGACTCCAGTCGTCAGGCATATATTCCCCCAACCATATACTACATAGAAGTTGATGCATGTGTGTAAACTGTCCCTCGATTTCGGCCTTTAACAGCACAGGTAGATTGCCGTTCTAATCTAGTTTTAGCTTGGTGGAGCCAATTTACTTATACACCATCTTCCACAATGAATGTCTCCTTTACTTCACTGGAAGCTTCTGAGTGAAGTAATGCTGAGAAGTGTTACCGAGGTATAGGCATTTTAAATTCGTCAACATTTTGGAAATCTTTTAAAAATATGTATACTGACTGAATGCATTTTTAATTAATACAAGCAATTGAACGAGGGTTGCTATTTATATTTCGGGAATAGCAAATAACAACAAACATTTTTAAACGAAAATGGCTTTATTGATTTTCAAAATATTCCCCTTGATGATCAATACATTTTTGTATTCGTTCAAACCATTTTTCATAGCAGTTTCCTTCGGCGCTCGTAAATCGTTGATCACTCAGTTTACCTTTGGTATTCGGGAACAAGGAAATCAGGACTGTACGGAGGATGAGTCATCAATTCGATGTTTTGACTGGTCAAAAATTCACTTGTGTCACGAGATGTGTGAGAGCTCGCATTGTCATGATGGAGAATGAATTTCTCCGAAGACTTCCGGCAAATAGATGATTGTGTACCACTCAAACTTGACCGTCCTACGTTGCTTAAGTGGAACAGTGGCGAATGGCCTATTCTGCCGAAGAAACAGCCGATCATTTGCTCCGCTGTGCTTCTTCCACGAACAACTTTCGTTGGATGTAGCTCGTCTTTAAAGACCCACACGGACGATTGCTGTTTTGTTTCCGGCTCATACGCATATATCCATGATTCGCCACCTGTCATGATTTTATACACGTCTTTTGAGGCACCACGGTCGAACTTTTTAATCATTTCCTTACACCAATTGACACGAGCTTTTTTTTGAGCTATTGTCAAATTATGTGGTATCCAACGCGAACAAATCTTTTTTACAGCCAGATGTTCATCCAAAGTCGAATGTATTGAAGTGGAGCTAATGTGCAAGGATGCCTCTATCTCACGATATGTCACATGATGATCTTCCATTATCAGATCACGCTCTGCAACGATGTTTTGTGGCACAACAACCTATTGTGGACGTTCATCCTGGAGCGAACGACGTCCGAGACTGAACTCTTGGTACCAGTGATTTACAGTGGGTGTTGATGGCAATTTATCACCAAAATCGAAACAAGTTAATTGAGACACTCTTGTTTCGCTAATACATGCCAAAAATCGTAAAAAATCATCGCGCGAAAATTTTCACGGGTTGATTCCATTTTTTGACCGAGACGAATTTTGCAACACACCGTACATACAACAAAGAGTGCTCGTAAGTGAAAACGTTCTATGCATATTTATGCTAAAAAATTTCAAACTTTCCAATGCTGGTACTGGGAACACTAGTATTGCCTGTTCCCGAAATATAAATAGCAACCTTCGTAGATGGGATTGTGATAGCCTCTAACTTCGGTTGTGACGCCATTTAATTCGGTTGCAACAACTTCTAATTCAGCTGTAATAACCTCTAGAGTAGTTGTACCAACCGCTAAATCCTGTTGTAGCAACGTATAAATTCGGCATCTGTTTCCTGTATATGTGTGTACAACAATTCTAAATAAAATATAACTTATTTGTTTTTTTTTGTTGTCTGACACGTTTTTGTTTTCAGGAGTTTTCAGTAAACAAAGCCATGTTTTGGTCACAAAACATATACATATTATAACATATTAATCATTGTGACTCCAACGCGTAATACTGAATAGCAAACGCAATATGTTTGTACACAAGGATACTATATTTGCGACAAGCGACAATGCCGTTATATTTGCATCCAAACAACCAAAAAGCCTGATTTTTCAGCCTGAAACTAATTCAAAAGTACTAAGCCAAAACTATACAAAAGCTTACAGGATTTTTAAAATTTTGGCGATTTTTAAATGGATAGGAAAATAAATGTTATCATTTTTTTCCCAAAGACAGGTATAAAGTGATTTTAAAGGAGAATGTTTCTTGAAGTTTTCATAAAAATCCACGCCACGGGAGTTTGTCTTTTGTCCGGTTTGCTATTGATCGACTCATAGATGTTGTGGAAAATATCTTTGTAATTCTTACAAAAGTTGCATCGAAATTCACGCAAGATTCGAATTCCGGAGTATTTGTTAGGCAAAGTGGTGTTATTGGAAAAAGACAGTTGACAGTTCGCCAGTATTCAAATTTTTCATTGTTGAGAAATATTCTAAAAATAACGAACCCTTTCTATTTGAGTGATGCTCATTGTTATCTTGATTTTAATCGTCGAAATTGTCACAATTGCGAATCAGAAACGCAACAATTCTCATTCATTCATTAAAAACCGGTAATTTCTGTCCTAATTACATCTTGCGTGAATTTTGGGACACCCATTTTCAGGCATGTTGTGTTATTTCCCAACAAACAACAAACTGTTTGCAATTTTAAATTTACTGTAATTATAATTGGGTTCTACAATTAACTATATGTTTACTGACATCCTCTAACGTTTGTCTAGGCGCTGTTTTCGGACTCAATATTGCGTGTGATTTTATTGATATTTTTTGTTTCAGTGTATAATTTTTGTTAATTCCCCTGTAACATCTGACATGTTACAAAGTTGTTAATTTTTAGTTGGCATTGCAATTTCGTCATGGAAAGACCTACACCGGAAAAAGGCTTACAAATTATTGAATTTTATTGTCAAAGTTCGTGCTTTGTGTGGACCGCGATTTGTCCAACAGTCGCCGTTCTCAACGATTGGGATTATGTTACTAATCTTGGACATCGTTCTACAACTGAAGACGGGCGACATATACAGCGTTTTATTTTCGGTGAGTAGGCCTAGGACACCTTCTGAAGATACGTTGTCTTTACCGGAAAGTTGTGTGCAAAATTGCTGTATTTAATAGAAAATACACTGCTTGTTGCGGTTTATGGTCTGCCGAAGTCATCGTTCCATATTTTTTTTAAAAGATTACCATGGACAGAAAGTTATAGTCATTAGCGCCCGCTGTAGATCGATGATTTTGAGCTGGTTTTGTCCAAATTGCTCGACCTGAGTCTGGGTCGACATGTGGTTTCAACATGGCTGCGCAGTATGCTACAAAGCACGTGCAACAATTGCCATTTTGAGAGTTGAAATCGATGTGCAAGTTATCTCACGTTAGTGATCAGTTCGTAGATAATATTGCGGTGGACGTCGGTCATGCAATAGTTAGTGTGCGCGACTCTTGTACATGAGAACGTGGGTTCGATCCCCTCTCTGACCACCTTACAATTTCTACGACGACGGTCACCTCGCTGAGTGATGGCGACACTATCGAGTACTTAGCTATAACAACTTTTCACAAAATACCATTCGGAACCGGTGTATAACTGTAGGTCCTAATCAGTTAGTGTAAAACTATAAAGTGCTCAGCTCACTGTTTGTGAGAAGTTCTTCCCTATCTCTTCATGGGATGTAATGAGATACTATGTATTTAAATAATATTGCGAAAGCCATTTAATACTCAAAAGAAAAATGGTCCCAGCAACTAACTGCAGGAACCAAGTACATGGTTAGAAATATTGTGTTCATGAATTGAAGATCTGCTGCTTCTTTTGTTCCTTTGTTGTCTGCCATGGTTTGGTTTTCAACAACGAACAACTCTACATTAGGGTCACAAACATTGTATTTGAATGCAAATAACAACAAACAAAACAAAAGTACTGCTCCGTGTGTGGATTTGAAGATAAATAAATTTTTTGGCAATCTTAATTCGCGTTGAATATAATGGTTTACGTCAAATAAAACAATGTATTACAGAGAAAGATATCCCATTTGTTTATAGATGTATTTTAATTCGAGTGATATAGTCGCATTACAATAAGCTTCAAAAATATAACATATTTCTGAAAAAAAAAATTATATGGGTGTAACCAACTAATATTATGTTTACATTTAAATATATGAATGTTTATGTTGTGATTAATTTACAATTTCAAACATAACAACAAATTATCTTCAAACATATAATGAATGGGTGTTTCATTATAGGTACTTCCTCAGTAGGGATTGTATGACAGATCGAATTCTTAAACTGTTAAACTGTAATTGCCGCATTTGGGCTGGAGCGCAATCCAAATAGATTCAAGAGCAGACATTACAACCATACAAAACACAGGGTTGATGTGCATAAAAAATTGGTTTCTCGTTACATCTCATGACGAGATTAGGCACAGGTTCTCACAAACCAGTGAGCTTTGCGCGTTCTAGTTTAACACTCACTGACTGAGATCTACAGTTTTACACCGGTTCCGAGCAGTATTTTTGAGAAGCTTTTTCATGGCTAAATACTCGATAGTGTCGTAGTCACTTAGCTAGGTGACAGCCGTCGAAAGAAATTTAAGGTGGTCAGAGCAGGGATCGAACCCACATGCTCATGTACAGGAGCCGCCCACACTACTATTATACCACCGACGGCCATCATATATTTATGTATTTCTATAAAAATTATATTCCTCTAAAAATTAGGCCGGCCGGAACGTAACTGTGAATGCTCCCCGTTACCGTGCCATGATACTGGAAAACTTTGAGCCTGAGATTTAAGCCCGTGATTTCGATAACATTTGGATCCACCTAGATGGCGCTGTTTCGCTACTCACTATGGTCTTATTGCGACGACAACACGACGAACAGTTAATTTCAGGTTTCGGGCCTGTGATTTGGCTGCCAAGATCATGTGATATCACCCCATCAGACTTTTTCCTTTAGTCCAAAGTTTAATTAGCGAACGCGATTTCGATTGAGGAATTGGAAGCCAACATTACACGAGTCTTTCGTAATTTGACCAACTGGTTGTGACCATTGGAGGCCATTCAAAGTCACAATTTCTTGAAATAATTGAATCTCCAAACTTTTCCGGCAATAATTCGGTTGTTGCACTTGCTGTGTGAGACGTAGCCCCGTCTTGTTGGAACTAGATGTTGTCAAGATTAACTTCTTCCAATTTCGGACATAAAAAGTTTGTTATCATCGGTCTTTCCCGCTCTCCATTGACAGTAACACGGTGTTACCAGCTTCATTTCGAAAGAAGTACGGACCGATGATTCCACCAGACCAAAAACCACATTATTTCGAGTGGTTCTTTACCTTATTGGCACTTGAAAATTATGTAAAGAAAAGTTACGCTCATAATTTGGAACAATTCGACGAATAGCGAGCAGAGTTGGACGATTATTACGACCATAAAATGGCAAAAGCGCACAAAAAGTTGCAATTGGAGTACGATTATTTTGATAAAAAAATTTTATAATTTGTAATCGTTTTTTTTTGCGTATCCATGATGAAATTGTAAATATTACTGAATACAATGAAAGAAACATGACAGATCATGATATACTACTAATGGCCGAAACGTCACTTAGAAATCATATCACTGAAATTGGAAACCCCTTTACCACTAAATATATGTAATAAAGCGTGTTAATAAATAAAATTTCGCTTTAAAAATAAAGTGTATAAAGCGAAATGAGATGCCAAAATCCCGCAAAAGCGAGACGGTTGGTCAGGTTAGTCATTCGCCAACTACCACTCGAAATGATCGGAAGCTTCACAGAGAATAGTTAGCCGCAGTTACGGTCGACATTTAGTATAGATAATCTTGACAAAATAGATGTAAAGTATGGTTATTTTGTAGGATAATTTTTGGGAAATGGGAATATTTACTATATCTTGAAAAAAAAGTCAAAACTGCTGGTATTTTATTTTATGACCTCAAGCCGAACTAATTCAACTCAAATAAAATAAAAGGTCAACAATCAAAACCATGATAATTGTTATATTTATTCGTTTTATATTTATTTGTTTTATATTTAATGTTAACGCTTAAAAACTATCATAATGAGAAAAAACGACAACGTTAGTAAATGCTGTAAGTCACAGGATTGCTCGAGTCGAACAAATGATTTTCCCAAAATCCACCTTATCAGATCCCAAAGTGAATAGTTGCCATTATAATAATTAGTTTTAAAATAAGTATTTAAAAACTGTGATAATTCAAATGTTTTTATTATTGTTGGGTCCATTTTATTACTTTCTAACCCATTAAGGGTAATTTTTTCAACATTTTATCATCCCTGAAATCAATCTTTCTGATCCAATACACGTACAACATTAACAAAGTGCAACTTTCAACATGGTGGACACGCAGCATAACAAAACTGTTGTATATAATAATTACCGGACAACGTTGCCAGGTAAACATCACTCCTTCCCTGTCTTTCGATCTCTCTCTCAGTCACAACAGCACTGCGCATGCGTACGGTGTTATGTTAACGTAAGTGGACGATGATCTTAATGTTGAGGTCAGGCAGGCCTCTGATGAAGATGATGCTCGTGGTCGGGTGCAGTGGTAGGATTCTGTTTTTTGGAATATCATCATTTGATTGCTTTTTTATGTTGATGCGTTCATTTTTTCCTGAAACTGCTCCGATTTTTTTTTGTTTCGCCCAAATGATATTGGTTGGTTAGAATGAAGTGAAATGAGATGTCTGTCCATTTCACATTCGATGGATGGTTGAAGTAGATGTTTGGAGCGGCTTTTATGGTTAACGGCGTAACTGACATTTTGTTTTGTTGTTGTTTTTTGTTCATCCTACTTCATTTTAAGTTAATGTTTTTTTTGTTCAATCGTCGAAAAGACAAGATAATGTTGCAGCACCAACAATTTTCTTCATCGTCATCATCATGCTGCAGCGATCTTCATCGTCATCAACAATGTGGTACGTTAAGTCATCATTGTCGGGAGTTGTAGATACCTCTGAAATCAAACCGGGGTTATTATTGATTGGTCTACACCACGAGTTTATGATGAAATTATTAACGTTTGTTACCACTTTGATGATATGGGAGAACACTTACCCACTGACTCTGGCAGTCACCCATCTCATCGTGTAGCCAGTCCAAGCAAACGAGCATTGCAATGATGAGTGATTGATGTTAATTAAGCAACTAAAAGGAACACTTTCAGAATACTAAAGGAGAACAAAAAATGTCTGGAATACCAGAATCTAGTGGTATCTGCTCAGAGGTGGCCACTTATGTTTCCGCCCCTGAGTATTTTTTTTCTTTAGTATAAAATGTTTACTATGGCTATCATTAAATTGGTTTGAAAGTTAAGACTTCGGCGCAAACGATTCATACAGGGTTAAACACTTCTTAGTGCATGAGCATTTCTTGAGCTATCAAACAAATGTTTTTTTTTTCTCTAAATGGGATGTCCAATAAAGTTTTTGATTTCAAAATTGTATTTTAAGCTAGGAATCCTTTGATGACATTTAAGTCATCGTATGGTGCTTTCATCATTTTCATAAGAGGTTTGTATTTTATCAATTAAAAGAAGTTTTGCCAGCGTTTCTTCAGCTGCATATTAGATTGGAATTTTGCGAGGACGGATTTTAAAGCTTGCACATATACTTATATTTATAATTTGATTCGAATAAAAGTAGAAACAAACTTCTTGTGTGAATTTTGCCTTTGAAGAAAGTTGTTTGAGGGGAATAATACTCGGTTTATAAGACAACATTTTTTGATTAAAATCTGGGCTAACTGCATATGAATTGAATAAGATCGAAGCTCTTATCTTACACGGGAGACAAAAATGATTTATCTTTGACTTCTGTGCTACCGAAGTGACTTCTTTAAATTAAGTTTCAAATATTTATTCTATTGTAGTCCATTTGTACTTAAAATTAGGAAATTTAATAATTTTTGAGGAAATTTCACTTAATTGGATTACACGTCAAAATAGTATGGAATCAAAATAATATAAACAATTTCCTGAATTTTCGTATAAAAAATTTCCCAAAAATTACTACCTAAATTTGAGGAAAATTATACGTAATTCTAGCAAGTATATTAACATTTAGTTCATAAAATCCTGAAAAAGAATTATACATAGTAGGGACATAAATACTGCTATTTATATTTTGGGCTATAAAACAAAAACTAATGAAAGTTTTTGGACCACATTTTTTAATATATTTATTGATATGTATTGAATACAAAAATCTAAGTTGCGTTCAAAATGTCCGCCTTTGGTCTTCACGCACACCCTAAGTCGCATTGGCCAGTCATCAATAGCTGCATGCACCTCATCTATTGGAAAATTGGCTACAGCACAAACCAGAGCTGTCTTAAGAGAATCAATGTTGGGGTATCCTTTGTGGCAGATCATGTCCTCTAAAACGGCTCACAATGTGTAATCCAGAGGGTTCAGACCAGGACTGCCAGAGAGCCCATCTTCAGAGCATATATAAGCTGGCAAATCGTTTAGAAGCCAGGTTTGTGTCGTTTTAGTTTTATGAGCTGGTGCTGAATCTTGCTGGATAGTCCACGGCTAGTTTTGGGACAGGAAATTGTTAATCGGCTTCACAACTGCTTTCAAAAGGGTTTCTTGGTAAACTTTGGCCGATGTTTTGACCTCTTGTTCACAGAAATGCAAGTCAGCTACCCCATCATAAGAGACACCTACCAAACCATGACCCTTTCGTCCCGTGGAATGAGCTCAGATGATCCTTTAGATGATCGTGCATAAACCCTATCATTTTGTTTGTTAAATTTTTCCTGTACGGTAAAAATTTGTTCATCCGTAAACAAGATTTGTCTATGCAAGTTATCAGCGTACTTCACCCAAAGACGTTTGGATTTTTCTATCCTATTTTTTTAAAAGTTGCAGTCAACAAATGTCCTTTACGCCGCTTGAAAGCTCCATGTCCGAAGTTTTTTAATAATTCGACTTATGGACTTTTACACGATTTCCATCTCACGGGCCATGATTTTCTGTTTCCGGAGAGCATTACGTTGAATTCTTGCTTTGACGGCTTTGATAACTTGCAGTGTCTGAACGGTACGTGGGCGGCCCGACCCGGGCGGTCTTTATATCACCAGTCTCGTCGAACAATTGTATGCACCTGCAGACGAACATGCGACTAATGCCGAGCGGGCGGAGCGTTTTGAAAATATCGTTTTTTTTCTGTCCACACTTAAAAAGTGCTATAACTGTGATACGGTTTTCCTTATCTGACCACTCCATGGTGAAAGTTGGCAAAATTTGAAATTCCCGTAACTGACTAACACTATAGAGGTTAGCTTTCAAAACCATATGATAATACAAGTTTAAGTTCAATTTTATTATTCTAATGGGTATGTTCAATTTAGTAACAATATTTTTTTCAATACCTAGTACACAGGAAAAGCTTTAAAAGTGGCATTTTTCACTTAGAAAAGCTTGTAGTACGAATTTCTCGTACATTAAAACTCAAAACTATCGGAAATAATGTCAAAACTATCGGTCATTTGAAAAACTAACTCACTCAGAAATGCAACTGTGTGTTATAGATAAACTAACCTCAAAACAGAATATAAGAGGAAAAGATAACATGGAGGAAAAAAGCCTTCTGACATTTTTGGAATAACTGACTTTCAGGTTGAGTTGGTAATGAGGGATTTTCGATAGATACCAATTCACATATGCAAATTGCATATAAAATTTATATACTCGTACTCGTATATACGATTGATGATCTATCCAATGGTAGCAATTCGGGCACAGTGAGTAGGCATCTGATGATGAAGTTGTCACGGAGTTCGGAACTAGTCATGTCAGTGACTGTGCTTTCGTGAATTATCTATTATTCCAACGAAAAACCAAGCATTTTTCACATAGAAAAATGTATCTATCGGACCTTGAAAGCTTGTAATACGTACATTAAATCTCAGGTTTAAGTTCGTGTTGGACTAAAAATTATACCAAATACTAAAATTGAGTTCAGAGTTGTACTTAATTTAAGTACATATAAAGAATAGTTCCAAATACAGTTGTTATACTTTGAAGGTAGGGTGTCTTTAGTCTTAGGAAGTTTGAGCATTGAAAATATGAATTTAAATTAGGAATGGAGTAACAAACCACAGCATATTTAGATATTCAGTATTGAGGTTGTTTATGTTACCTTGCCAGTTCTCATTTTGGTCATGGGGGTCATCGTACAATTATTCAACTTTTGTTGGTTGTCGGAAATATCTGTACTTACCAGTCCTTACGAGGACTGGTGATAAATTGTCCTAATCCTTTATTCAATGAAGTATTTCCAAAGTTCAATTTATTTATTAATAAATTTTAGAAAATAACGTACGTGGTTTGAACAAATATTTCCTTGATAGAAGGATTTCCTTCTAAAGTGTGTCGCAGTAAAATGTCACTTTTTAAATATGTATATTGTAATTTTTTGTGCAAGTGGCAACTCTGAAATTTGATAACTGTCACATATGTTTATTCCGATTATTAAAAATTGTGAAAACTTGTTACAAAATTTGGAAAGTTATGCTGAGACCAATCGAAAACTTCGAAGAATTTTCATTCGAGAAAGTGCATCGAATGTGCAAGCCATTCGAAGAGTGGTCAACAAATTTAAAAAAAAAACTGAGTCCTTTGCGTCAACGTATCGGTGGGTCTCTTGAAAACATTGCTGCTGTAATCGAGAGTGTCGCCGAAAACCCCCTAAACATCAATTCGGAATCGTTTTCAACAACTTCGAATTTCAAGAAGCACTTTGCAGCGAATTTTCACAAAAGACCTCCACCTTCATGCGTACAAAATTCAGCTTACTCAGGAGCTCAAATCAGCAGACTATGGAAAGCGCCGGCAATTCGTTCGATGGATAATGCAGAAAAGTGAAGTCAATGCCTATTTTTAAAAACAAAGTCATCTTCTCCGATGAAGCGCATTTCCATCTGAATGGCTTCCTGAATACACAATATTGTCGAATTTGGGGCTCAGAAAATCCTCATGCAATCCATGAGAAACAAATGTACCCAAACCGATCAAATGTCTGGTGCGGATTTTGGTCAGGCGGCGTAATTGGGCCTTACTTTTTCGAAGATGAGGACGAACTTGCAGTGACTGTGAACGGAATTCGTTACAGGAACATGATTTCGGAGTTCTTGTGGCCTCAACTGGACGGCATGGATCTGGACGACAGACACGTTGTTTTAGAAAGATGGCGCCACCTGCCACACCGCGCATGGAACAATCGAATTATCGCAGAAAGGATTTCCAGAACAAATTATCTCAAGAAATTCAGATGTCAACTGGCCACCCAAATCACGCGATTTAATGCCGTGGGATTTCTTCTTTTGGGGTTTTGTGAAATCTCGGATGTATTCGAATTAACTAGAAACAATTCCTGAGATTAAATCCGAGATCCAACCCGTTATCGGTGAGATACAGCCACGTCTCTGTGAAAACGTCATGGAAAATTTCATGAAAAAGTGTAATGACATGTCAACAGAGCCATGGAGGCCATTTGACGGATATTTTACTCCATACGTAAACGGAGCTTGTCTTCTTTACAACGCAATAAGAAATTCACAACTGTCTTAAAAAATATGTGTTTCTATTTTAAATTGAAAAAGAGCATTCTTACCATTTGTTAGAAAATTGACCTAGAAATTAAGAAATATTTATTTATTACATGAAAAAATTGGTTACTTTTCAAGAAAATTGTTATTTCATTCAAAAAGAATATTCTTCATTTTAAGTCAATTCGTGCTTAATTTAAGTAACGATTGAATTTGATGTGAGAAAATGACGGACTCATTTGAAAGACTTATTTCCACTTTTGCAGAAAAATGTTCCACCTTTTGAGGAAACAAGTCCTTATTAAGGGAACAGGTGTGCTGAATTGGCCGAAATTTTAACTGCATCTAATGAAATATTTTCTCGATGCGATAAAATACTGGTGAGCAGAATTTAATTTTCTCAGTGTATACTTAAAATTTATCCAGCCGATAACGTAGACAGAAGGTCTATTGGTGGTTGCACGCTGAAAAATTTATCAGTTTTTGTTGTTTGGATGCAAATATAACGTATTTGTAGCTTGTCTCAAATGTAGTATACTTATACTTGTGTACAAACACATTGTTCTTGCTGTTCAATATAACATGTTTGGGATAAAATGATTAATAGGTTATATTTTATTGATTTGCGAACCAAATATGGATTTGTTTGTTGAAAACTACTGAAAACACTGCTTTCTGTCACAATAAAGAAACAAAAAGCAGCAGTTCCTCAATTCAGGGAAACAGTGCTTGCCAACATGTACATGGTTCCAGCAATATGTTTCTGGGGCCGTTATTTGTCAGCGTGTGGTAGTTTATCGGAACGATAAATGCAAACAGCTGACAACTGTTGACAACAGCTGTTCTGTTTTCATGCTGTTATGATTTTATTATTTGGTTTTATAAGGTTCGCAAGTAAATTGTCAGATAGGTCAAGTTGTCATAATTTGACAACAATAAAAACTGCATCTATGTATAAAATCAAATTTTATTTTTAATTGCACATTCATAACACTTATACACATAATTTAATAAAAAGTAACAAAGCCAAGGATGCGTACTGAGGTACTGATAGTTTATTATGCAAGCATACTTTTGACCGGAGTTTGAAGATTCCATTTTATATGTTATTGAAAGTGGTTAAGATTTCTAAAATCTGCTGCCGATAGCATCAAGATTGGTGGAATGTTGTTTGCAATGGTGGATATATGAAAATGTGGACCCAGATGATCCATTTTCGGTCTTGGTCGTCCTATATTTCGATGTCCTTCAAGTACGTCCCCGAATACCTTTCACACTGGTTCATTCTGATCCATTCTACTGACATGGTTTAGCCAGCGGCAACGCGTTACTTCGATTACTTCGAAGTTACTTCGTACGCATAACTACGTCAATGTCGGGATACATATTATTCAGCTCGTGGTTCATCCGCCGTCGATACTCGCCGTTTTCCATTATAGGACCATCTATTTTTAGGAGAAAAAGAGTCTGATATAGTTGGACCTTCGTTTCTCGAAAAGCGTCTTATCTCTGAAGTGCATGCTTAGCCTGAAATAACAGTTGTTTGCAAGCACAGAGTGTTATCATAGTAAATACGAGGTACAAGTCAGAACAAATATCCAAATTGTATCCAAATACAGATTGACAATCGCGTTCTCGCACTTTGTGTGTTTGCACAGAAACGTGCTGAGTAGCAGTGTTTTCTAACTGCGCCCATGCAGTTATCGCGTCTATCGTAGTCAGGCTACAAAATTCCCTAAATGCAGGGTTCAAAAGCGGCGCAACATACTAAGGCTTCTTTAAACTCGATTTTTTTTTGAATATCGGGAGTTTCGGCACTGTCGGGATTTATTAAGTTTCTTTGGGAATGTCGGGATGATCGAAATCACAATTTAATTCCAAAGATACCACTTCCGACAAGTAATGATCCCGCTCCCGCCCATCGCGGAGATTTGCATGTCTATCCGATCCCGACCGATCCTACCCGTCCACACGCACACCTTTAATATAGGCAGTAGTGATGCACAGAATCAGTTCTGCAGAACCGGTTCTTTACAAGAAACGACCCAACCGGTGCTTACAAGAACCGAATAACGGTACCAATAGAACTGAAAATGGTTCTACGAGAATTGAATATGCTTCTTATAAAACCGAATAACGGGTTCAAAAGAATCGAAATCAGTTCCAAAACACCTTAAATCGATTCTGAAAGAACTGATAAACAGTTTAAAAACAACAATAAAACGGTTCCAGAATAACTGGACTCGGTTCCAAACGAACAAAAAGAGTTAACCTTTGCAACAAAACCATTGTTGGCGGTATGTAGGGTGCACAAAAAATATGTTTTGTATTTCTAAGATTCTCCCATAATAAGCTTAAAAATTAGGGGATGACTCCCACAAATGTTTTGTGTCCCAGTTTAGATGGGTCTGCGAATTTTAGTTTCTACAGAAGCAAATAGGTAATGAATATATCATCCCTGATGACCAATTCCTGCCAGTTTTCGACATTCCGTTATGACTTGTATACCTTCACCCAAAGGGATGGGAGTATATATCATACAATACGGAAAAACATTTCACGCATAGAAGGTCTTGATTTGAATCCCTAGGCCCTCAGTATCTTCAGACGAAATGCGTGTTAGGACTTGTTTATGCCGATTGACCCATGTCCGCCAGTTTGTCTCTCTGGCTGACTGGCTGGGCAACATGATAACTGCCGTTAATATTTAGGTTTGTTTGCGATTGAAAATGGGGCCCATCTGATACATCCCATAAAAATCGACACATTTAGTATAAAATCATATTTCTTCTAAAACTTTTTTCTGGTAGAAGTCATTATCCCCACTTCACACATTCGTTAATAATTTGTAAATCTCTACTTAACTGAAGAAACTGGGAGAGATTACCACGCCCATTCTGGTACCTCCCATAGAAAAGCTGGGTGGTTCTCCGGGTTGTCAATCCAATAAATTGCGTGAAACACTTCTGACCTTAAAGAAATTAGGGATAAGGATTGACGTCATCCAACGCCAGTCACCGATTAAGACAAGGGTGACTTTGCCACGCCCAGTTTGGTACCTCCCATACAAAAGCTATTTGGTCGTTTGGTTGTCCGGCACGAGAAGTCTCGCAAACCAATCTTTACGAAATTTTGTACTGGACAATATTTAGGCAAATCCCACTCTCCTCTGGGAAATGTGCTGTTTTTCACACCCATTCTGGTGTCTTCCATAAAAAAGTTGGGCGAATGATCGGTTGATCGACACGATAACACGATCGAAGTTCTGTCCGATCGTCATGAAAATCGACACTGCACAATATTTTACTTACAGCTACTGTGTAATTAATAATAGACTTCTGTGCCGCGCCCTGTTTTGTACCTCCCACACAAAAGTTGGGCGAATGACCGGTTGGCCAACTCGATATCTCCAGTAAACCACAACCGATCTAAATAAAATTTGATACTGATCAATATTTTGGCAAAAGCAACGGTGTAATAGAAAATTGACAACTTGGCCATTCCCATTTTTATACCTCCCATATAAATATTGGGCAGACGCGTGGTTAGGAAGTCACAAAAACTCCCCAAAACCACTTAGAATCCTGACTAAATTGGGTATTAAATAATATTTAGCGCAAAGCCAATCTGCTATTGAATTTGGTCACATTTTACACGCCCATTCGTTCAACTTAAGGGTGTATATAGGCATTTTTAAAAGAACTCGCACGCAATTGGTGACTTGGGGTGAGGGTATGTTTAAATCAGTTCACCCGACTGAAATTTATGTACTGGTTTTTCTGAAAGTGCATCTAAGTATTAGCTGTAGAATAAAGCTCAAAAATTGCCGACAAAAATTCCTTCATGTAAATCAGTATAGAATTTACACTAGACTATTTTCCCATAACATTCATTCCGTAGCGAATAATAGGCGTGTATTGGTTACACCGATTGCTTAGCTTCTCCGCGGCGGAAGTCGCAAGGTATTCCACAAATAAGGCATGCGGAATGGTTCTTTTGTAATGCCTTCATAAAATAGGGCCTGCGGAATGCATGAATTTTTTCATCAGATAAAACCAAGAAGATTATTACAATTTCCGATTATTTTTAACCGTAATATAATTGGAAAATTTCACAGATTTTGTGATAAAATAAATTATTTAAATTTTATTTTTGTTTAACAAAAATAAATTACAGTAAATCCCTTCTAAGCACTTCCTATTTGCATGCCTTCTAATGTCTTCTTTAGGCAATGAGCAAGGAAGGCCTTGCCTCCCAATCTCACGCAATGTTAAAAAGAAAGGAGGAGGTAATGTGTAGGGAAGGCCTTCCGTATTTTAAAGAAGGCCTGTTGGGTCGTGATTTCAGGCCTTCCAGGTCATGACCTCCGCCGCTGGGTTATAACTGAGTTAAATACCCGCTAAATTTATAAATTTGGGTTTGACAATTTTGTGAAAGTGTTGCCATATTTTTGATTAATATGACATATCGCTAAGTTGCCGTTTTCTTTGCAACTTAGCCAGCGATACTCGCTTGCTTGTAACCACAGCACTGTTAGTGTCAATTAAAATACAACATATTTGGCCACCCATAACAATAATGATTTTTACTTCTTGTTTATTTTAAGTTGGGCGCCATTTTTTTACCCTGTTCAACGATTATCAAACGTGGTGTTTAAATTAAGGTAATATTTCACATAACTACAATAGACAATAGAACGGCCCAATAAATCAAACCTACTGAAGAAAGAAAATAAAAAATAGCAATTGAAAAACAAGATGGAAAACTGGAAACCCTACTGATTCTTTGATTCAATTGGTTTTCGCCGACACACTTCGGCCAATGTATGTATGAGTAAACTGGACACAGCACATATGTGGTGGACCTGTTGGGCTATCAATTGCACTTTCACTACTGCGCGTTCGATCTGTTCATATTGATAAACACTTGGCCACCATGTTATGAGTTGGGATGTTGTGCCAGGACATTAACTCACTCACTCATGATTAAAAACGAAACGGAATACAACACACCGAACGAACGAACATGTGCAGCGTCATCGTAATGAGATAAGAGTCCATTTATTACAACGTCTTTTGACAGTCAAAGTACGTTTGGTCGGTGGGTTTCTTTCGATCCCTGGGACAAGTGAGTATGTTGTGTGCCATTAATTCTGACTCTGGCTGAGATGATGATGCTGCTGCCTCACTTTTTCCAATTGTTTGCTTATTGGGATCGCACTATTCTCACCATCACCGTGTACAATGACAGTGAGGGTCCTTTTTTCCTTCGTCATCTTCGTGTTCGGTGGGACCTTTAACTGGGGTGATGTATGACCATGTTTTGTTTTGATTGTTGGTGTTGCTGGTGTACACTAAATGTTGTGGCTGTTTGTGTTGTTGTCAAAACAATTATGTCGGCAGTGATCAAAACATTACACAACAACAGGAACCCAACACAAAAAGGACAAGGAGAAGGAGAAGAAAACCCAACGATGAGATCAGATACAAAATGTTCTTCAACATTACAAGAAAAGAGCCGACAAATGCAACTTCTCATATGGAGTGCAGAGAGAGGGAGTACAACAAAAAACAACACCCAAACACTGTTCCAAAGTACAACAAGTGAGATGGAAAAAAGGGATCATTTTACTAACTGACCAACATTACATTAAGATTGTGGGTGATTACACCACATGATCTACAATTCTGGGTGGTCTGGTCTTTGCTTCACAGCTTCAATACTTTAGTGATTGGTGTGTCGGTGTGTGTGTGGTGTTGTGGGTAATGGTGACGATCCGATCATGTAAATCATCTAGAGAAGTACAACAATAAGTAACATATGCATCTATAACAAGTGTATTTTTTGCGTAAAATGAGAAGATCTTTATAATTATGTTCGCCAGAAACGGAAACTCGGACTTAAAAGATTTAACTAAGATTTACCGCTTAATTTCCATGGAAACGTTTACCATAATTTAATATTCCAAAGCAAATCATATGGTTCATATATAAGTAGTAAATTGTAGCAGAGCGTATAGGTTTAAAAATCTATAGTTTTCTTAAGGGCGAAAATAAAAACTGTGATCAAACCCATATAACCTTTATTAATAAAGAATGGGCATGCAGATTGTATTTCGGTAGTGGTGAAAATGGGCAAATGAGGCGACTGTAAACACCGGTGCCAATTTTGTTTGAATTCAAGCTTAATATACGTTTTTGAAACCGAGAAAATATTTAAGCAGGAGATGGGAAAACGTGGAAAAAACCTACATTAAGTGAAATAAACTAGCTTGGTTGGTTGGTTGGTTGAAAAGGCTGCAAGGCAGCACGCTGTCCAGCACACTTAGGCTAAATAAGCCTATTATGATACCTGCAGTTTCCTCCATAGCAACTATTGACTAGTCGTCCAGCCAACTTGTCCTTTCAATAAATTTGTCTATAAGACCTACAGGAATATCCTGTAGGGCTAAGGTGCTGACTAGATGTGTTCCGAATATCCTACTTCTCAGTCCTACCAGAGCAGGGAAATCCAAGAGAAGGTGTTTCGTCGTTTCCTCGTCCTCTTCCATGCAGCATCTACTGAGAGTAGAGTTTCTATGTCCCAATCTGAGGGCGTGTTTTCCCACAAGACAATGTCCCGTAAGTGTTCCTATAGTTGTGGATAACCTGCCACTCGTCAAGTCACGTAGTTGCCTAGTCCTCTTCCTGTCAACCTGTGGCCAGAGGGCCCTGGCTTGTTTGCAAGTTGAAGTAAGTCTCCACTTGTCCTTGAACATATTATAGGCCCACTGCCTTATCTGCAAAACAGCAGGTAGAGATTGGCATACTAACACTTTCTTTTGCCTGAAGAACTTGTGCCATAGTGCCCTGTCTAGCTAACGCATCCGCTACGCAATTGCCTGGAATGCCGCTGTGTCCCGGTACCCAGACGAGCCTGATGTCAAAATACTCCGCCTTCACCCTAAGTGATGAGTGGCTTTCTTTCACCGTCAGGGACGTAGCAAACATGGCTTCCAGGGACTTTATAGTAGCCTGGCTGTCTGTGTAGATACATATTCTCCGGAGGGTTGTGACACTACTTTTCAGTAGTTCAGCAACCTCCAGTATGGCGGCTATTTCCGCCTGAAATACACTACAGTGATCAGGCAGCTTGAAGGAGATATTTACATTTAGGTCCGGTGAAAGGACCCCATAGCCTACTTGCCCGTCCAACTTTGATCCATCCGTGAAAAATACTGTCCCCTTACAGTGACTTTTCCCAGGTATTCCTGTTCGGAATAGAAGTCCTTAGATTTGTCGCTGGTAGAAGGTAGGGGATACAGTAGTCCGTTTTTACGGGAATAGAGTTGAGCCGGTGTGGTAATTCAGTGTGTCCGGAATGCCCCGATATCAAAACGCCACAATCTCTGATTCTCACCTTGGATATAGCGGCTGCCGATTCGGCCAAGTGCAGTAGCTGACGTCGTGCCCATTTCATATAGGAATTCAGAATATATTTCTTTTGGAGGGATCTCCACCAAACTACGATACCATAGAGAAGTATTGGTCTGACTAAAAAAAATAAATGGTTTCCCATTACATCCCATGAAGGGACCGGGGAGAACTTCTCACAATCAATGATCTGTGCGCTTTCCGGTTTTCACTCACTGATTGGGACCTACAGTTTTACACCGATTCCGAACGGTATTTTTGAGAAGCTTATATAGAGAGGCTATATACTCGATAGTGTCGCCATCACTAAGCGAGGTGACCGTCGTCGAAAGATATTTTAAGGTGGTTGGAGCAGGGATCGAACCCAGGATCTCCTGTACAAGAGGCGCGCACACTACCCATTGCACCACCGACGGTCACACTGACTGACTATTGTAGTATAAATCCAAGTGGTGATCTTAGGAGACTTTACAACAGTAAAGAGCAACAGATCCCTTTTTCACCCTCTCCACCACATTCGGTTTCCAAGACAGTTTTCTGTCGAGAATTATCCCCAGATACTTGACCTTTTCCGTCAACTGTAATTGCACCCCATTAACTGACGGTAGTTCAAATGCGGGAATTTTATATTTCCGAGAGAACAAGATAAGCTCGGTTTTAAGTGGGTTAAGTGATAGTCCGTTGTTAGCGGTCCAGTCCGAAATCAGACTAAGTAGGCTGGTTGTACGAATGCTAAGTAAATTGAGGTTTCTACCCGTACAGATGATAGCAATATCATTGGCATAGGCAAAACCTGGCATTCGGCCCTGTCCAATTCAAGAAACAGTTCATTGACAGAAGTTAACCATAATAGTGGAGCCAGAACTCCCCCCTGCTGTGTCCCCCTGTTAACGTTCCAAGTAATTGTAACACCACCCCATTCAGCTTTGACGGATGTATCCACCAGAAGCTTCCCAATTATGCGTGTCACTAAGCTGTCGACTCCTAGATTCTGTAACGACCTAAGAATTGCCGAAGATTGAATGTTATTGAAGGCTCCCTCGATGTCCAGGAAGGTCCCTCGAGCGAAGACCTTATTCTCTAGCCTTATAACCCTTATAAACTAGCATACAAAAAAAAATTATGTATGGTAAGGGCGGATCAATAAGTCCGTGACCTTTAGAATGAAACACAGTTTTTTTCAAAAACAATTTATTTTTCAACATAATGTCATTTTATCTCAATACACTTAGTCCAACGTTTCTCCAATTTTTGTTTCACTACCAAAAAATATGATTTTTCGAGGTCCATAAAATAGACAATTGTTTGATCAATAATTTCATTGCTGGAGCTAAATGTCTTTCCACCGAGTCATTTCTTTTGGTTTGGAAATAGGAAATAGTCACTGGGGCCTAAATCCGGAGAATACGGTAGTTCAATTCATTGAATTTTGCCATTGAGAGCACACACGTGTGCACGCGTGCATTATCTTGATGACAAATAACTTTTTTCTTGGCCATATGGGGTCGTTTTTTTAAATTCTTGTTCAATCGGTCCAATAAGTTGGTATAACATTCGCCGTTTTTTCTCCTTGAACGTTTTTCCAGAACATTCAGCGTCATTTGTACTTGTGCGACCACAACGAAAGTCTGTAAACCACTTTTTTACCATTGAAATCGATGGTGCAGAGTCCCCATAGTATTTATCAAGCTTTTCCTTGGTTTGATTGACGGTTTTTTTTCGCAAAAAATAATGTTTAATGAGCACTCGAAATTTACTTTTTTCCATTTTTAAAAAATGCGCGAGATTGTATGTTTTGAACAGCTGTTAAACGCAAAGTAAATGACGGAACTTGCTCAAAATTTGACAGTAGTCTACTAACAGATGATACTTGATGGTAACAGTGTTGCATTTCATATAACTGCAATGGAAGTTCAAAAATTCACGGACTTATTGATCCGCCCTCGTATATAAGAATTTAATTTTTTTAGTAACGGGAGTCTCAGTAAGAACGCAGTTTTTCATTTTAAAATAAAAGCACGTATTTCTTGAAATAGTTGTGATTTTTTACTGTATTGTAAAGAAGACATATTCCGATTAAGTATGGAATAAAATATCCGTCAAATGGCCTCCATGGCTGTCATCAGAAATTTAATATTTTCATGAAATTTTCCATGACTTTTTCACCGAGATGTGGCTGTATCTCACCGAGAACGCGTTGGATCTCGGGTTTGAGCACAGGAGTTGTTTCTGATTTACTCGCATAAACCCGAGATTTCACAAAACCCCAATGAAAGAAATCACACGGCATTAAATCGCATGATCTTGGTGGCCAGTTGACATCAGACTTTCATAAGATAATTTGTTCTGGAAATCCTTGCTGCGATAAATCGATTGTTTCATGCAGGGTGTGGCGGGTGGCGCGGTCTTTTTGAAACCACATGCCGTCTAGATCCATGCCGTCTAGTTGAGACCGACCCAGTTTCTTCAATTTTGTTGACCACTCCTCGAATGAGTGACACATTAGATGCCTTTTCTCGAAGTTTGCGAGCGGTGTCAAAATAACTTTCCAAATTTTTCGTAAAGCGCTCCATTTTTAATAATTAGAATAATCATATGTGACAGCTGCCACGTTTCAGATTTGCCACTTGCACAAAAAAATTGGCACTAAATTTAAAAAGTGGAATCTTACTGAGACACCCTTTATATTTGGCCTCATATACTTTCGTAGGGTTTAGCATCACTACTTTGACAATATTATGAGATTGTAAAATCCGATCCAGCTGGATATTGTTTCAGTTTCAAGACAAATGATTTGAAAGTGGATTTTAAACGGGTATAGTAATTTAAATACAGTGGGCATAATATCAGTAACAATTTTTCCGAATACGAAACAATTAGAAAAATTAGAAAAAAAATTTGCGAAATTTATTTCAATATTTTTTGTTTCATCTATCTTTCATATTAACGAAGAAAACAAATCATTTCTGAAAAAAATCTATTGATAGATATAGACATTAGGAATAATGTATTCAAACCAGTATAGAACATACCTTAAACATACCCTCACCCGAAGTCATCCATTGCGACCGAGTTCTATTGAATATTGGCATTGCATTAAATATTATTCGATACCCAACATAATTACGATCCTAATTATGGGGATCCACTTAAGTGATTATGGGGAGTTATAGTGACTACCAGCCAATTGTACGCTCAATATTTATATGGGAGGTACAAAAATGGGCAATGCGAAGTTGTTCATCTGTTTTTACACAGTATTGCAGAAAATATCAGATCAGTACCAAATATTGTTAAGTTCGGTTGTGGTATACGGGAGAGAGCCGGCCAACTATTGTATGATAGGTACGAAAATGGGCGTGATAGAGTAGTTAATCTTTAACTTTTACGAAAACATTGCCGCGCACTGAATTGAATTAAGATCGCTTGTAGTTTACGAGGGTTATCAGGTCGACCAACTTTTGTGTGCATATGACTAAATTTTGTCCAGTACCAAATTTCATAAAGATAGTTCGATTTTGAGGGAGTTATCTTGTCGAACAACCAGACGGACGAAGTAAAACTTATGTATGAAAAATCACACTTGTCTTAATCGGTGATTGGCGTTGGATGACGTGAAGCCTTATACCTAATTTCATTAAGATCGGAAGTGTTTCAGGCAACTTATCGCATTGCCAACCCGGACGACCAATGTTTGAGTTGAAGCTAATCGCATCTACCAGAAAAAGGTTTTAGAAGAAGCATGACTTCGTACTGCATGTATCGATTTGTATGGAAGGTACTAGAAGGGGCGTGGCTATAACGCCCATTTTTCAATCCCACCCTAAGTTTGGACAAATAATAGTCACTAACAAAATATCATTGTGATCGGCAAGGATTTACGGGAGTTATCTGCCCGAACAGCCAGCCGGCCGAACAAATTTTGTATGGGAGGTACTAAAATGGGCGTGGCAAAATCAACCTTGTCTTAATCCGTGACTGGGTTTTGATAACATGAAGCCTAATACCCAATTTGATGAAGATCGCAAGTGTTTCACGCGACTTCTCGCATTGACAACCCGGACGACAACCAACCTTTTGTATGGGAGGTACCCAAATGGGCGTGGCATGGCGACCTCGCCCATTTTCTATAGTTAAGTAGATATTTACAAATTATTAACCAACATTTGAGTTGAAGCTAATCACATCTACCAGAAAAAAGTTTTTAGAAGAAACATGATTTGTGTCGATTTGTATGGGAGGTACCAGAAGGGGAGTGGTCAAAACGCCCACTTTCAATCCCAAATTAGCCTTAGACAAATAATAATCACTAATAAAATTTCGCTGTGATCGATAACGATTTACTGCAGTTATCGCGTTGACCAGCCAGACAGACAGACGGACATGGATCGATCGTCTTTAAAAGTCCCAAACCAAATTTCGTTCAAAGATACTGAGGGTCTAATATAGCTCCTTCTGTGCGTTAGGGTATAAATATCGGACAAATGGCCCCCATGGCTCTGATGACAGGCTATTATTAGTCTTTTCATGAAATTTTCTATGACTTTTTCATATAACTGTGGCTGTATCTCACAGATGACGCGTTGGATCTCTTATTTGAGCCCAGGAACTGTTTCTGGTTTATTCGCATAAACCCAAGATTTCACAAAACGTCAAAGAAACAAATCACACGACGTTAAATCGCATGAGCGTGGTAGCCAGTTGACATCAGCATTTTTTGAGATAATTAGTTCTGGAAATCGTTGCTGCAATAAATCGATTGTTTCATGTGCTGTGTAGCAGGTGGCGCCATCGTGCTAAAACAACATGTCGTCGAGATCAATGCCGTCCAGTTGAGGCCACAATAACTCCGATACGATGATACTGTAACGAATGCCAGTTCACAGTCATATGAAGTGTGTTCACAAGAACAACTCTCTGCTTAATCTGAATTCTGATTATATTCTTTTTGAATACGATAGGACAGAGGCGAATTAACTGGTCTACTACCTTAAAGTTATATCCGTTCGGATTCGCTGTAAAACTATGGCACTGTACTGCATTGAATCCCATTCAGCGTAATATTCATAATATTTTTAATTTTGGTTAAGCCCGTTATTCAGTTTTTATGAAACTATCGTTGCCATCAGAAGTACGTGTATACAAAATAACGAAAATTTAGCGAACCGAAATTTCGATCACTTCTCATTTGCTTGGACGTCGGCTCCACGAAAATTTCGCAATCAAAATCACTTTCAGGGTTGTAACGCTAAAGTTTTTTCGTACGAGATCAATTGAAGACCCTGTTGAAAGATAGTGTTATTTCACTTTTTTTCAAAAACAATATTTTCCTTCTTTTAATGTTTCTCCATCGTACCAAATTTAAAAAAAATTAAAAAAAAAATTTTCGAATTTAATTTTAGTAATTTAAATATCTGATGCTGATTTCTTCCTATCGAAAACAAAAAAATACCATAGAAACATTAAAAGAAGGAAATATTGTTTTTGAAAAAAAGTGAGTTAACACCTCCTTCCACGAAGGTTTTAATTGTTTTATAAGGGCGGACCAATAAGTCCGTGACTTTTTGAATGAAGCACAGTTTTTTTCCAAAAAAAATTAGTTTTTCAACATAATCTCCTTTTAGCTGAATACACTTAGTTCAACGTTTCTACAATTTTTGTATTCCTTCCAAAAAATAGGTTTTTTCGAGTTCCATAAAATAGGCGTTTGTTTGATCAATAATTTTATTGTTGGAGCTAAATCTCTTCTCCACCGAGCCATTTCTTTAGGTTTGGAAAGAAATAGTCACTGGCAGCTACATCCGGAGACTATAGCGGATGAGGTACCAATTCGTAGCCCAATTCATGGAATTTTGCCACTGAGACTACACACGTGTGCACCCGTGCATTATCTTGATGTTTTTTTAATCCTTGTTAAATCGGTACAATAAGTTGGCATAATATTCGCCGTTTATTGTATTTCGCTTTTGAAGGTAATCGACGTGGATTAACCAGCGTGCATCCCAAAAAACTGTTGCCATCACCTTATTGGCCGACAAACGTACCTTGCGGTTCAACAACTCCAAACAATCCTCTGAAGTTGTTACACGATTACGTTTATGGTCAATTGAGAGCCAACGCGGCACCCATCTTGCAGACAGCTTTCTTAAACCCAACTGATCATTTAAAATCTAAACCACACTGCCATAAGAAATGCCTAAGGCATCAAAAATCTCAGGCACTTTTACTCTTCGATCGGCCAATACCAGATCGTGGATTTTTTCGACATTTTCGGGTGTATTGACCTCAATTGGGCGTCCAGAACGTTCGGCGTCATTTGTACTTGTGCGATCACAACGAAAGTCAGTAAACCACTTTTTTACCATTGAAATCGATGGCGCGGAGTCCCAATAGTATTTATCAAGCTTTTCCTTGGTTTGATTGATGGGTTTTTTTCCGCAAAAAATTATATTTAATGAGCACTCGAAATTCACTTTTTTCCGTTTTTAAAAAATGCACGAGATTGTATGTTTTGAACAGCTTTTAAACGCAAAGTAAATGACGAAACTTGCTCAAAATTTGACAGTAGTCTATTAACAGGTAGTAATTGATGGCAGCAGTGTTGCATTTCATATATCTACGAGGGAAGTTCGAAAAGTCACGGACTTATTGATCCGCCCTCTACTTTTTATTGTTTGGGACTGGAGCTGTGAAATTTTGATAATGTAGAACTGTAGTGCGAAAACGAAATATTAGAGATATATATGCAAGGATTTCCGCAGTAAACTTTTTCATATATAGATAAATGGTAAAATATCTTAAGAAAATTTCGCAAGAACTAAATACGGAGTTCCAACAAGAAAAATAAAGCATGAAATATAATTAAGAAAAAAGTTTAGTTATCTAAAATTGTATTTGAAAGTAAAAAATTTCAGTTTGCTAAGATTAAACTGTAGTTTTTTTAAACTCCACATTTAAATGGTTTACCAAAGATGCCAATCAAAAATACTTACTTTCACAAAAGAAAATACCAGGCAGACAAAACCCTTAAGTCTTTCACTTTATGAAAAATAAACTCCTTGCATTCCATATAATTTATGCTCGTTTACTTGCTTTATTTTCTTTGCTAAATTGAAAAATTTTCCACTCTGTCAGTTTGGATTTTAAGTTTCCTTCGTATATCCTCCAAACGTTAAGTGAATTTCTTTATAAGTTTTTATTTTGTATTTTTATTTTGTATTTTTCTGTTGCGTTTTTTTGGTTTTCCTCCTCTGCGTGCAGAGTTATTGAATATTGCGTTGCTTTGGGCTGTCATAAAATACCGACATACATATAAATGGCTACGTATGGAGCTCATTACACGTGTGAATGTAGTATGCGAGAGTTCATATGTTTGGGTCTGAAGACGCCTTAACATCTGCTCAAATTGCGCAAAGTTCACATAATGCTAAACGAAATGAAACCTTAAGTTAAATTGCAGAAAATGTTCGTTATTTTGTAAATTGAAGCGTTATTTATGACATGTAACGCAAGGAAACAAAAGCGCAATAGTTATAGCAAAGTTAATTGAAATCTTAAAGGTAACCACTATACGATGAAATTTTCCACTTAAAGGATTGCAACGCCGGAGGAGAGGGGAAGAAGATTGTGCTTGATTTGAACACACAGCGAATGTACTAGGAGAGAAACAGGTAGATTTTGTGGCAATCATTAAAAATAGGTTTCTAATACTATGGGACATCGCGGGATATTATGATATCAAATCAGATGATATCAAATCAAATTGTTTCCTCGTAATAACTAAAGGATTTTGAGAAGTTCTGGTTGATTTCTTAACATTCAAAACTCGTATTTTTTGTTTTTCTTGACACGCGAAATGTTGTATTTTTAGCTTGCTTAACAAAAGTTTACTCCGTATTAACCTGGTTGTAAATTTCGAATATGTTTCTTAAATATCGTGGAAAATATAAAATTTTTTACATTATTTCATTCGTATGTATAAAAAAATATTTTTTGGGTCTGTGTTTTTTTTTTTTTTTTGAAGATAAACTATAAATATCTAACGCGATAATATTTAATTGATTTAAGAATTATTAAATTTTTATTTATTCAAAAAGATTTTGTTTCCATCTTGTTTTTCATCTTTAATTCGATCAAAACATTTTTGAATATGTAAAATTTTTCTGCAAAAACGTTTTGTTTCTCACCATGGTCTCCTTTTAGCTCGATGCATTCACCATAATTTTTTCAATTATTTCATTCATTTCATATAATGGGTTTTCTCAAGGTCTTCAAAATAGGCGTTTGTTTCAGTGATGACCTCTTCATTCCAGCCAAATTTAATTTCTTCAGGTTTGGAAATAAAAGTTAGCCACTGCGGATAAATCTGGAGAATGAGGAGGATGAGGAAGTAATCCAATTTTTGGATTTTTGCCATGGCGACTACAGACCTGTTGCCAAATGCGGTTGTTTTTGATTCAAATCAATGTCGACTCTGTGCAAGAGCTGTGAGTGATATTCTGCAGTGATTGTTCTACCCTTTTTAAGTTGATTGATGTGAAAAATATCAAACATTGCAGCCCTATGGGTGGGGTTCTCAACCACTTGCTACCATACGATATCCCCATATAGGACATAAATGGGGCATATTAATTATATGACAATTGTAATTTGTAGTTTAATGTAAATTACCTATACAAATTCAAATTCCAAAAAAATTTAACTACAATTGACAAATGTACTTATTTTGAAAGAAAATCCTTCAGATCTTGTTGTTTTGGTTTTCAAGCATTTTATATGGACAGGTTTATGAATTTGAAACTGTGGCCGTCAGTGTTGCAATGGTAGTGTGCGACTCTTGTACATGAGAACGTGGGTTGGATCCCTGCTCTGACCACCTTACATTTTTTTCGACGACGGTCACTTCGCTTAGTGAGGGCGACACTATCGAGTAATTAACAATGAAAAAGTTTCTCAAAATATCGTTCAGAAAGCACAAGGCTCACTGATTGTGAGAAGCTCTCCCCTATCCCCTCATTTATTCATTTATTTTTACCACGAAATACCAATCGAAGTCACAAACTTCTACATATAAAATACTTTAAAAACAGAATTTCCAGCAGTGAAATAAATTCAAAATAATTAAAAGGATTCCGTCATTTCCTTACATTTGACATCCGATTCCACAACCTGGATTTGCATTGCCTGAGTAAATCTAAACTCAAAAGGGTTCCAATTGCATTAAATAGAATAATGCAAATTAAAATGCAGTGCAAATTAAAAAAAAATACCGACTCTGATATAGCATTATTTGCCTCACAATTGCTATATATATCTATTGAAGTTTCCCGGCGAGACTTGTAGAGATCTAAAAAGACCCGTTTCCCATTACATCCCATGAAGCGATTGGGGAGAACTTCTCGCAACCAGTGAACGGTGCGCTTTCTAATTTTTAACTCACTGATTGGGACCTACAGTTTTTTTTTTTTTTTTTTTTTTTTGCAAAACATTTTCATTTCATTTCATTTATTAATTTCATGAGAACCTAGCACAACAAGAATGATTCTTATAAATTACAGTGCTAGTGATATAAAAGTACAGATACTCGAGTTTTGAATTAGTATACTAGTTGTAATATAAATAATAATAATAATAAAATATATAAAAATATTAGAAGTAAAAAAAAAAAAAAAAAAAACAACAAATTTTATTATAAATTCATCTTAAATGTATAATGAGCTCCTTTTTAAATTTTGCAGCGTTGCCTATGCATTGTATATGGAGTGGTAGGTTGTTCCAAAGACGTGTAGCAGATATGAAAAATTGTCTTTCGGAAATTAAAAACTTAAAACTTTTGGTTATCACTAATCTTTCCACGCTGTGATCGGCCAAATTTTATTTTCTCATATAAGTAATTTGGTTCTTCAGTGTAGATTAATTTATGAAAAAATGAAATTGATTTATATTTAAGTATATTATCAAAGGGCATATTAAAGATTTTGTATGAGTAACTGGATATTCTATCTCTACGGTTTCTGTTGAATATATACCTAGCGATGTTGTTATATGTAACTTTAAGTCTTTGATAATCAGTACTATCACAGTTCTGATATAATTCACATCCATACAAAAGGACAGGTATAAGGTAAGTTCTCGCAAGAAGCATCCTAATTTGCAATGGTTTTGATGTCTGAACAGCCCAGAGGTTTCTTAACATTCCATGTACTTTCCCCACTGTAGTATTGATATGGTTTGTCCATGACAGTTGACCATTGAGAGTTACACCGAGATTCAGTACAGTTTGGAAAAATGGAATATAAGAATTATTCAATACGATGGAATTTTCGAGTGCTAGGGTAGTCTTACTCCTAGAAATTAACAAACATTTAGATTTGGTTGGATTAAGACAAAGACCATTTCTGGAGGCAGAAATGCTTATACTGTTAAGATCTGTATTTATGTCCATAATGCACCTTCCGAAGTCAGCAACATTTGTACTTAAGTACAATTGAACATCATCCGCATACATTTGTATTTGACAATAACGAAGTACTTCTGGCAAATCATTAATATAAATGGAGAACAATAATGGCCCCAAAATGGATCCCTGTGGAACTCCTCTTCTATTTGTGAGTGCGATTACAGATGTACGAGCCAATCAGACTACATGCTGTAGTAGAAAAAAAATTACATAACTTTTCAAGTTTTGTCAATAGAACAGAATGTACAACGGTATCGAAGGCCTTGCTATGGTCCAAAAGAATCAGAAATGAAATCATATTGTCTCAATTTGATTTTATACTGTATAAACTTTTCGCCACATCTGCAGGAGTAACACAATGAAAAGAAAATTTATTTTCAATTCAGCAGAAGAATAATCTGCATAAATATTAGAAAAACTCTCTACAGAACCTTCCCCGACAAACTGCCTGTTTAAGGAATTTAAGTCAATATCAGTGGAAGTGTTAACCTTATTTATTTTCCCGATTCCGATACTGCGGATCTGCTCCCATTTTGATGAGTTACTAATAGCCGATGCAAATTTTCGTTCATAGTATGAAGATTTAGCCATTTTAATACTCTGCTGGAGTGACCTGGCAGCATAATCCCAGTGAAAGGTTTGTATAACCAACTGACCAGAATGGAAACCGAACCGGATGGAAATCTGTAACATAGACAGGTTGGGAACACGGGCGTAGCCAAGGGGTGGCAAGACGGGCAGTTGCCTCATCTTAGAACTCGAAACCAATCGATGTTTATGTCCTGGTGGTAGCAGAGTACTCGTATTACGAGTTATTGCTGATGATTTAAGCATATAGATATTTAAGATGATTAATTTTCTGAATCGATTTAGCCATGTCCATTTGTCCATATATTTCTGTAATCAAAGTAAACCGTAAATCTGCTTTCCAGGTTTCCTACTATCGGCTCCAAATCGATTTCAACGAAATTTGATACGTAAGATTTCCTTGGGTAAACAATGACTTCCTTTGAAAACAGTTCACATCGGCTTATGTTTCCAAATAGCCGCCATACATAGCCGCCATTTGTTATACCTGATGTTTGTTTGTGGGAAATGCAGGCTGAAAAATAACGGCCTCTCTAACATATTTTCCCAAACATATTCTACAGTAACCATGTATGTTTGGAACACACTTCAAACATTGCAAGTCCCAAACTTATTTGTATTTAAATGCAAACAGTATCAGGTCTACTGACAAACGTGTATGCTTTTACGTGGACACATATGCGTTCTTCATCCCCAACATCTATATACGTACGTGGAAGCATTCGCGTCATTCCCCCAAACCTACATATACTTACGTGGAAACATATGCGAATTTCCTCCCAAATATAATAATAGTTAGAAAGAATTATTCTTCGATTTCAATATATATGTATTATTTATTACAATTAATTTTAACAATATTAAATACAAAAAATTAATAGATTTAAAACTGTCCTTTTTACATTTACTTGCATTAAATATTTTTTTTTGTTGCATGAAATAAGAATCTGCTGCTCTTTTGCCTTCCCCTTTCTTTGTTGTCTCTCACGTTTTTGTTTTCAGAAGGTTTCAGCTATGCCTTCGCTATCGCTAGGCGTTGATCCACAAACAAGATATATATACATATACAAATCAAATACATTATTTATTTTTGTTTCATGAAATGAGAATCTGCTGCTCTTTTGCTTCTCCTTTCTTTGTTGTCTCTCACGTTTTTGTTTTCAGAAGGTTTCAGCGATTGGAGATATTTATATACAAATTAAATTCATGCAAGCCAAGCGTGGATTAATTACTTGTGTTTCTCCTATTACACTTATTTCACTTATTATTTCCGATTTTCTTAGTAAAGGCTCGGACAGACAAAGGGCTTCACGTTGTTGCCCTTTGCAGTTTCTTTTCTCAAAATCTTTCCCCACTTTGGTAGCACACATACATATATACGAAACCCATCCACAACAACCAAAGTAATATCACAAACCATTTAACCGTCCGAGACTTCGCTTATTTTTTTTTACTGATCAAGCGCTTTTGATTTCCGATGAACCATAGATGACTTAATACACGAACCTAAAACGCAATACATCAGGCAATATAAGAAACACTTAATCTGCAATTTACACGCACATTCAGGAATATTTCTGACTCACTGACTGAGAGAATAATGCAAAAATAAAGATACACACTTACAAGATAGACTCGCTCGTTGTCCCTGTTTTATTCTCTTGCTCTCGAGAGAGCATAGACAGTGCAACAAACACAGCTGTAGTTGTACCACAAACATGAATGTATGTGGGTCGCAAACACATATATTATAATATATTAATCATTGTACCTCAAACATGTAATATTGAATAGCAAACACAATGTGCTTGGACGCTAGTATATTATATTTGCGACAAGTTCCAAACACACTTTATATTTGCATCCAAAGAACAAAAAAAAAACAGAATTTTCAGCGTGGGGTCATGCTTTGTTTGTACAGGGTGCGGCTAAAGTAACTATATGATTTGTTTTTTAAATAACTGTTGAATGGAATGAAAAAAACAAAAAAATTTATGATAAAAAGAAAGTTTATTTTATGTTATTTTTTTACATTAATTATGAAAAATAATATCAGTTAAATGAGAACCGTTTTCTCTAACGCAAAAATGTGCTCTTTTTATGGCATTTTCCATCACTTTGTTGAGTGCAACAATATTTTCGGCCGATCTGCCAGTTCGAGGTCTGCCCGTACGTCTTGAATCTCCGACAGTCCCATATTCAGCAAAATTATTCACCAACGAACGAATGGTTGGAGCAGTTCTTACACCATAAAATCTTTTGTATGCACGTTGAGTATTAATTATCGAACGATGATTTTCAATGAATAGAAAAACAATCTTAGTTCTTTGCGCAATTGTATAGCGTTCCATTTTTAAATATTCTCCCAAGTTTAATTTGTGAAATAGGAAAAAAGAAAAAGTTAAATACTCGCAAGCAAAGAAGTTACAATTGTTTTACATCATATAGTAACTTTAGCCGCACCCTGTATATAACCGTCATAGTAATTTTAACAACCAAGCTTGGTACTATTGACTTTAAAGGTAACAAATATTAACCAGGTTCAACAAATTTAGGCGCATTAGACTAATTAGAATATAGCCGATATCGGTACACGATTGGTAAAGCAAAATAAAAATTGTACCATCCATGATTAGTATTAACTGCTCCATTTTCGATTGCAACGAATGATTGAATTTTTGAATCCTTTCTGAAAATATGATACAACTTTTTACGATTTGATATAGCTGACGTGCAAGTTCTTGTTTCTATCGAATTTTATGATAAACAGGTTACGGAGACAAAGCTCTTTAGGATATTGTATAGTCGGTTGTGATTGCTTTAAAATTACCTCCTGCCCATCTTTGTCATTTAAGATTTATGTCGTTCATTTGAATTACATAGCCCACAGAAAGACTTAAGAGTTACCAGTTTTTGTTCTTGTGTTTTATATCTTGCTCCTCCCTAACCGAGTTTATGGCTACATCCTTGGTTGTGGATGACTATACGCTGAAAAATCTATCTTTTTTTAGTTGTTTGGAGGCAAATATAACGTGTTTGTGTAGTATACTTGTATCCAAACACATTGTGTTTGCTGTCTAATATTACTTTTTTGAGATGCAATGATTAATAGGTTATAATACATATTTTGTGACAAAAATTCGACAACAAAGGGCCAAGAAAGCAGCAGTTCTTCAATTCCTGAAAACAATGCTTGCAGTAATATATGAACATAACACAATTTCATTATAATTTTTATCGTAATACTCCACTTAAGCTCCGATAGAAATCTTAAGCCAAACCCACAGAGCTGCGCCATTTTCATTATGACTTCTTTTGGTCTTCAAAATGTTTGCCTCATCCCATGAAATGCCATAAACAAACTAAACCATCTCAACCGGGGGTCATAGTAATCATTGTAGTTCCTCATCATTAACCTTTACATTAACTCCACGATTTGAATTGGTGAAATTAGGGGAACGATCTTCAAGGAAGTGAACGCCATCATCATCATAATAATATTGAATATTAAAAACCATAATAATACTCATCACAATCTTGAATGGTTGATGGGACAGACGGTCGATGGAAATTATGAGGATGATGATGGTGGTGATGGGCCATGATGACGGCACTACGTTTAAGTCTCTTGATGAAAATACTTTACTCTGTTCCTGCCATATCGTGTTACATTCAACGGTGTATTAGAGACGGCGAGTGAGTGTATGAGACCATGTTAATAATATTTATTTGCAGTTTGTAGTTCTTGCTGTTATGAGAATCATGTGCTTATTAAATAATTTATTTAAGTACATCATTTAAATTAATGAAAACGTTGGTGGCACTTAAGGAAACACCTTTAAATGGAGCACCAAGAACACTTAACTCGGGGGAAAATTGAAGGCAATAAAGTGTCTTGCCATGGTTGGTTAAAAACCCCTAATATGGCTCAAATAACAAATTTGGGGTTTTATATAAAATAAACGGAAAAACATTTGCATTAAAACTTAATTTAAAGTTATTAATACAAATTATATATGAAATAAGTTAATATTATTCCGTTAAGTGTTGGAAGTTGAAACAAACTCAACTTGAAGTAATCACGCATAAAATTTAAATTTCATAAAAATATTAACTGCCAAAGACACTGTAGAGTAAAGTTTAGAGTTAAATAAACAAAACCAATTTTCGATTTCCTTTGAGCAATATAGGTACGGGTATTTTTTCTGTAATTGGAAACAATATAAATAGTCGAAACCAGGATTGAACTCATGTTGGCGGCCGATAATTTCGAAGTTTGTGACTCTTCTCATCAGCGCTTAAGCACTGTAGTCCTGTGACCGTTTGGTCCACCTTGCCACTAATTGCAGTTGTCATCTTGGGGGCTTCTCTTCTCTTTCTATTTCCATTAGAAATACGTTTCTCCTTCTTACTTACACGCACTTGTGCTGGAGTTTTTTGAAAGTAATCTAATTATAGAACACTAGCAAACACCTCAGGCTTCGTCCTCAATTTTTATAGGGATGCCTATTGTTTGTTAACATAGCATTCTACTGGTGAAAGAATTTTTAAAATCGGATGAGTAGTTTAGGAGATTACCCCCTACATACAAACTAACAAACTCACAAACACTCTATAATAATATTAGGATAGATATAAATAGGTGGGACTGTCCACGGATGTGGGAAGTTTCTGATAGCCATTCACTAGGGAGATGCCAGAAATAATTCCTTCATGGCGCAGTCGAGGCAGCTCCCTACTTCCACGCAGTATGTCCTGGGCAATGGCTTTATCGTAAACATCTGTTAGCTAGCTACAGTCAGAAGGCGAAACAAATGAGCAGCCTGATTGGCTATGGGATCACTGATATGTCTCAGGTATCAAGATATCGAGCATATTCTTCAGTCCTTCGAAGACGGATGAGCCAACATATGGGCCAACAGCGGATAGAAACCAAAAGAAGAAAATCCAGGTTCGACATATTGCATCCTGCACCGAAATTCTGTAACTTTTTAACAATACAAATCAATAGTTATATTGTCAAAATTCATAACATTTTCATATGAAATTTCCGAATTTTGTCAATTTGACTACTGATTTTTATCTTTAAAAGGTTACTGAATCCCGGTACAGGTCAGTGTCTGATCCATAATGGGCGGCTGCCATCAAATTTACTGGCAGTAGGTGAAATGTATAGACCCGGTGGACTGGGGTTGCTTCACGCCACCATTCATAATGGAAGTGAATATACAATAACGAAAGAGAAAACATAGACAACCACTATTTGTTGACGACCCCGGAAAACGTTATAATGACCACGATTTATAGATATGCACTTGGAATGTAAGAACTCTCCTATAGTATCATATAGGTAGATTCTATAGATCTATCTATAGATCCTGTAGATCTATCTATAGATCCTATAGATCTATATGGTGTCTAATAGTCAGATGTCCTCGAAAGTTATAAGGCTGACATTACCGCTTTTCAGGAAATCCGATGGACAGCACATGGCTGCACAAGAAAAAAAAATACTGCAACATATACTACAGTTGCCATGAGAAAAAAAGCGAATTTGGTTTCAGATTTGTAGTTGGCAAAAGACTGCGACATCTAGTCTCTAGGTTCAATCCCGTGAGTCAACGTATAGCCAGAATCCGTATAAAAGCGAAATATTTTTATATTTACCTCATTTGCGTGCATGCCCCGACAGAAGAGAAAGATGATGATGCCAAAGACATATTCTATGAGCTCCTAGAGGAAACGTGTGACCGCTGCCCTGGCCATGACATTAAGATTGTACTACGACATTTTGCTGCTAACGTAGGCAGGGAGAATTTGTGTCATCCAACCATTGGTAATTTCAGTCTTGAGTTTGCCGCGGCAAAAAACATGGTCGTTACCGGTACAAGATTCCAGCCCAATGACATTCGCAAGGCTACTTGGGTATCCCCTGATCAAAGGACGAAGAACCAAATTGATCACGTGGTAATTGTTGAATGGCACTCGTCCAGTGTAATGGACGTACGTGTGACCAGAAGAGCTAATACCGATTCTGATCACTACCTAGCATCGAAAAGCTGCAATTACCAGAGGTAGCCGCAGCCTACTCAAGGAAACTCTCGCGACTTTTGGCCCCTCACGATGTCGATGTCGCAGTGGGACCCATTTTCGACTCTACAAAAACTGCCGCAACAACCGTAGTTGGTTTTGAAAAACCGCTTCGCAACAAACCTTGGTACGAAGAAGAGAGACGCATAGCAAATTATGACAAGAACACTGCACGCATGGCAATGCTTCAGTCAATTGCAACGCGTGCTGCGACTGAGCGGTGTAGGGAGGGAAGAATGTAAGTAACCCGTCCCTTTAGGTGTAAGAAGAACGAATCCCGAAAATTCTGCCAAAAAGTCCAAAAGCAGAACTAATGGACATGGTTAAGGGCCCCCTTCCGTAAAGGCAAGGACGGAAATTTTATCGCAGATGTGCAGAGGATGTGGGGAATATGGAGAGATCATTTCTCCGCGCTACTGGTGCCTGAGATATCCAATGACGATAGGATAATCGAACGACGATGTCGATTGCCCTGGGGTTGTTCGAGACCGGATAAGTAAGTAAATATAATACATGGGGTTTTTTAATTTGCATTGAATTTTAATTTGCATTACTTTATCTAATGCAAATGCGAAAGAATTACCATTGTTCGCAATGACAATTAAAAATTTTGAATTTTCATTTGCTCAGGCAATGTAAATGCAGGTTGTGGAATCGGATTCCAAATCTAAGGAAATGTGGAAATGCTTTTGATTGTTTTGAATTTCTTCGACTGCTGGAATTCTGTTTTTAAAGTATTTTATATGTACAGGTTTGTAGCTTTGATAGGTATTGCGTCGTAGTACTTTCAAAGTCATAAACCTGTACTGTATAAAATATTTGAAAACCAAAAGTGTCAAATACACCCACCGAAATAAATATAAAGGCATCACCATTTTTTGGTTTTTCCAAATGTTGAGTTGAATTTTCAAGTTGTTATTTTATATTGTATTAGGCCTTTCAAAATAAACGCATAGCAATATACTATTCACTATAAATACTTTGACTATGACTTCTTCAAGGTGAATCAACAAAAATAAACCAACTACTAGTGCGAAATATTTATAAAGGCAAAACGTTTATTTAAATATTTCAACAACCCTCGTAAGACGTATGATCTCCATTAACGCTGATAGCTTCTACTAAGCGACTTGGCATTGAGCTTATCAAAGAAGGAATGTGCTCAGGATCAGTCACCTCCCATTTCTTTTCTACTCTTCGATCCTTGACATTCTTCAACTGGAGCCCGGGGTGGTAAACTTGGGTAGGTAAAATAGACCAGAGGTTCGCGATCGGAAAAAATATCAGAACTAAGTGCAAGCCAGTCAGGAGTTCGTATTATTTCTGGACTCCAGAAACTTTAGAGTTTTCTTTGACCGATGTACTGATGCGTTGTCCTGCTAGATGATAAATTCTGGGACACAAATTTCCTCTCCAGAATTAACTAAGACGACATCCAATAGTCGATTATAATAAACGGAGTCCATTTGTGTGAAAATGAGACATATTGGAGTGGTTCCTCTATAACTCATACCTGCCCAAATGTAAGGGACCCACCGCCAAAATTTCGCCGCTGACGCAAAATCTGTATACTAGTTAGAAATTATAATTATCATATATTTACCATTAATGGTAAATACATATAGATGTAGATACAGATAGCTATGTATATTTTTGTTAGTGTTCTACGCTTTTTGGTCGGGCTCTACCACGCGAGTGTTATTAGATATACATATAAGTATGATTCGATCTGGAAATATTTCTTAGAAGAATATTTTTCCATTTCCTTTGAGCTATGCACATCAGGGATTTTTCATGTGCTACAGCCCGACTCCAAAACGTAGAACACGAACAAGAAAAATATTCAAAGATGACATTTTAAAAAATTATATAGGCAGCAATACGGAATATTTAGAAACGTTTGCGGATATTCGAATAACAAAAACATACCGTATTGTTGACTAAATTGAACCATAAATCAAAAATTTTAATAACAAAATTGGTACGTGAAAACTATTAACACTCAATTAAAATTTTCATTGACATACTAAAAAATTAATCAAACATGAAATGTGACCAACAAAAAAATTCGTACTCACCGTCGGTGGTGCAATGGTTAGTGTGCGCGGCTCTTGTACATGAGATCCTGGGTTCGAACCCGGCTCTGACCACCTTCAAAAAAAAAAAAAAAAAATTTCTTTCGGCGGCGGTCACCTCGCATAGTGACGGCGACACTATCGAGTAATCTAGCCATGAAAAAGCTTCTCAAATTACCGTTCGGAATCGGTGTAAAACTGTAGGTCCCAATCAGTGAGTGAAAACTGGAAAGCGCCACAGCTCAGTGATTGTGAAAAGTTCAGTCCCTTCATGGGATGTAATGGGAAACCATTTTTTTTTTAACAAATAAATTTATCAATATACATATGTACCATTTCTAATAACCGTTTTGGTTAAATTAAAAAAATATAAATTTTCATTTTCGATCATTTCGGTAAATATGATATGATGAACAACGAAAAACTGTGATAAATTTGGTCAGCCAGTCGTGGCGTAACGGGCTAGACGCTGCTAAATATACAAACACCGAAACCACCTACGGTCACTACACAATAATATTTTCGTAGATGTGTTAAATTTTACATCGCTTTAAAAATAATATTTTTTCAATAAATTCCGTGACTTTTTGAACTTTCCTTCCAAAAAATAGGATTTTTCGAGATTCATAAAATAGGCATTTGTTTGATCAAGTATTTCATCGTTGCAGCTAAATTTCTTTCCACCGAGCCATTTCTTTAGGTTTGGAAATAGTCACTGGGGGTTAAATCCGGAGAATATGGCGGATGAGGTACCAATTCGAAGCTCAATTCATGGAATTGCACTTGTGCACCCGTGCATAAGCTTGATGAAAAATAAAATTTTTCTTGGCCATATGGGGTCGTTTTTTTTAATCCTCGTTAAATCGGTCCAATAAATTGGCATAATATTCGCCGTTTATTGTTTTCCCTTTTGAAGGTAACCGATGTGGATTATCCCGCGTGCATCCCCAAAGCAATAACCTTATTGGCCGAAAAACTTACTTTGGCCTTCTTCGGAGCTGGTTCACCCGGAGAAAGCCATTGTTTAGATCCATGATCCATGTTTCATCCATAGTTACAAAACGCCGCACAATTGCATTTAAACAACTCCAAACAATCCCTTGAAGTTGTCACACGATTACGTTTATGGTCAATTGAGAGCAAACGCGGCAAAGTAAATGATGGAACTTGCTCAAAATTTGACAGTAGTCTATTAACAGCTGGTACTTGATGGGAGGAGTGTTGCATTTCATATAACTAACAGGGAAGTTCGAAAAGTCACGGACTTATTGATCCGCCATCGTATAAATGTTGTAGCCGGTTTGATAATTTTTTTTATCACAGGATTTTAAATTGATACTTTTTTTGATTTTTCGAATTTTTTAATTGCATCGAAAAAAACATTTTTCTATCTATAATTTGAATTTAAAATTTATGTAATTCATACCTATTCCTAATTTGGTAGTGACATAATAATTTTATTGTATGGAATGGGAGACCATAAGGCACTGAACTTTGTATTTAGATCAAATTTTTTTATTTTGTATTTTGTAGCTCTTTTTATTTTTTGAACTCAATAATTAAAAAATGTCCAATTTTTTTCTACACAGCTATATTAGAAAATTTCCTGAGCACTATTGTACTCAAGAATTGTGGTTTCAACAAGACGGAGCTACGGTCAATACTGCAAGCAAAACAATGAATTTGCTGCGAACGGTTTTTGGTAACCGTATCGTTTCACGATTTGAAGATGTTAATTTGCCATCACGATCATCCGAAGTAACACCACCAGATTTCCTTTTGTGTGCACGCAAATAAACCGCAAGGACTCCAACAACTGAAAGACAATATAACAAATGAAATTATTGTGATTGATCTACCCGTTTTGGCGTCAGTTATTGACCAGATACAGCAATGAGCAATAAATTTGTCTCACAATATATTTGTAGAAGGACTAAAAGGACATACGCAAATTTACTATAAACTGGTAGAATATTTGGATATTTTGCCGGTCATTTTGGTGCAAATTTCTTGACCTTGTTTCAAAAAAGAATAAAAAGGACGTCTGGAAATAAAGATTGATAATTTAGGTCTGTGACAAACTATAATAAAATTTAATGAGGAATAACGTGGTGAAACAGTTTCAATCCATAGCTGCTCATTTTAGCGTACATTTTTGGTACTTTTTGTACAAAGGACGAATAGGACCCTTTAAACTTTGAAATAAAGCATGCAAATATTCTACGAAAATCCCTGTCAGATTTCATTGAAGACATGTTATCACAATAATTTGCTCAATTCAGTATTTATACTCGATTTTTAAATTTATCTCAGACAGTATCGGATAAGAAAATTCAAACTTGCCACTCCCATAAAAAAAAGTGAGGCTACACGGCGGTCCAAATTTTTGGGTTTTGACTTTACTCTCCTGTTATGATCATTGGACGCAGGAATCGGCCACGCCCGCCCAAAGCAAAAACCGAAATTTTGTTGCATAGTGTAATTGGTGTTTCGAGAAAAAATCGTGTATAGTTTTTTGACGCAATTTCGCTTGTTGTTCAACAACAACGAGATCTTGTGCACAGAAAAAAAATACGACTGTAAAATTTTAACAAAAAAAATGGTACGTGAACATTACTCAAATATTGAAATGAAAATCGATAAATGGTACCAAGAAAAAAAATTCGTAAGAAATACCCCAATATTTTACGAAGTAAATAACTTCAGTTAGTGATAAGTTTGTATAGGAAGTCGGTGGCATAACGGGCTAGACGCTGCCTGAAAAGACGCTGTATCACAAGCATCGAAACGATATTCGAGTGGATGTGAGTTCGAATCCTACCGCGGCTGTTTAATTTGTTTTTAAATAAACAAAATTTCTAAAATACTTCGGATCGAAGACAAAACGAAAACTGATATGCAATTTAGTTTGTTAATATCTCAAATTCCTCATCGACTAAAAACGAAAATATTTTTGATAAATAACGTACAAATATTTTCGTATCTGT